>RYFJ01004218.1:0-44033 GCA_003991445.1 Oryza meyeriana var. granulata
GATACATCATCACCGCTTCAAGAGTTGCCGTGGATCAACGAACGTGGAATCTGTCACACAATTGGAAAATCTCCTAAGACAGTGACACAAGTGCGAGTTCTTCTTGGACTTGCGGGGTCACTACGCCGGTTCATCGAGAACTTTCAAAAGATTTGCCATACCTATGGACTCAGCTACTGAAGAAGTGAGGTTAAGTTTGTCGTGGACCTCTGCATGCAATCACAGCTTTGAAGAACTCAAGAAGAAGTTGGTTTTAGCACCAGTTCTGACTTACCAGACCCTAAAGGGATTTCCAAGTATTACTATGTGGTGGGCACCCAGAAGTTTGCATTATGAAGAAGTAACTATACGGCCAACGCGA
Organism: Oryza meyeriana var. granulata; assembly: GCA_003991445.1. Lineage (NCBI taxonomy): Eukaryota > Viridiplantae > Streptophyta > Magnoliopsida > Poales > Poaceae > Oryza > Oryza meyeriana. The sequence goes on from RYFJ01004218.1 coordinate 362, forward strand.
ACTATCTAGATGAATGGGGTCTCAATAAAACCCGAATAAATGCGGATAACCATCCATCCTCATCGCAGACTTGCCATAATCTTTACCCACTCACAATACAAAAATCAAGCAATGCCGAGAAGTGTCACAAAAGAGATAATCATCAAGGATCGAGCAATTGTCTTAGTCGCCCTCCCACCTCTAATCATTGCCAGCAAGGAGTCGAACTTGCGATGGTGGCAACAAACACGATACGTACCCCAGGGCTACGAACCACAATAGCAATCCCCAACCATCTCAATTATACACGAATCTGATCAGCCTCATGTTTGCTGAGTCGCTAGGTGAAGCGACTAGAGCACTCACCTATGCTCTTCTCTCCTAAGCCACCCACATCGCAGTGAGACGTACCCTCAAGCGATTGTAGAGTGCGTAATTAATGACTGGATTTATTAATGCGTGAGTGCAATTAGCTCCGCGTGTTCAATTTGATTCTTGAAGTCACGAGGCGTGTATCACATCCCTGAATCATCACTCTCAGAATTGGAGCTACCTAATACAGGCATGTTGCAGCTTGGTGAGTGTATAAACACTCACTACGCAGAGAGCACAAAGTAGAGTGCCAACAAGGTGCCTGACCACATCAGGACAGGTCGGCCCCGCACACTGACTCCGCATAGAAGAGCATTTCAGACTTCCAAATCTACCAGGTAGATCCTTGCCACCTCCGCTCGTGTAATGGTAGCTCCGACCTAGTGCGCGCTCGTCGGTCCTCGTCACCTGAAAGAGAGTGACATATCTGGTCTGAGTATGACGGGATACTGTCACCCGATAAGCTCTTCCGCAAGTGGGAACGTTGTGATGCACATTCCAGTGAGGTGATACCATTACGCCAAAGGGATAAATGCTTAGTTATCTACAATCAAGGTATGATGCCTGCTATGTGACGTACTTGATTTTGCATAAAACTGATTTTATTGAGCAAGTAATACGTGAAACTATAAGCATTTGCAGAAGATAACACAATTGAATTTTTAAGACAGCAAGCTTATAGGTATTTGAAAATGAAAATATAACTGAGCAACCAACCGTGCTCTAAACATTACCACGGGTCACCATTGCCCAAACATTATGCTACACAAGCATATCCTTTCTCATTGACTAAACCAAGTCATAATCATAGTCCATGGGTACGATTGCCCAAACATTATGCGTGACACAAGCATATCCCTTTCTCATGGACTAAACCAAGTCATATTTAATATCCAAAAATCCCTTATATAAAAACCCATCCATCCATGACTATCCTAGTTTGGTACCACAAAAACCCAGTGGATTGCTAACATGAGTAACTATCACATCAAGCGGTCGTCTTGTAACGTGACATGGCTATTCGAATAGTTCTTACTCTGATCAGAGGTGTACTCTTTACCCACACGATGTGATCAGGAAGGCCAACGCTACACTCTAGTTTGAATCCGTACCCGTCGGTACCACCTCTACATTGAGTGCGGACTAGAGGTCACAACAGAACCTTTTGCCGCTTAAGCCCCAACCACCTGTAACCACTTCTGGGCCCCCAACGACTTAGCACGTTGCGTGCGTGGCAGCTAAGCGTGCCTCACCGTCGCGGGAGGCACCTCCGGCCAAGTATGGATTCACCAAGTGCAGGCCCGCACGTGCATGCTCGCACTGAGGTCCTCAAAGGGTCTCCCTCACGGACTAACGGACGGGCGTAGATGGCCACAACCTCCTGTGCTACTGAGTTTAGCAGTCCATAACGGCGTGTGGAGTACGTTAGGGGTGCTTGAATAGACGTCAAACATGTTCGGTTCCTTAACGACCCGACGGAGCTACGTGCATCGGGGAAACACATCCCTTCATCGCCCTTCATCCGTCCAATTGAAAAACATATTTTCAATTATTATTCAGAGTGTTATTCTTTTCAGATTTGAACCCATGTATTCGCCTTTAAAACTAGTTTTGAACGATACTCCATCTTAATCAGATTTCTTAAGTCCTAGATTTAAGCATGGTAAGCATTCGTAAAATTAAAAGTATCCCCAAGTCCTGTTAACCATGGGGTGACAATGTATAAACATGGCATCAATAAACCAAGGATGGAAATGCATAAATTGGGGTAATATTGACTCTACCGTTTTTCCCATTTTAAATAGATGGAAGCCTGTATAGATATTTGTTTTCACAAACAAATCAATGGTTATTGAAAACATAGGTTTCAATATGCTTAGACGCTTGCCTTGCTGCAGGATAGGTCACTCTTCAAAGCTCTGGCGGTTATTCTCCACGTACTCCGTATCCTCAGATCTTATCGATAAGAAGCAAATATGCAAATAAGAAGCAATTAAACAGTCTATGCAACATAATTTCAAAATTAAAATTATGAGGGGGGTTTTAAATACAGTAGGTATGTCATTCCTAACAAGATTAGCGAGAAAGAACCAAGTCATTTTCATCCCTGGATTGGGAGATACCAAAAATTGACAAGGTGGAAGGGCTGAAAATGGCAAAGCCGAACTATTAGGAAACTTAAGTGAAAATTATATTGATTCTCTGGTAGAATTTTATGAGTGTGACGCATTTTGATGTTGAAAATCATTATTCTTCCTGGTTCCGACAAAAATTTGGTTCATTGAAATTCGATTTAAAACGATTTAGATATGAATTTTACAAGTTTAACAAAAAGAAAGGTTAGAAAATACTTTGGGCCTATTTTGGGAGGTATTTTTATCAAATACAAATTTTCCACAGTAAGGTTACAATTTTCTGAGTTTAACAGAAGTGGTTTCACATTTTTAGCAAATAGGATTAATTTTCTAGAAATTCATAAACTTTTAGGTCACAAAGAGGTATATAAAAGATATTTCCATTTTGAGAGAAAAACCCTACACAGAAGGTTTCACTTTTTATTTTACCAAATTAAAGAGCATAATTTTATGAATCCACAGAAATTTGGTTTACCTCAAAAGGAGTTAAAATGAATTTTATGGGAATATTTCAAGTTATTAAGCCCAAAATAAGTCAATTTTGCTTCATATTATTTTATGGATATTTTCTGTACAGAAGTTGCCATATTTTATTTACAGTAGTGAAGTTCACAAATTTACAGAGCTAACAAAATTGATTTCACTCAATTTGGAGTCAAAATGGAGAAGTTATGGATTTGCAAAGTTTAGCCATTTTTCTGTTGTAAGATAAATCTTTTAATTACTTTTCCTATTTCTTTCTTCTTTCTTCTTTTCTGCTTTCCCTTGCAGCCCGGGCCCATAGGCCAGTGAGGCAAAGCAGAGCAGGGCGCGGGAGTAGGGCGCGAGGGTGCGGGAGCAGGGCGCGACGTGAGACCAAGGAAGCGGCCCGTCCGGACACGGAGAGGTTGGTCCGGCGGGGTGAAACAGAGGTGGTTTAGTCGGCGAGCTTCTCGGCAGCGGCGACGGCGATGGCGGCGTCGGTTGTAGTCAGGCCCCAAAGAGAAAAGATAGAGGAGTTCATGGCGGAGCTCAGGGTGGTCTTCTTAACACCTCGGGTGACCGGAATCTCGCCGGCGGCGAGCTCCAGTGGCGGGTCTTTTCGGGTCGACGGGGAAAAACGTTCTACGAGCTCAAGCTGGCCATATTAATGCACATATATGCGTCTACCAAGTATCTGGGTTCTCACCGTGAGGTTTGACGAGGCCGGCGAGGTACTGTATCGGCCGGAACGACCATGATGTCCCGGCGGCGGCGTTGTAGAGCAGAGGGTCAAGCACGGCGGCTTCGACCGGTGATCCTAGGGCAACCAAGTACAAAAATGGAATGTTCAGAAGGTATAGATCATGTTCCCGAAGCTTAGAAAGGATGAAGCTCACCGGAGTAAGCACGGGCTCGATCGAACAGCTTCGGCAGTGAGGAAAATATCTCTGTCTCGGGTGATCTTTGTGGATACTGTCGTTTTCTCTGGTGGGAGTGTGAAGAGGATGAGGAGGAGGTTCTGCTGGCGAGATTAGAGGCGAAATGGTCGAGGTCTCCAAGGTTTGAGCTCATCTAGGTCTCTCTGTGTGCGCTGTGAGGGAGAAAGAAGGAGGCAGTGACACGTTGGCTCATGCAGTGCTGAGTTGCTCCATCTCCACAGTGTCCTTGGTGGGTCCCAGACGTCAGAGAATACTTTTCTACACATTTGTGGTTAGGCTTAGCCTATGACATGTGGGTCCTTGGAGTTAATTCCTATGGAGAGGAGAGAGGCATGGGTAGAAATGAGGTGAAACTCACTGTCCCAAGACTGGCAGAGGCTTACAGGTGGGCCAGGGTGTTCTGGGTCCCACTGGTTAGTGAGAGATGAGAGGAGAATACTCTAGAGACTGTTTTGTGAGCTGTATGGACAGCTGTCTTGCATCTGTGATTTCAGCAGATAAATAAGGGAAATAAATTATGGGAAAATTACTGGAGGTAGAGGAAGATGTTTCTAACATGCTGACCAAATTTCGTGGTTAGAAGTGATCTGGTTTATTTTTGGCCAATTTGCAAAGTGGGGTCACTGATCCAGTTTTTCTGCAGCTTGATTCATGTCCCTAGGGCTTTGCTCCTATTATTTCATGTGACTTCCTTGGGAATTAAATTGAGCCAAAATTACTAGTGATAGGGTTCATGTTGGTACACACTTTGGCAAAAGGGCTCTATCTAATTAGTCCTCATTTTCATCTGGTGAATTTCAGAAGTAACCCAATTTATTTCAGCTAGCTTCCTAGCTTTGCTGAGTTGAGGGACTTGGTTGAAGTATTTATTGAAGGGATAAAATTATGTACAATTTACAGGGGCTTACTCACATCACCTGACATGTTTAGGAATTTTTGTAGGATTTTTAGATATATAGAACTTGGGAAGTGACAACTAGCACAAAGCAAGGATTAGCTAGGGCTTAACACTAATTACCTTAATTTAGATTTAGGGCTGTGACACTGTGATGCATCCCGCCAGGGGTTAGGGTGTGTATTGATGCAAGAAGGCCGAGTTGTAGCTTATGCATCACGCCAGTTACGCCCCCATGAGAGGAATTACCCAACACACGATCTGGAATTGGCCGCCGTGGTCCATGCTCTAAAGATTTGGCAGCATTACCTCATCGGTAACCGCAGTGAGATTTATACGGACCACAAGAGCTTAAAGTACATCTTCACCCAGCCTGATCTGAACCTCCGCCAAAGAAGATGGCTGGAGTTGATTAAGGATTATGATGTGGGGATACATTACCATCCAGGGAAAGCCAATGTCGTGGTAGGCGCCTTGAGCAAGAAAAGTTACTGCAACACCTCTCGAGTAGAGGCATTGTGTAAGGAAATGCAGCAAGAGTTTGACCGCTTGAACCTGGGCATTGTCGAACATGGATTCGTGGCAGCCCTAGAGGCTCAGCCCACGCTTTTTCATCAAGTTCGCGAGGCACAAGCGAACGATCCAGAAATCCAAGAACTTAAGAAGAACATGAGAGTCGGAAAAGCTCAGGGTTTTACTGAAGATGAGAACGGAACAGTATGGATGGGGGAACGTTTGTGTGTTCCAGAAAACAAAGAACTCAAAGACCTAATACTCCAGGAAGCCCATGAGACACAGTACTCCATTCACCCCGGAAGCACAAAGATGTATCAGGATCTCAAGATGAAGTTTTGGTGGGCCAGCATGAGGAGAGAAATTGCCGAATTCGTGGCAATCTGTGATGTGTGCCAACGGGTCAAGGCAGAACACCAACAGCCTGCTGGACTATTACAGCCACTCAAGGTTCCAGAGTGGAAGTGGGAAGAAATCAGGATGGATTTTGTCACTGGTTTGCCTCGCACATCGTCAGGGTATGACTCAATCTGGGTGGTTGTGGACTGACTTACCAAAGTTGCACATTTCATCCCGGTGTATACAACATACTCGGGTAAGAAACTGGCAGAACTGTATATGGCTCGCATAATGTGTTTACACGGAGTATCCAAGAGGATTGTCTCCGATCGTGGTAGCCAGTTCACTTCCAAGTTTCGGCAGAAGTTACAAGCAGAACTGGGAACCAGACTGAACTTCAGCACGGCATATCATCCACAAACAGATGGTCAGACTGAAAGAGTCAATCAGATATTGGAGGACATGCTGAGGGCTTGCGCACTAGACTTCGGAGGAACATGGGATAAGAGCTTACCGTATGCAGAGTTCTCGTACAACAACAGGTACCAGGCCAGCTTGCAGATGGCACCGTTTCAAGCTTTGTATGGCAGGAAGTGTCGCACACCCCTTTTCTAGGATCAAACAGGTGAACGCCAGGTTTTTGGAACCGACGCACTCAAAGAGGCAAAAGAAAAGGTGGCCATAATATGGGAACGCTTAAAGACGACCCAATCCAGACAGAAGAGTTATGCCGACAACCGTCGTCGGGACCTAAGCTTCGAGGAAGGAGATTATGTGTATCTTCACATCACACCACTCCGCGGAGTACACAGGTTCCAAACCAAAGGGAAGCTAGCACCACGTTTCGTGGGACCCTACCAAGTGCTAGCCCGAAAAGGTGAAGTGGCATATCAGTTGAGCCTTCCAGCTTCGATGACGGGTATACACGACGTGTTTCACGTGTCACAGTTGAAGAAGTGTCTGAGAATCCCAACAGAATAGGCAGATCCGGAATAGATCGAGATTCAGGAAGACCTCACATATGTGGAGAAGCCAATACGGATTCTAGAAATCAGTGAGAGAAACACCAGGAGCAGGGTAATCAGGTTCTGCAAGGTACAGTGGAGCCATCACTCAGAAGAAGAAGCCACCTGGGAGCGAGAAGACGAATTGAAGTCCGCCCATCCCCATCTCTTCGCCAGTGCTTCCGAATCTCAGGAACGAGATTCTGTTTAAGGGGGGTAGGTTTGTCACACCCTGATATTAGCCACACAGAAACTTTACCTGAGAAAATACCTAAGAAAAGGAATTTTAAAATGGCTAGAGGAATTAATCAAAGGTGTAAAATGCAAGATAATAAATTATCATGGCCGGGAATATTTTTCTTGTATTCTCTGTGCCAAAATACATTAACTGGATTTTTAGTGGAATTTTCAGAGCACAGGAACTATTTTTAATAAATCAAAAACGCTTATCGGAATTTAAATCATCCTGGAAATCTTTTTCCTTTTTCCTTTCTCTTTTTCTTCTGTTCGGCCAGCGGCCCGCTCCTATGCCGGCCTCCCTCCCCGCACGCCCGCAAGCCGGTCTCCCATGCCCGCGCCCTCTCCCTCGCCCGCGCCCGCGCCCACACACCTCCCGCTGATAGGCTGGGCCCGCCTGTCAGCATCGTCTTCCTCCTCCGTCTGAATCGGGCGGAGGGAAAAATCCCCGGAGCCGTCCGATCTGGCGCCACCTCCCGCCTATTCCAGCACTCGCACTCGGTTCAAACGGGTGCGGACCGAGTCCGCCCCACCTCCCCGAATTCTCCAGCATCCACGCCCCCTCACTCCCACAAATTGCGTGCACGATCTCCACACCGCCACTCTCTCTCCCGTGCACGATTGGAGCCGTTCGGCCTCGATCTCTCCTGGCCGACTGCATAAAAAGCCCCTCCGCCCTCTCCTCCATTTTCCCCCAACACACCGAGTTTCCCGTGCTCTAGAACCCCCTCACCACCTCGCACCCGTGCTCCGCCATTTTTTTCGCCACTCCGGCCGCCGCTCGCCGCCGTTCCGGACGCTGCTAGGCCACTCCGCCACCGCCAGCACCTCCGCCGCGCCGCACCGCGCCGCATCTCGGCCGCCACTCCGTGGAAGCCGAAGCTCGCCGGACCGCCTCGCCCGCGCGCACGGTGAGTATCGGTCCTCCATTTCCTCTCCGGCCGGTAATTCCTGCCGCACCGTGTCTCCATTCTCCGCTCTAACTCTTCTTCCGTCCTCCTCCTCTAGGACGCCTCGGCAACCGCCTCTCGCCCGTTCCCCGCTGTCGGAGCTCCGTCGCCAACGTCGTCCCGAGGCCGCCACCGCTTTTTCGTCGCCACCGTCGTCTTCGCGCCGTCGCGAGCCGCCGGTGAGAACCCCCTCCGTTTTCCCGTTCATTTCTGCCCCTCCGTGTGGTCGCCGCCACCCCGGGTGGTCGCCGTCGTTGACCATAGGGTCACGTGCGTGCCGCCGCCTCCCGCTCGGGATGGCTGGCTTCGGCCGCCGCTCCCCGGGGCCATCCGATCTGCCGAGTGGCAGATCGGGGCCGCTCGCTCGCTCCCCGCGTGGTTGCGCGCGGTGGCGCCATGTGGTGCGCCCGCCTCTGTGCGCCGCTCTCTCTCCGGTGACGTCTTTAATTCGGTTTAATGCGCAATAAATCGCCTGTTAATTATATTTACACTGAAAATAGCTGTAAAACTTCAATAAATCATAACTAATTCATACGAACTCCAATTAAGTCCATTCGAATTTCATTAAATCCAAAAAAATGCCAAGAATCCATTAAAAATACATTCAGTCCATGTTTGTTGTCCCTCATGTACTCTTTTTGATTGTTTATGCATTGTCTGTTGTAGATTCCGACGCCGGTAATTCTCCCGCGTATTTCGAGATCGTAGCAGAGTACCTTGAGCCGGAGCAAGGCAAGTCGCACTGTTACTTTGAACATTTTGTACCTATCTTTCGCTATATTGCTTTATTTACTCAAATAAACTGTATTATTTTAATATTTCATGTGGGTGCATATTACCTATGCAATGTTAGGACTTAGCCATAGTTTTGAAACCTGAACCCTTGTCACCTGGGTAATAATGTGATTAGATTACAGTTCTTAGGATGTTTAGCCATGCTTAGCAACCTAGCTCACATGGGAATTAAATATTATTTCTTTTATATGATTCGACTCCATGTCGAAAAAATGGAACCTTGGATAGGCTGATGTTAAATTATTAAAACCTGACCTAAATGGTGGGCTGTGGGTGTATGGTTTTGCTTGTAACACCCATGGCAATTAAGGACTGGTTCGCGGGAACCACTTGGGCAACTTCCCGTACTTTCCACAAGCCAGCGTGGGCAACGGCTGGGCTTGAAGCGTTTCTTCTCCCTCTCCTAGGCACCGAAGAAGAGGGTGGGCGTGATGGATTGGGTCGGCCCGGGGGTAGGGTTGATCAGCTGCCGGATTCACCGTGCGCAAGGGGGCAGCCTGGCCAATATGGCGTGCCCTGTCGGCAGGTGCAACCTCAGCGTGGTGTGGATGGTTAGGGAGAGGTTGCGTGAACGGTCCTGTCATAGCCTCGTACAGGACATCATGGTGATGTACTAGCACACGGGGAACGTGTGTGGGGGCTATGTCTTGTGGTACAGTGTACACCTCTGATCAGAGTAAAACTATTTCGAATAGCTGTGCCCGCGGTTATGGCACATTGGCCAATGACTCACCGTGATTACTCTCACCCTAGATAATTAATCCTGTTTTATCAAACTGGTGTTGTGGAAGGTGTTGAGTCCGGTCGACGTGGTTGAGTTGACCAGGGGTGACTGGTTAGTGTGTTCTTGTAACGCTAATCGTGGAGACTGGCGAGTGTGGTGTAAACTCTCATCAGTTACGCCTGGTGGTCGTGTATACGTCCATCGGCGCGGGGCCTGGTCAACGTGGTGTAGCATTGATCAGGAAAAGCCTGGTCAGCGTGGTGTAACGTTGTCTGGTGGTGAACTGGTTAAACGTGGTGTGTAGCGTAATCGTGGAGTCCTGAAGTAACGTGTGTGTAACGGTACCCATTCCCAAGGAGGTGTCTGGTATAACGTGGTAGTGTTCCATCAGTGGAAGACTGTTTGACGTGGTTTAGCGTCAATCAGTTGGGAATGGTTGGTGCCTGGTAACGTGGCAATGTAACGTTAACCGGTGGAAAATAATATTGTTAATTAAATCAACTTTTTACTGTTTGCGAACTACTACTGTTTGCAACTGCTTTTATGCAAAACAAACCCTCTATCCCATCTTTGTACCCAGTGCATATGCATATTTGCGTGGGTGTTCGATTTGTGTGAGTACTGTGGGTGGTACTCAGCCTTGCTCCATTTTCCCCCAGTGTTGGAGAACGCGTCTGATGAGGAACGTCCAGAGGATTAAGTTGGCTCCGCCCGTCAAGGTTGCCTGTGGGATGGAAGCGGCTAATTGGACCAGATGTTTATAGACTCCGTTTTACCTTTTTCCGCTGGCATTTATGTAATATACATTTTTACAATCTGTTTGTAAGACACTCGTATGGCAAGTGTTTGTGTACCCTAGCTTTCCTGGGTAGGGATTTATTACACATTAATGTTCAGAATTTCGGTGCGAATTTCTGGGCGTTACACTTACGAGCGGCCATCTTCTGAGCACGATCTCTATTAGCTGCACTAGAGGAAGAACGAGTCTCTCCATGAGTTCATCAAAAGGTTCTCCGAGAAGCGCAACCAGATCCCAATGATCAAGGACGAGGTTGTCATCGCCGCCTTCCGCAAGGGAGTCAAGGACGCCCCGTTCATCGCGAAGTTCACTCGGAAGCCACCAAGCCACGTCTGGGCTCTCTTTGATATGGCAAACAAATACGCCGACTCGGCCAAAGCGGTTGCAGAGGCCCTCGATGAGCAGAAAGAGTCCTGGCAGAAGGACCAGAAGGTGCAAGCCGACAACGAGCCATCGCAAAACAAGACCGGCAGCCACAAGCGGAAGTCAGACAACGAGTTGGCCAACATGGAGTGGACCCAGTCGTAGCCCCCACGGAACAACGACTACCAGAAAGTCATGAACGGGCCATGCCCCTTCCACCCCAAGGGCAAGCACGCGGCCAAAGACTGCTTCATGCTCAAGAAGTTTGCTTCCAAGCAGGCTTCATCATCTGGCGCCGACAAGGACAAAGATAAGCCAGATCAAGGCCTGGCTGACGATTTTCAAGATCCCCAGGCCGAGCTCAACCACATCTTCGGAGGGCCATCTACGTATGAGTCCAAGTGGAAGCAGAAGCTAACAGCACATGACGTCAACGCAATCTCTACAGCAGGCGCCCCCCAATATTTGCGCTGGTTAGAGATGTCCATCACGTTCACCCGAGCAGATCATCCAGATCGGGTTTTGCACCCGGGACGCTACCCACTCGTCCTGGACCGAGTCATCAAGAATATCAAGCTGAAGAAGGTGCTCATAGATGCAGGTAGCGCGCTCAATATCCTCTTCGCCAAGACCCTGGATGAGATGAGGATTCCTCGTTCAAATCTACAGCCAAGTACGGCGCCCTTCCATGGGATAATTCCCGGCCTATCTTCAACTCCACTCAGGTAGATAACCTTGCCGATCACCTTCGGCACGCAGGATAATTTCCGCACAGAAAATATCTGCTTCGAGGTCGCCGACTTCGAGACTGCGTACCACGCGATACTCGGACGACCGGCGCTTGCCAAATTCATGGTGGTACCGCACTATACATACATGGTGCTCAAGATGCCTGGGCCAGCAGGAGTCCTCTCCCTCCACAACAACATCAAGCAAGCCTTCCCTGCGACAAGGAGAGCTACGAGTTGGCTCAATCTCACGAGACGGCAGTCGGACGCAACAGCATTCGGCAGGCCATCACAACTGAAGTCGAGGAAGACTAAGTTCCGGCGAAAAAAAGCAGAAAAGTCAGGAATTTCAGCGGACTCTGACACGAAGAAGATCCCCCTGGACCCTTCTGACCCCTCCAAGACTACTCTAGTTGGGACCGGGCTCGACCCCAAATAGGAAGACGCGCTCATCACCTTCCTCCAAGCCAACAATGATATCTTTGCGTGGAAACTGTCTAACATGCCGGGCGTACCAAGGGAGGTGATCGAGCACGCCCTCAACATCAAGACAGACGCCAAGCCAGTCAAGCAACATCTACGGCGCTTCGTACAAGACCGTAAAGATGCTATTCGGGAGGGGATAACAAAGCTTCTCATAGCCACGTTCATCAAAGAGGTCTATCACCCGGATTGGCTGGCAAACCTAGTCCTGGTCCGGAAGAAAAACGGTAAATGGCGTATGTGCTTCAACTACACCGATCTCAACAAGGCGTGCCCCAAGGATCCATTTGGTCTACCTAGAATAGATCAGGTGGTGGACTCAACCGCAGGGTGCGAACTTCTCAGCTTTCTCGACTGTTACTGGGGATACCACCAAATCAGCCTGAAGGAGGAGGACTGCCTAAAGATGTCTTTCATCACGCCGTTTGGAGCGTACTGCTACATCACTATGCCGTTCGGTTTGAAAAACGCTGGAGCAATGTATGAACGCACAATTCAGCGATGTCTTCACACTCAGATCGGGCGCAACGTAGAAGCCTATGTCGATGACGTGGTGATCAAGACCATGTCCAAAGAAGACCTCATCGCTGACCTAGAAGAAACCTTCCAAAATCTTCGAAGATTCAAGATGATGTTGAACCCGGAAAAGTGCGCCTTCGGTGTGCCATCCGGCAAGTTACTCGGCTTCATCGTCTCGCATCGTGGCATCGAGCCCAACCCGGAGAAAGTCAACGCAATCATGAATATGGCACCCCCGACTAGCCAGAAGGTCGTCCAGAAGCTGACAGGCTGCATGGCGGCACTCAGCCGGTTTATTTCCCGACTGGGCGAATGGGGCATGCCCTTTTTCAAGTGTCAATGTTTTACATCGACAATATGATTATAGGGCTACTCGGCAAGGGGAAACTCGGTGGATTGCAAAGGAACACAATGAGATTTTATACTAGTTCAGGCCCTCGATGTGAGATAATACCCTACGTCCAATTGTGGTGGTATTCCTCTGAGGATTTGTGTCGATCAATGATCTTCTGCCCTCAGGGGGCGCCCTGCCTTCCCTTATATACTGGGGGATAGGGGTATAAGGTAGGAGTCCCAGCCGGATACGGCCAAGGGATTTCCTTCTTAGAGATACATCTTACCCGACTAGGACTATATATTCCTTTTCGTACAAGGCAAAATCTACCGGGTGCTACTATATCTCTAATTACAAGTCTCGGCCCATCCAAGGTACCCGGGGCCCATGGCCTCCACAATAGCCCCTGAAACCTTCATAGTTGAGTCACAGCTGATGACGAGTGCTCATCCTCCATGGTGAAGATTGCCCGAGTGCATTGCTCCCGAGTACTCTTTGTCCGAGTGCTTCTTCTTCTTGAGTCCTGCTTCATGTCAGCTGGCAACGAGGCTATGAAGGGCTTCATGTAGATGTATGAATAGTGTGCGCCGAATAGGCGCACCTATTAGGTGTAGCCCCCGACTTTGTGCTTAATTGTGAAGACAATTAAACATAAAGTCAAAGATCTTTAACCTTGTAGTCTTTCCCGAGTAGTATACTACTGGTATATGAGACTCTTCGGTATCATGTCAACCGGAATATGATTTATAGTTTTGCCGAGTAGCATGTCACTCATATATAGGACTCTTCAGCTTCATGTCAGCTAGAAAGGGGTGTTTATAGTCTTTCCCGAGTGGTGTCCCACTCGAAAGTTAGACTCTTCAGCGTCATGTCGGCTGGAATAATGTTGCTCATGGCAACTGTTGGCCAAGCATGTAGGCCGAGTACCACTTTATGAAAATAAATCCATTGCATGGTCAGGTGTACTCGAGAAATGTCACGCCCAGAATTTCCAAAGCTAATTTGTGCAATAAATCCTCATCTAGGAATCAACCGAGGTACACAAATCGACAATTTGATAAACATAACCAAAATGAAATAACGATAAATACTTACAACAGAGGCACTTAGTTCTCACACAGAAGAAAACAGCAGTGGAACGGCAACTAGCGAAGCTTCAGCACCAAGCCATAGGCAACTCAATTGGGGTATAAACCAAACACCAAACTTCTCCTTCTCGCAAAGCTTCACTCTAAAGATTGCAATAATGCAAGACTGAGTACCACCCACCGTACTCAACAAGCCACACTAGGAAATGCAATGTAATGCAATAGGATACCAAAGGAAAGGCATAGTATGGTTCATTTGCGTAAAACAGCATTTAAAACATTTACACTTTAAAACCATTAAAAACAGTGTAGTTTAATTATTATCAATATTAAATCCATCTCTGAACAACGCTCCAACGTAGTTCAAGTCCAAACCATAACTTCTCCAAACTGGAGCTATCAATATTCCATCATTTCTCATCATTATTAAATAGTGTGGGACTAATCACAGAAAACATTGCTAGGCTCGCCCTTAACCGCGGGCACGGCTATTCGAATAGTTTTAGTCTGGCCAGAGATGTACCAATTTACCCACAAGACACAACTCCACAACACATCACTGTGCGCCTTAATATCACCATGGTACCTCGGAAAGGAATTGTGACAGGATTATCCATGTAACTCGCATAATAGGAGAGGCTCCCACCGAACCTCCAGCCTCCAGTAGGTGTGATCAAGTACCTTCCCGTGAGATGGCTCGACACCCGAAGCATGGTCTTATTGTCACTGCCATGCGTGGACTTATACCAGCCACAAACACGCCCTAGTGCCTTCTATTGAACTCGGCACACTTCAAACTCCTGCTATCCCATTCTATCTTGTGGTTAGCACGAGTGTTGCTTCGCAACAAGTAGTCCGTGAACTGGTCCTTAACTGTCATGAGCACCGCTAGCAACATTCTCAACCCACCATTCAGTCAAGTTTTATTTGACATAGTTAATTAATCAACCACGACTCACTGTCGTGAAAATATAGCCATTAATCCATAGTTAATCATAAATGAGTCATTAATTACCCACATAAAATGACGCTAAAGTTTCTAGGCATGGATAAGCAAAATCCTAAATAATCTAGCCAGACAAATAATTCAACATCCAGCTAGTCAACATTATTACCCGGGGTATCAAGGTAAAGGAATCAATATTGACATGGCCATAATAGTCAAGGATCATAGGATAATAAATAAATACCCATATAATGACATTCAAAAGCGTTGCATGCAATAATGTTAAAACAAAATAGATTTCGCAAATGGGATCAACATGCTCAAGGAGATTGTCATGTGCTTGCCTTGCAATCGCAAAACGTCTTCAAATAATCTTCCGAACTCTTCCGTAGACTCCGTAGTCTTCCGAAACGACGATTATATGTGACTACACATAAAATGATAATAACTTCTAAGAAACTCCAAATAAACAATACATAAAAATACATAAACAAGTAAATTATAATTTTAGATAAATTTAGGAAGTGGAACAGGTCGAATCAAACTTCAGACGGAAAAGATATGGCTTTTTGAAGATTGAATTCAGGATAAATCTGAAAAGAATTGAAAAAGAATATTCTCAAGAATATTCTCTGGATTTTGGGTTTAACAAGAATATTTTGGCTGTGTATACTAGTGGGGCCCCCTAGCAATGACCTAGATCACAGGGTCTATGTCCATGGACCAGAGAAAAGTGATGTGTGATGAACCGGCTAGGTTGGCAGGGTGTGATGGCGATGACGAATGCTAGCGACGCCGAGTCAGGAAACGCCTGGGAGGGAGAGGATGAAAACGACAAAACAGATCGGCGAGGATTTTATCAAAATGTGTCGGAAGGCCGAGATTGGTTAGGGGTGTGATCATTGGGGTACACACATCATTGACGGAGAAGAGAAGGCTGCACGAGGGCCCCGCATGTCAATCATAGGAGGAAGACCAATCCCTGCCATGGTGCATTGCTGCCATGCGGCAAGACAGGGAAGGTCGGGACACGATGACAACGATCGACGGCATTTGCGATGGCGACGGGACGGTGACGCAGCGACCGGCGACGGCTGGCAAGCAGGCGCACTGGGCAGAGACGGAAAAGGGCCATGGCACCATCGGGGATGCTCACCTCGGGGTGGCGAAGGACGCCGATGACCGCAGCTGAGCGGCGGCACGGGCTCCCGGCGTCGGCGCGGCGTGGCAGCGCACAGAGCGGTGACTCAGGCGGCAGGGCGATGGCGCACGGGAGCAGCAGAGGGGCAGCATGACGGGGTGGCGGCGGTGCTTGCAGGCGACGACGCCGGAAGCAGGGCAGCGGCGCCGGCAAGAGCAGAGCAGGGCGGTGGCGGGCTGGCGAGCGGCAGCAGAGGCAGCGGCGTAGGTTAGCGACTCTGGATGGCGGTGGCAAGCGGTGAAACCGATGAAGAGGGAATGGCGACGGCGGCTGGCGGAGTTGGCGCAGATGACGACGTCGGCGACGACGGACGACAGTGCGCCAGTGGGGTAAAGAGAAAAGGTGGCAGCTTGACCATGGGACCGAGGCGACTCGGGGACCAGAGATCAGCGGCGGATAGGTGGTAGATGACGACGACGGTGACTACTAGGCAATGACGACAACCGGTGGCTTCCTGATCCAAGGCGCTGAAGGAGGAAAAGAAGGTGGAGGCGTCGGGGACGACAGGGTGGATGCTCACCCGCGAGGGGCGGTAGATGAGGATGACGATGACCATAGCGACCTCTGGCGGCGGCGCGGCTAGCGCAGGGGTGAGAGGCGGCTTGGATGGATGGGCGACGGCGCAGGCAAGATACAGAGCGGCAGCGCTGGGGCGGCGCAGGGGAGCGGGGTGCCAAGCGGCGGCTTCCTGGGATGGCGCTAGGGCACAAGGGCTGGCGGCGGCTCTGGCTTTATAGGAGAGGGAGTCCGGGGCGGCGACGGGTGGCGGCTGCGCACGGATTCGGTGGTGGCCGTTGCAGGGCGTCGGCATGGTTCGGGACTCGGCTAGCTAGGCCGGGTCGGCGGCGCGGCGGACTGGGCCGAGGTCGGGCGTAGGCGCGGCAGGCCGGGCTGAGGCCGAGGGGAGGCACTCGGGCCAGGCCCGCGATGGACGTCGGGAGAGAGGAAGAGAGAGATAGATAGACAGAGGAAGAAGAGAGGAGAGAGGAGGCCAGGAGCAAGAAGATGAACAGGGAGAAGGGGAAAAAAGGAATTAAGAGGAAAAGAAAAGAGGAAAGAGAAAAGGAAAAAGGAGAGGGGTTTTCTGGGAAAAATTCCAAAATTCAGAAAATTGGAATTTATAAATTCGAGGAATATTTCCGAATCAAAATTGTAGAAATATTCGGAATTTTGGGAATATTGGAATTTAGGGAAACATTTTGAATATTTTGGTTTTGTTTTCGCGAATGGAAACCCCGGGAATATTTTATGGGATCCAGGAATTGGAAAAACTCTGAGGTATTTGAGAATTTGGATTTATTTCAAAGGACTTGGGTTTTTGTGGAGACCAAGGAAATTTAAATAAAAAGGAACTATGGATATTTTATAAAAAGGGAATGAATAGATTCTAGACACTCGGATTTGGGACTTCGGGGAATTTTTCTAGAGTCGGACTTTTGAGGGAATCAAAGATTCAGGAACGACAACCCAAGAAAGGTACAAAGGGATTTGGAATCTGTTTAAATAATTACTGAAATTGATCTTTGTGGTTTTAAAATTAACTCTAGAGCTCCAAAAATGCGAGAAAATTTCAGAGGGTGTAATTACACACAAATAACTTATTAAAAATAATGTCAATCATGATTTATTAAAGAAATTTTTATTTCCCATTTTTACTTTACTTAATTATTTTACTTTATAATTTAATATAACTTCTGAAAAATCAATTATTAATTAATTATTTAATTTCCGAAAAATCGAGCTGTGACAAGAAGGATACCTGCATCCCCAATTTTAATGAAGACCAACTTGTGATCCTTATAAGGATATATCCTCGATACCTGGTGGATAAGACAGATACCCAAACACATGTGTTTAGCAATTAGGCCTTCATGAAGCATATCTGTTTACCTCATCGGTTCCTATTGGTAGTATCAGCACTGAGATTTTAACCCAGCCTGCGTGTGGCCCATATTGAGCGTGCTACTGTAGAAACTCATATCTTGATGGCCCAATACTAATTGTGTAAGCCCAAGCCCATGAGTCGACACAGGCTCTATAAAGGTTGGGGGAGAGAGAAAAGATTCCTCATCTTCCTCAGGCAACCAATCGTTTCGTCTTCCTAGCTCCACACCGAAATTTCGCGTCCCGCTTCGCTAGGGTTCGTCATTACTTGCTCCTCCCCATTGAAGCTCGATCAATTTTGCTTCCATTCGTCCGTTCCAAGCCCCTGACCACATTTCCCCCAAATCTTCTTGTCCCCCAACCATGCCGAGGGCTCCAGATTTCATTGGGGCATCGGATGAGGCATGGCCGACCTCGGATTGTGGCCGGTTGAAGTTGGAAAATCTAGAGAAGTCACTGTGGCTGCAAAGCCGTGACATCATCCGCTGGAGCTCGGCTGAGGGTGAGTCAGTTCCAAATCCCCAAGCCAGCGAGACTGTTGTTTTTGCCTCTTTTTTTTGACCGGGGTTTATTTCTTCCCTCCTCTGAGTTCCTTCGCCGTCTTCTTAGCTTCTATGGATTGGAGTTGATGAATTTGAATCCCAACTCAATCTTACAAATCTCCATATTCGTGACTCTTTGTGAGTGCTTCTTGGGTTTAGAACCCCACTTCAATTTCTTCAGACATTTATTCCACATCAAGCCCCAACCGTCCAAGAATAGGGTTCAGGTGATTGGGGGAGCTGGCCTTCAGTTGAGGAGTGAAATGAAGAAAATATATAACAATCTGCTGGCATAAGGAGTGATTCTACTGTTCTTATCTGGAACCCTCCTTGCCTCCATTCACCAGCTCACCTCCGGTGGTCTCGCCCAATTGGTCATCGGATCCAACTTTCGAAGAGATGGGCCAAGTGAATCAGTTGCTGGCAAGATTGGAGAAATTTAAGAGAGCCGGCCTGACCGGCCCCTAGGTGGCCAAGCGTTTCCTGACCCGGCGCGTCCAGCCATTGAAGCTGAGGAGCGAATTCTGCTAGGATTACCAAGGGAGAAATGTCCCTGACTGAGAAAGCCGAGAGGTGGCCGACCAGCAAAAAGTGACCAAAACATTGTTCAGTTATTTCTCTAGTGGGGTGGTCGAAACCGAGGACGCAGAGCGCTTCATCGCGGCTTATAGCTGAAACCGACCTCGTCCCGAGGTAACCCTTGCTTCTCTTCTGTGATGTATGCCTATAGACATGTATCCATAATTGTCCAATATCGTGCGATGTATATTGTCAAATTGTTTGCAGTGGTGCAAGCAGTTTGATGATGACTCCTGTCCGCTGTCGGCCACGAAGTCAAAGAAGAGGCCGAGAAGTCCTTCTGCCGCCCAGCCCGACTCCAAGAGGGCGGGGAAGAAACCCATTGTAGATCAGGGCAAGAAGGAGGTCGTGAGGCTGAGTGCCGCAGCCAGGAGTCTGAAAATAAAAGACCTTGCCAGTACTGCACCTAGGCCATCAAGCCCCAAACCGGGACCGGCGTGGTCAAGCCCAGCATCATCAAGCCCAACATGAGTGCCGCCATGTACGAGGCCGACTCCAACGCCGCCAAGTACCCGAGCGCCCCAGCCGGCCACACTACGAACAGGGCCGACCATGACAGGAATGCCGCCACCGACTGCCGTACCTTCCAGCCCGATAGCTAGCAGCCCTTCAGTGCTGCCCTCTGGATCTCCTGGACAAAAGCTCAAGTTCTCCAAGAGGTAGGTGATTCTGGGGCTTCTGAAAATCATGTTCAGTATTGTAGCGCCTCGATGTTTGACTCGTTATGCAGGAAGCGGGCTGACATTGATCTTAAGGAGGCCCCACCAACTACCCCTGCCGTCGAGCCTGCCCCAGCAGATCCGGCGCCAGCGAGCACACCTGCTGAGCCAACGGCGGCCCCAGTTATAGAAACTAAGGCCGCCTTGACTACAGGGCTGCTGACCCCGACCGACCAAGGGGAGGTTGCTGAAGCCACTGTTCTAGCCCCTGAGTCGGCGCCCGTTGTCGAGGCCATCGCTGCAACTCCTGAGCCAGCCCCCGAGGCCTTGAAGGCCACCGAGTTGGGGGCTAGGACCCCATCGCCATCCTAGTCACTATCGTCGTCGTCATCATCATTGCTGTCCCCTCCTTCGGACAGGCCAGACCTCCCTAGGATCGAGGCCCCTTCACGCAAGTTCCCAAGGACGTTCCGCTGGACAGCGCCCGACGAAACTGCACGGAGCTACAAGCTTGATGAAGCGGCGGTGGAAAAGGAGCGTGAAGACTTGCTTTGTGCCACAATCACTGTGTCCCAGGGGATTCAGGTATGATTTCCATTGTATTGGAATCTCGGTAGTATTTCTTGACGCCTGACTCTGCTTTGACTTGTTACGCCCCAAGCAGAAGCTTGTTGATCGCTCGGAGAAGATGCATGAGGTCCTGACCTGGGTTGCCCCCCAGCTCCAAGAACTGGACCAGCTCCGGGCCTTGAAAGCCGAAGTTGAAGGGCGCAGCCAGGAGAGGGAATCTTGGCTGAGGGAGGCTGTCACCTAGCTCAGGAGTGAGTATTGGGACCAAGCCAAGAAGATAAGAGGTGAGCCTCCAGAATACTTCTTCCTGACCAAATCCTTAATATATTTCTCTAGCTGTGTTATTTCCCGACTGCCCAGTTGTGTCTTGACTACAACGTTGAGTTCTTGACTAATCTGTTGTGCAGCCCTCAAAGCGGAGTTGAAGACCCGAATAGAGGGAGAAGAATAGCTGAAGGAGGCTGAGAGAGCCAAGGCTGAACTTGAAAAGGACAAGACCGACCTGACAAAGGCCAAAACTGAGCTTGAGCAAGAGAAGGCCGAGTTGAAAAAGGCCAATACCAAGCTCGAGAAAGAAAAAGTTGAACTGGAGAAGGCCATAGCCGAGTGGGAGGCCGACTACAGAAGTAAGTCTCCGCTCTGACAATAACCTTAGCCAATCCATTAATTACTCCATCTGCGGCTTTGCCTAACAAGTTTACTTGTCGGTGAACCCGTGTAGCTGCGAGGGCCAATTCCCAGATCCAATTTCAGGCTTTCGCAAAGGAGATAAGGGTTGTCAAGGAGTCACGGGAGACCTTTGCTGAGTCCGTGAAAGGGCTCCTTGACCTGATGGATCCTCGTCCTGTGGGAACCAGCTCCAGCGCAATCTTCCAACTAGAGGAGCGCCTTAAAGATGCACCGAGTGCCCTGATGAGGTACTCGGATGAGCATGTTATTGCCGGCGTGGCCCAGACCCTGGCAATGACCAAGTCCATCTACCCAAGGGCAGATGTTGAAGCCATCAGGGAGGGGTTTGCCAAGGAGACGACTCCTGGGGAGGCACTGGAGCTGATAGCCAAGGCGAGGCTGACTACAAAGATTATCACCCAGGACCTGGGTATGTAAAAATAGTACATCATGCAGTCAGTATATTGTTGATTTTTGTAAAGACATGTGTAAATATATGTGCAATGCTGCCAAGCTTCAGACTATTACTCAGTTGTCATTAGCTTTACTCGACCACATAGCCTACACTGAGTTAGTCTATAGGAACTTAATAAAAATGTTCACCGCAGAAAGCTGTACTCGGGCAGACATGGGAAAGTCATAGTAAAACTTCATAACTTAAGTAACACAGGCTCGTATATTATTGACAGAGCACATATAATACATGCAGCCCCCGACTCACTACTCGGTTGAAACAAGCAGCGTAGTGAGTCAGAGAAAAACTATACACATGGGGAAGTATAAAACTCAGGTATAGAAAGGACGTAGCTGTTCTATATTCCATGAGTTGCTGATGAGGGCACCGCCTTCGGTCTTCAGTCAGTAGGCGCCTGGCTGAATAACCTCCGCGATAATGAACGGCCCTTCCTAGATTGGGGATAGTTTGTGCCAGTCTTTGGTGGTTTGTATCTTTCTCAAGACGAGATCTCTGACCAAAAAGGCACGGCCATGAACATTGCAATTGTGGTAGTGACGCAGGCCTTGAAGATACCTTGCTGACTGGATTGTTGCGATATCCCTTGCTTCTTCCAACTGATCTAGTTCGACCAATCGGGTATTGTTGGAGATATCTTCTGAGTAAGCCTGAACTCGCGGAGAGCCGAACTCTGACTCGGTTGGTAGCACAACCTCATAACCATAGACCAGAAAGAAAGGGGATTGCCCAGTTGCCCGACTAACCGTGGTTCTTAGGGACCAGAGTACAGATGGGAGTTCTTGTACCCACCGGCCTGCGTATAGTTGTAGTTGGTCAAATATCCTGGCCTTGATACCTTGTAAGACCATACCATTGGCTCATTCAACCTGCCCGTTGCTCCGCAGGTGTGCCACAGACGCATAGCAAATCTTGATACTGAAGTCGTCACAGAAATCTTGAAACACGCCGCCTGTGAACTGAGTACCGTTGCCGGTGATGATGCGGTTGGAGACCCCGAATTGGTATAATATACTCATGATGAAGTCCTTTGATCGTGCCGCTATTATGGTTGCAACGGGTTGGTCCTCAATCCACTTTGTGAATTTATTCACCACGATGAACAAGTATGTGAACCCTCCTGGCGCTTTCTTGAAAGGCCCGACCATGTCAAGCCCCCATACTACAAAGGGCCAAGAGATTGGGATTGTTTAGAGTTCTTGGGCTAGGAGATTGGTTTGTCTTGGGTAGAACTAGCAACCCTCGCATGTGCGAACAATGTCTTTGGCATCTGTTACTGCTGTTGGCCAGAAAAATCCCTTCCGGTAAGCCTTTCCGACTAACATCTTGGATGCGGTATGGTTGCCACATATGCCCGAGTGGATCAACTGTAGAATCTGCTTGCCGTCCTCAGTGGTGACGCAGTGCATGAGGACACCGGATGCACTTCTTCAGTACAGGTCTTCTCCGATGACTAGGAAACTCTTGCTTCGACGTTTGATTTGTTCGGCTTGACAGCGATCTTCTGCGAGTTCATCATCCAGGAGGAATTTGAGAACGGGGGTCCTCCAATCTTGACATATGTGCAGTACTTTGTCTGTTGCCGGGGTAGGTTCGTCTCCCAACTGCTCTGGTACCAGTTTCTTCTTGACTGATGGCTGCATAAGTTGTTCAACAAAAATCCCTGTCAGGACAGCTTCTCGCTTGGATCCCATGTTTGCCAATTCATCTATAGCATCATTATATTGTCGTAGGACTTGTGTTATCTCCAGCCCGTCGAACTTGTTTTCTAGCTTTCGGACCTCCTGACAGCATGCCGCCATGGTGTCGTCGAGACATGTCCAGTCTTTCATGACTTGGTTTACCATGAGTTGAGAGTCTCCACGCGCAACCAGTCGACGAATGTCGAGTGATATAGCGATGCGGAGCCCATGGATGAGTGCCTCGTACTCGGCGATGTTGTGGGAAGCCGGGAAGTGGATTTGTAGAACGTACTTGAGTTTTTCGCCAGTGGGGAACGTCAGTATGATGCCGGCCCCACTGCCACCGATCCGTAGAGAACCATCGAAGTACATTGTCTAGTACTCTAGCTTTGCTGTTGATGTAGACATTTGAACTTCTGTCCACTCGGCCACGAAGTCGGCTAGAGCTTGTGATTTGATTGCTATTCATGGCTGAAAGGTGATGTCGAACGCCATCAACTCGAGTGCCCATTTAGCGATTCGGCCGGTGGCCTCGTGATTATGCAGGACGTCACCGAGTGGATACGATGTGACCACCGTGACTTGATGTGCTTGGAAATAGTGCACCAGCTTCCGGACAGTGATGAGTAGGCCGTATAGCAGCTTCTGGACCTGCCGATATCTCGTCTTTGAGTCGGCAAGGACTTTGCTGACAAACTAGACTAGCCGTTGAACTTTTTGGATGTGACCCAGTTTGGATCGCTTGACCACCAGCATCGTGCTGACTACCTGAGTAGTTGCCACCAAATATAGCATTAGCGGTTCTTGGGGCATGGGTGACGCCAACACGGGAGGTGATGTGAGAAATTGCTTGAAGTCTTCGAAGGCTTGCTGGGCTTTAGGAGTCCATTGGAAATTGTTCGCTTTCTTTAATAGCTTGAAAAAGGGCATGCCCCATTTGCCCAGTCAGGAAATAAACCGGCTGAGTGCTGCCGTGCAGCCTGTTAGCTTCTGGACGTCCTTCTGGCTAGTTAGGGGTGCCATATTCTTGATTGCATTGACTTTCTCTAGGTTGGCCTCGATGCTATGATGCGAGACGATGAAGTCGAGTAGCTTGCCGGATGGCACACCGAAGGCGCACTTTTTCGGGTTCAACTTCATCTTGAATCTTCGAAGATTTTGGAAGGTTTCTTCCAGGTCAGCGATGAGGTCTTCTTTGGACTTGGTCTTGATCACCACATCATCGATGTAGGCTTCCATGTTGCGCTCGATCTAAGTGTGCAGACACCGCTGAATTGTGTGTTAATACGTTGCTCCAGCGTTTTTCAAACCGAACGGCATAGTGATGTAGCAGTATGCTCCAAACGGCGTGATGAAAGACGTTTTTAGGTAGTCCTCCTCCTTCAGGCTGATTTGATGGTACCCCGAGTAGCAGTCGAGAAAGCTGAGAAGGTCACACCCTACGGTTGAATCCACCACCTAATCTATTCTAGGTAGACCAAATGGATCCTTGGGACACGCCTTGTTGAGATCGGTGTAGTCGATGCACATGCGCCATTTACCATTTTTCTTCCAGACCAGAACTGGGTTTGCTAGCCAATCTAGGTGATAGACCTCTTTGATGAACCCGGCTGCAAGGAGCTTGGTTATCTCCTCCCGAATAGCATCCTTCTGGTCTTGAGCGAAGCGCCATAGCCATTGCTTGACTGGCTTGGCGTCTGTCTTCATGTTGAGGGTGTGCTCGATCACCTCCCTTGGTACGCCCGGCATGCCGGACGGTTTCCACGCAAAGATATCCTTGTTGGCTTTGAGGAAGGTGACGAGCGCGTCTTCCTATTTGGGGTCGAGTCCAGTCCCGACTAGAGCAGTCTTGGATGGGTCAGAAGGGTCTAGGGGGATCTTCTTCGTGTCAGAGTCTACTGAAATTCTTGACTTCACTGCTTTTTTGGCCAGAACTGGATCTTCCTCGACTTCGGTTGTGACGGCTTGCCGAATGCTGTCGCACCCGACTGCCGCCTCTTGTGATTGAGCCAACTCGCAGATCTCCTTGTCGCAGGTGAAGGCTTGCTTGACGTTGCTGCGGAGGGAGAGGACTCCTGCTGGCCCGGGCATCTTAAGCACCATGTATGTATAGTGCGGTATTGCCATGAACTTGGCGAGCGCCGGTCGTCCGAGTATCGCGTGGTACGCAGTCTCGAAGTCGGCAACCTCGAAGCAGATGTTTTCCGTACGAAAGTTATCTCGCGTGCCGAAGGTGACTGGCAAGGTGATCTGCCCGAGTGGTGTTGAAGACAGGCCAGGAATTATCCCGTGGAAGGGCGCCATACTTGGCCGTAGGTCTGAACAAGGAATCTTCATCTCATCCAGGGTCTTTGTGAAGAGGATATTGTGCGCGCTGCCTCCGTCTATGAGCACCTTCTTCAACTTGATGTTTTTGACAACCGGGTCCAGGACGAGTGGATAGCATCCCGGGTGTGAGACCCGATCTAGATGATCGGCGCGGGTGAACGTGATGGCCGTCTCTGACCAGCGCAAATATTGTGGGGCGTCTGCTGTAGATATTGCGTTGACATCGCGTGCTGTTAGCTTCTGCTTGCGCTTAGACTCGTACGTAGACGGCCCTCCGAAGGTGTGGTTGAGCTCGGCCTAGGGATCTTGAAAATCATCGGCCGGGTCCTAATCTGGCTTGTCTTTGCTCTTATCGGCGCCAGATGATGAAGCCTGCTCGGAAGCAAACTTCTTGAGCATGAAGCAGTCTTTGGTCGCGTGCTTGCCCTTGGGGTGGAAGGGGCATGGCCCGTTCATGACCTTCTGGTAATCATTGTTCTGTTGAGGCCGCGACCGAGTTCGCTCCATGTTGGCCACCTCGTTGTCCGACTTCTGCTTGCGGTTGCTGGTCTTGTTTTGTGATGGCTCGTTGTCGGCTTTCGCCTTCTGGTCCTTCTGCCGGGACTCCTTCTTCTCGTCGAGGGCCTCTGCGACCGCTTCGGCCGAGTCGGCGTATTCTTTTGCCATATCAAAGAGAGCCCAGATAGTGGCTGGAGGCTTCCGAGTGAACTTCGCAATGAACGGGGCATCCTTTACTCCCTTGTGGAAGGCGGCGATGACAGCCTCATCCTTGATCATTGGGATCTGGTTGTGCTTCTTGGAGAACCTTTTGATGAAGTCACGTAAAGACTTGTTCTTCTTTTGGTGCAGTTGATATAGATCATGCTCAGAAGACGGCCCCTCGTAGGTCCCTTGAAAGTTAGCGATGAACCGCTCCCTGAGTTCTCCCCAGGAACCAATTGACCGCCTCGGGAGCCTTGTCAGCCATGTCCTCGCTGAGTCGGCTAGAGCGACTAGGAGGTAGTTAGCTATGGCTTTATGATCACCCCCGGTAGCTCGGATCGCCAGGGTGTATACGGTGAGCCAGGATTCGGGGTTGGTTTTGTCGTCGTATTTCTCGATCCCCATAGGCTTGAAGCCCGATGGCCAGTCGACGTCATGGAGCTCGTGGGTGAAAGCTGGAACGCCTTCGTCTTTGTGAGGGCTCCAGCTCCGATCACGGCGGTTGAATCGCTCGTGGTGAAGACCGAAACGCTCATGCTCGTCGTCCATTCGGCAGCGCTCGTTTTCTTCGCGTTCGCGGCCCCGAGCGATGATGTTGTGGCGAAGGTCGCGTTGGAGTCAGACTCGGAGGTCTTGGTTGAACCGGCGGTCGTTCTGGTGACATTGCCGATCGTTCTTATTGGTGTTGCCGAGTGAAGTTTGACGCGATTCCTCGTGTGTCCGACTTGAGCTAGCCACCCGGCGTCATGCTGATGTAGATGAGCCTGCTACTGGAGAATCTGACCGGTTAGTTGGAACAATTGTGTCGCCTGACTGCTGCTGCTACTGACAGGCAGCAGCTGTAATCATCGCATTGATCTTCTGTTGTGGCGTGACGAAGACGTTGTGGTCGCTGACTTTCGTCTGGAGGATCTGTTGCTAAGCGGTTTGCCCAGCTTTGTGTAGCTCGTCGTTACGAGCCTCGCGGTCGGCTTCCTCCTATTGTCACAGTCGGCGCGCCTCCTCTTGTTGTTCCTCTTGTAGTTAGTGTACCTCCGGTGGAGGAGTCGAAGCCATGAAGATCTCGTGGGGGATAAGGAGACTCGCCAGACTAGTGTCTGAACTAGTGTCCAAAGCGTTGTCCGACTTGGAGTCGGAATCCGAATAATTCATCGGAGTAAGGACGACTCCAACCTCCCTAGATCCAATCTGGAGTAGCTTAGAGCCACGTCCAAACTGAAGCCTAGAGGATCGGGTCAGCCACGTGGGATGTGGATCTGCGGCATCGCCGGGTTTGCAAGGGAGATTGACGATCTCTCCCCCTCCTAGCCCAACCCGGGCCGGCTCAAGGCCGAGCGCGAGTCGGACGGCGAAGGAGAGAGTTGTCCCGAGACCCGGCAAGATGGTAGATCACCGCAGCAATTCGACGAGAGTGGCTGCAGTGTCTTGTGGGCCAACTGGCACGGAGTCGGCTGGTTCCTCGGCCGGTTGGATTGGATCTGCGTCGGCCAAGGTGAGGTCGCCGAACTGGTCAGCGATGAAGTGGAGGCTTCCGAAGGTTATTGTGTCTCCCGGGGAGAACTTGCCGCCATTGACTCTGGTTGTTAGATCCTTCGAGCTTGTAGATGTGAAACTCGCCAGAGCCCCTACCTGGCGCGCCAACTGTTGATGTTTTACACCGGCAATATGATTATAGGGCTACTCGGCAAGGGGAAACTTGGTGGATTGCAAAGGAAAACAAGGAGATTTTATACTGGTTCAGGCCCTCGATGTGAGGTAATACCCTACGTCTAGTTGTGGTGGTATTCCTTTGAGGATTTGTGTCGATCAATAATCTTCTGCCCTCAAGGGGCGCCCTGCCTTCCCTTATATACTGGGGACAGGGGTACAAGGTGTCGATGCTTTGCACCGGCAATAATATTATGGGGCTACTCGGCGAATGTAAACTCGGTGGATTGCAAAGGAACACAGAGGGATTTTATACTGGTTCAGGCCCTCAATCTGAGGTAATACCCTACGTCCAGTTTGTATGTATTCCTTTGAGGTGGATTTGTGATCAATGATCTGGTGTGCCCTCATAGGGCGCCCTGCCTCCCTTTATATACTAGGGGACAGGGGTACATGGCAAGGATCCCAGTCGGATACGACCAAGGGATTTCCTTATTAGAGATAGAATCCTATCCGACTAAGGCTATGTTTCCTTATTGTACAAGGCATAGCCTGCCGGGTGCTATCTTATCTCTAATTACATGATCTGGCCCATCCTCTATCCGAGTGGCCCATGTGCTGGTAATGAGGTACCCGGGGCCCATGGCTCCTACAGTAGCCCCTGAGACCTTCATAGTTGAGTCACAGCTGATGCCGAGTGCTCATCCTCCACGGTGAAGGTTACCCGAGTGCGATGCTCCCGAGTGCTCTTTGTCCGAGTAAGTCTCCCCGAGTCCTGCTTCATGTCAGCTGGCAGCGAGGCTATGAAGGGTTTCATGTAGATAAATGAATAGTGTGCGCCGAATAGGTGCACCTATTAGGTGTAGCCCCCGACTTTGTGCTTAATTGTGAAGACAATTAAACATAAAGTCAAAGATCTTTAACCTGGAAGTCTTTCCCGAGTAGATTACTACTGGTATATGAGACTCTTCGGTATCATGTCAACCGGAATATAATTTATAGTCTTGCCGAGTAGGAGGCTACTCGTATATAGGACTCTTCGACTTCATGTCAGTCGGAATATGAGTTTATAGTCTTTTCCGAGTGGCGTCCCACTCAAAAGCTAGACTCTTCCGCATCATGTCAGCGGGAATAGATATTTATAGTCTCTCCCGAGTAGTGCACTACTCGAAAGTTAGACTCTTCAGCGTCATGTCGGCTGGGATAATGTCGCTCATGGCAACTGATGGCTACGCATGTAGGCCGAGTACCACTTTATGAAAATAAATCCATTATGTGGTCAGGTGTTCCCGAGAAAGATACCTGCATCCCCAATTTTAATGAAGACCAGCTTGTGATCCTTGTAAGGATATATCCTCGAGACCTGGTGGATAAAACAGATACCCAAACATATATGTTTAGCAGTAAGGCTTTCACAAAGCATATCTGTTTACCTCATCGATTCCTGTGGGTAGCACCAGCGCTATAATTTCAACTCAGCCTGCGGGCGGCCCACATGGAGCATGCTACTGTAGGAACTCATGTCTTGTCCGCCCAATACCAACTGTGCAGGCCTGGGCCCATCTAGTCGGTACAGGCTATAAAAGGATGGGGAGAGAGAAAAAGATTCCATCGTCTTCCCCAAAGCAGCCAATCTCTTCGTCTTCCACCTTCACGCCTAGCTTTTCGCCTCCCGCCCGGCTAGGGTTAACAGCAGCTGTTCCCCACCCGGACTCGAGCGATTTCAATCCTCTTCGTTTATTCCAAGCCCCCGATCCGCTTTCCCCCAAATCTCAACACCTCCAGTCATGCCGAAGGCGACGAATCCTGCGGGTGCGCCAGGGAGTTCTTGGCCGATCTCGGATTGCGGCTCGGTGAAGCTGAGACGGCTGGAGAGCGAGCTGAAGTTGCCCAGCCAAGAAGTGATCCATTGGCGGTCGGCGAGGGATGAGTCGAGCCCCAACCCCCGGCCTGGTGAAACGGTAGTTTTCGCCTCTTTCTTTGATCGGGGCTTGTGTCTTCCGTCGTCTGATTTCTTCCGCCGCATCCTTGATTTCTACGGGCTAGAGTTGGTGCATTTAAACCCCAACTCGATCCTTCAGATCTCCATATTCGTTACTCTTTGCGAGTGCTTTCTGGGTGTTGAGCCCCATTTCATCCTCTTCCGACACTTGTTCCATGTCAAGCCCCAGCCTTCCAAGAGTAATATCAGTGTGATTGGGGGGGCTGGTCTTCAACTAAGGAGTGATGGGAAGAAAACATATATCGATTTGCCCTTGAAATCTTCTCTGAAGGGCTGGCACAAGGAGTGGTTTTACTGTGCCGATCTAGCTCCTTCCTTGCGCCCGTTTACTGGTATGCCGCCGGCGGTGTTGCCAAGCTGGTCTTCGGAGCCAACCTTTGAAGAACTGGGTCAGGCACATTGCTGACGAAGATAGATGACCTCAAGAGGGCCGGCTTGATAGGGCCCTGGGTAGCTCGTCGTTTCCTAACGAGACGCGTCCAGCCGCTGAAGTTGAGAAGCGCTTTCGGCTGGGCCTTCAAAGGTAAACACGATCCCGATCGGGTGAGCAGCGAGACGGCGGACAAGGGGGCAGTGACCGATACCTTGTTCGGCTACTTCTCTGAAGGGGTCGTTGCCACCGAAGATGATAACCGCCGAGTTGCCGCCTATAGCTTCATCCGGCCGCGAACCAAGGTAACCTTCTACCTTCTTCCGTGGTGAACGCCTGTGGAACGGTGATTGTTCAACCTTGCGTGATGGTATCTTGTCGACTTGCTTGTAGTGGCTTGAGGAATTTGATGAAGATTCTCGTCCATTGTCTGCGGTCGCGTCGAGGAAGAGGCCGAGGAGTCCCTCTGATGCCCAACCCGACTCCAAGAGAGCGGG
This sequence comes from Oryza meyeriana var. granulata, assembly GCA_003991445.1. Lineage (NCBI taxonomy): Eukaryota > Viridiplantae > Streptophyta > Magnoliopsida > Poales > Poaceae > Oryza > Oryza meyeriana. The sequence goes on from RYFJ01004218.1 coordinate 30,769, forward strand.
GAAGAAGCCGATTTTATATCGGGGCGAGGGGGCCATGACAGCGCGCGCCGTGAGCGGCAGCTTGAAGATAAAGGACACCGCTGCCACAACACCCACGCGGTCGAGTCCCAGGCTAAGATCAGCAGGCTTGGGCTCGACGTTGTCGTACTCTGCAACAGCGCCGCCGAGGGGCCGACCAGAGCGGAGGCCGATTGGGGTGAAGGAACCCGAACCAACCGTACCAGAGTCGAGGCCGACCCAGGCTGATATGCCTCCGCCATCGATGACACCGACCGGGGCGAGTGCCGATGCTAGCGCTTCGCCGGGGAGCGGGCAAGGTGGCAGGAAGCTGAAGTTCTCCAAGAGGTGCGCTACTCCGGGCCTTCTGTAGTCGTTGTATGTTAAAATGCAGTCCTGATGTCCTGCTTCGTTGTGCAGGAAGCGGGCCGATATCGACCTCAAAAAGGTTGACCCATCTGCTCCACTTGATGAGTCTGCCCCAGCCGAGCCAGCGGCAGTGGACACACCTGCTGAGCCGGCGGCCAGCTCGGTCGCAGAGACCGAGGTAGCTCCGACAACAGGGCCACTACCGCCACTCGACCAAGAGGTGGCTGTTGAAACTGAGGCCCCAGCCCCCGAGGCACCGTACGTCACGGACGCGGGGGACGGAACCCCCGAGCCGGTCCCCGATGTTGTAGGGGAAGGCGGTGCCGAGGCCAGGACCCCATCGCCGTCATGGTTATCGTCATCGCCATCGTCGCCGTTGCCGGCGCCACCGGAGATCCCGCATTTGCCTCGGATCGAAGCTCCGCCACGTGTGATGCCCCGGACCTTCACGTGGACCACTCGCGATGGCACTATGAAAAGCTTCAGGCTCGATGAAGTCGTCGCAAGGAGAGAGCGCGAGAGCCTGCTTCGTGCCACCATCAACGGGTCCCAAGGGGTCACGGTATGATTCTTGTAGTGAAGGTCCAGCAATCTTCTTGTCTTGATGTTTGACTCTGTCGTCGGTTTGTTCCTTGTCCCGAGCAGAAGCTCGTCGACCGCAACGAGGCGATGACAGAGATCCTGGTCGAGATGGCTCCCCACCTCGCGGAATTACAATAGCTCCGGGCATTGAAGGCCGAGATGGAGGCGCGTCACACGAGGAGGGAGGCCTGGCTGAAGAGCGGCGCTGATCAGCTCAGGGCTGAGACATGGGCCCTAGCCGAGAAGATCAGAGGTAAAATCCTCGAGCATATCTCCCCGACTGGACCGTTGGTGTAATCATCCAGCTACGTCGATCCGACTGCTTGGTGGTGTCATGACTGCGTGATTGAGCTCTTGGCTAATCTATGGTGCAAACCTCGAAGCGGAGAGGGAGTCGCAGCTGAAGGAGGCCGAAGAAGCCAAGGCCGAGCTTGAAAGGGTCAAGGCTGACCTGACAAAGGCCAACACCGAGCTTGACCGGGAGAAGTCCGAGTTGGAGAAGGCCGTCGTCAAGCTCGGTAAGGAGAAGGCCGAACTGGAGAAGACCGTGGCCGGGTGGGAGGCCGACTACGAAAGTAAGTCCTCAACCCGACTGTGATCTCAGCCAATACATTAGTCACCCTGTGTGTAGCCGAATCTGACAAGCTTACTTGCCGGCCGATCTGGGCAGGCATGAGAGCCAACATCCAGGCCCAGTACCGGTTCTACACGGAGGAGATAAGGTCAATCAGGGAGTCACGGGAGGCCCTCGTCGGGTCCGTGAAAGGGCTCCTTGACCTTGTGGATCCCCGCCCAGTGGGGACCAGCTGTAGCAGAATTCCTCAAATAATGGGGTGTCTCGAGGACGCGCCGAGTGCCCTGAAAAGGTACTCAGACGAGCGGGTTGCCGCCGGTGTGGCCCAGACCCTAGCAATGACCAAGTCCATCTACCCGAGGGCGGACATTGAGGCCATCGGGGAGGGATTTTCCGAGGAGACGACGCCCGAGGAAGCGCTGGAGCTGATCTCACAGGCGAAGCCGACTGCTGAAGCGATTACCCGAGACCTGGGTGTAACAGCCCACTTTTGATCCTTGGTGCATAAAACCGTTTTTCCATTTTCATGCCCTTCATGTCATCTTTCATGCATGAAAAATCTCAGCTAACGGGTTAATGATCGTCCGATCTGTATAAACCAGCGCCTTAGGGGCAAATCTGTGCAGGCACAGACTGTGTCAATGGAACGGACCATCCCCTCTGTGTCTGGACGGTCCGCTTCCCTTGTCCCTCGCCCGCGTCCTCTCCCGGGCTCTCTCTCTTGAGTCCGCGCCCTCGCGCCCGGACTCTGCTTCCGAGCTCGCGCCCGGACTCTGCTCCCGAGCTCGCGCCCAGACTCTCTCTCCCGACCTTGAGCTCGCGCCCGCGCCATCGTCCGACCCCGGCCTCGCGCCCGCCCCTCGCTCTCCCGGCCTCGCGCCCGCGCCCTCGCTCCCGAGCTCGCGCCCGTACCCTCTCTCTCGCGCACCCGCGCCCTTGCCTGCGCCCGCGCCCGCACCATCGCCTGTGCCCGCGCCCTCACCTTCGCCCGCGCCCGCGCTTGCTCGCGCCCGGGCTCTCTCTCGAGTCCATGCCCTTTTCTCGTGCCCGGGGACTCGGCTCTCTCTGGAGCCCGCGCCCGCGCCCTCTCGCTCCCGCTCTCGAGCTCGCACCCACGCCTGTCTCGCGAGCCTGCGCCCTCGCCCGCGCATTCATCCGATTGGTTTCGGCGTTAACACATGGTTGTTGGAGAGTCCTGAAGTGTGAATTCCTGATACGTGATGCTATCTTTTGTGCCCTGTCCTCCATCATCGTCCAAACAAGATCACGCAAGGATCTCTCCCCGCCCGTGCGGCTCGACCAGGTGGCTTCCTCTGCGCGCCCCAGACCACGTGAGAGGGAGTGGCAGAGCCACCTTGGGACCTCGCGAGATACCCCCGACAGTCTCGGCGGCGCCCTGCCCTGTCCCATCTGTCTGCTGCACGCTTGCCCGCGCGCACGCCATCGCGAGACCGTGGAGCAGAGCAGCGCCCCTCCCCTCTCCTCTCCCTTCCCTGCCTTCCTTCTTAACCAAGGCCATGTCCTCCTGTCTTCCCAGCTCGCCCTCTTTCTCACTGCCAAGGACCCAAAGGATTGTCCCTCGGTTCGCTGAGAACGTGAGGTGCCGCCCACGGCGCCGGCGAGCACACGCTTTTCGTCTGAGAGCTCCGGTGAGTTTTACCTTGTCTCAGCTGTGTCACCACGCGTTCTTGCTCGACCTAACTCCGTTTTCGCCCTCGGCAAGCAGCAAGCACCACCGCAGCCCCATCGTCTTTTGCAACGCCGACCGGGTGCCGCCGTGACCTTGCAGCCGCTAATCTGCGCCCTGGTGAGTTAGCGCTGTCCTGGCGGTATCACCATCTTCCATTCACTCTTTGAACTCATCACAGCGCTTGACTGCAGCCTCCATCGCGAGCAACCCTTTTGCCGAGCCGATCACCGCCTCAACATTGCTCCCCACCGCCTGCACTCCTCGGTGAGCTTCTGTTTCTGTTTCTGCATGTACTTCCTTTTTACTCCTGGGAGGCCACTAGTTCTCCCCACGTCCTTGGCTTGGCCTATCATGCCATTGTTTTGCCATCCACCCAAGCGTCACCACCGTGGCCATATGTGTGGATGAGGCTCAATCGGAGCATGGCCGCTTGTAGTAGAGCCCTTCGATCTTGCATGCAGGACCCCTAGAGCTTCCTCGTGCCCTGCATGCGCTAGCCATGCACTCGGGCATGAGGACAGAGGTAGACAAGCCGTGCATTAGCTTGGCCTTCACCGAGCACCTTAGGTGCGCTTGTGTTTGAGTGAGTAGCAGCCACCCCATCAGCCCCAAGCAAGCCAGGTTGGCCTCACTAGCATTAGAACGGGATAAAACCGCGAGTAGAGCTGCTGCTGCTGGTTTCCTGATTTTGCCGGTTGTCGTTAACGTGCGAAGACGTGTAGTTTGCACGTGCGAAGACATCGTTCTTGGACCAAGGCGTTCGCCGCTACCGAAGCCTTCCCGTAGGTTCCACTTGTACATCCAGTGACCCCTAGGCCCTAGAAACCCTCCACGCCTCCAAACGCCTAGGATTAAAACTTCACGCCCGGTGGATTTCATGTGTTAGGCCGTTTTAGTGACATGTGAGCGTGCGCGATTAATATCCTAGCGAGTTGGAGTATATCCACTTTTGGGAGTTGTCCTTAGGTTCACAGCAGCACACATGTAGGTTTCGTACCATAAAAATGCCCTAGAACCGAAAACGTCTCAAATAGACCACCCATTAAGTCGGTAGAATGTTTTCAGCCGTTTCTGCAGTTCGGTCGAGCGAAAACGCTGTTTCTCATTTATTTTCGATTTTAGGACAGAGCAGACTTCGTTTAGCCGTATCTCCCTCATACGAATCGGATTCAAGCGATTCTTTTTCCTAATTCATCTAAAATCATGCACTTGCATATTCTGCAAAATATTTGTACTTCCTGTTCTGTTAAATATTTTGCCGTTGTTTTCATTGCATTCGTTTGGTATTCTCGTAGAACACGACGTCGTTGACCGGTTGTGGAAGGATCAGAAGAGTTCCAAGAAGTCCAGGAACAAGGCAAGCACCCCCTTGATCAATTGCTCCTATATTTCAAACTTACAACTATATTGATTGCAAACTATTATGCATGCGATGTTTACTTGAAAATGTGTGGGATTCTGGGTAGTTAACCTCTTGTTGCATATGCCCTGTCCTTGTTACTTGAGTATCATGAATTCCTTGTCACTTATGTTGCCACTGAAACTGGGTTCATGTGGTTGGGAAGATGTCATAGGTATGCTTAGTTTGCTTTTTAATCAAGGTACTTGTTACTTGATTTTGGGATGTTGGGAAAAAGAAGCATTTGCAAAATGGAATGAACAGTGGGTATTCTTCCCCTGTGCTCTTGGTGGAAAACAAAAACTGAAAACAAGCTTTTGGACTTGGGCGAGTGGATGTAGTGTTCGGTGCCTTGTTGTGGTACCGATTAGGTGGTTGTCTCGCCCGGGTCACTAAGGACCGATTCTATGGTGTAGCTAGAACCAAGAAGCACAGTGCAAACCACATGTGGCTCTGATGGGGAGTTCCTAGCTTAGTATATTGTTGATACCTAGCAATAGACCCGCCGGTGGTAGTAGTAGGTCATTTTTGTTGACATTGGGATAGTGCGGGTTATGGTTTTTGTCCATAGCTCGAAGGTACCTTGATTATTGTTCAAGGGTGACCAGCACATTGTATGAGCCTTGGGGATTTTGGGAGGCCTCCCAACTCCTAGGATGGATCATAAGCGCGGGATATTGCTAGGTCAACGGTGGAAAGGCTTTGTCATTGATGGTGTGAGCCTCCTGTGTGGTAGCTCATGTTGTCCTTGTCATGTGGGTACAGTTGTACACACTCTCGAGAGTTAAAACTATTCGAATAGCCGTGTCCTCGGTTATGGACAACTTGGGAAATTCTCCACCGTAGTAGTTTTAATTTTTGGGAACTGTTTTGGGGAAAGATCTTGGTGCGAACGGGGAGTTCGCTGGGATGGTTGTGGCAGCGTGTTGCCATTGTTGGCTGGCATGGGCAGGGAGCCCATATGGTTGGAAACACTTGGGGGTTGATGCTTATATACTTGTTTGCTGTGCTAGCTTGTTTTACAAAAATTTCGTTGCAAAACCGCAATGTTTTCGCTATGTATATTATGATTTATGCAAACTGCAGGACCTGAACCATTCCTTGTTTATCTTCGCATATTATGGAATACCATTGCAAACACTATAAGTCTTGCGGAGTACGTATTGTACTCACACACGCTTGTGTGACTTCTTTTTTTAGAGATGGTTGAGGAGGACCCGACAATCGGGTACTTCTATGCAGCGGGTTTTGGAGACGACGACGACGATGCTTACTAGGACTTACCGGTTGGTTGCCTGTGGGCGGGCAGAGGCATACTTGCTGGTTTTTGGTGCCTCTATTATCTTGTTTCCGCTGTTGAACTCTTTGTTATTTTGCTGTTCTATTTGGCCGGTCGGCCTCCATGTAATCGCTAAAGTCTAGACTCTTGTACGACTTATGTTTGGACTGCTGTGAGCTGAACCTGTGATGTATGGATTATGATGCCAATGTTGAATGTGTGTGCTAGCAATTGATCGTGGGACTAGCACGGTACACACATAGGGTTCGGGGTCAAACCCGGGTCCGACACTGGGTCTGTAAAGGCAATACATTTTGTAGTCGGTGTATACATATGCTTTCATATACGATCATGTGTGAATATATGTGTCGTGCCGCCAAACTTATTATTCGGTTGTCATTAGCTTTACCCGACCATGTAGCATGCACCGAGCTAGTTCGATAGAACTTGATAAAAATCGTTCAGAGGAAGATGCTATACTCGGGCGAACGCATCAGTCGTGGCAGGCTTATAACGAGGTGAGATAAGCTTGTATGTTATTGACAGAACACATATATACATGCAGCCCCCGACTCACTACTCGATTGGAACAAGCGGCGTAGTGAGTCAGGAAAAACTGTACACATGGAAAAAGTAAAACTCAGGTATAGAAAGGACATAGCTGTTCTATATTCCATGAGTTGGTGATGAGGACGCCGTCTTTGGTCTTCAGTCGGTAGGCGCCTGGCCGCGTGACCTCGGCTATAATGAACGGCCCTTCCCAGATGGGGGATAGTTTATGCCTGTCCTTGGTGGTTTGTATCTTCCTTAGAAGAGATCCCCGACCAAAAAGGCGCGGCACGGACATTGGATTGTGGTAGCGACGCAAGCCTTGAAGATACCTTGCCGACTGGATTGTTGCGGCGTCTCTTGCTTCTTCCAGCTGATCTAATTCGATCAGTCGGGTGCTGTTGGAATCGTCTTCGGAGTAAGCCCGGACTCGCGGAGAGCCGAACTGTATCTCAGTCGGTAGCATGGCCTCAGTACCGTAGACCAGGAAGAAAGGGGATTGCCCTGTTGCCCGACTAACCGTGGTTCTGAGAGACCAGAGAACGGATGGTAGTTCTTGTACCCACCGACCCGCATTATGGTTGTAGTCGGTCGTATATCCTGGCCTTGATGCCTTGGTAGGACCATGCCGTTGGCTCGCTCAACCTGCTCGTTGCTCCGCGGGTGTGCCAACAGATGCATAGCAGATCTTGATGCCGAAGTCGTCGCAGAAATCTTGGAATAGGCCTGCCGCGAACTGAGTGCCGTTGTCGGTTTATATGCGGTTAGGGACCCAAACCGGTATAGGTATACTCAGGATGAAGTCCTTTGCTCGTGCCGCTGTGATTGTTGCGACAGGTTTTAGCCTCAATCCACTTGGTGAATTTATCCACTGCGATGAATAAATGTGTGAATCCTCCTGGCGCTTTCTTGAATGGCCGACCTGTCAAGCCCCATACTGCGAATGGCCAGGTAGATAGGGATAGTCTGGAGTTCCTGGGGGAAGATTTGTCTGTCTTGCGAAGAACTGGCAACCCTCGCACTTGCGAATGATATCTTTGGCGTCTGTGACTGCGGTGGGGCCAGAAGAATCCCTGCGGTAAGCTTTTTCGACTAACGTCCTGGATGCAGCGTGGTTGCCACATATGCCCGATGGATTGAATCGCAGGATCTGCTTGCCTTCCTCGGTGTGACACAGCGCATGAGGACACGGATGCACTCCTTCGGTACAGGTCTTCTTCCGACTAGCAGGAAGCTTTTGCTTCGACGCTTGATTTGCTCGGCTTGATTGCGATCTTCTGGGAGTTCATCGTCCAGGAGGAATTTGAGAAACAGGACGCCAATCCAGTCTTGACATATGTGCAGCACTTCGTCGGTGGTCGGGGTAGGCTCGCCTCCCGACTTGGTTTCTCTTGTGCCGGTTTCTTCTTGACTGATGGCTTCATAAGTTGCTCGACAAAGATTCCAGTCGGAACCGCTTCTCGCTTGGGATCCAGTTTGCCAGCTCATCGCTGCGTCGTTGTATTGACGGCAGGACGTGTGTGATTCCAGCACCGTCGAACTTGTTTTCCAACTTGCGGACCTCTGACAGTAAAAGTGCCGCCTTGTGTCGTCGAGACAGGTCCAGTCTTTCATGACTTGGGTTGACCACGGAGTTGGGAGTCTCCGCGCACAACCAGTCGACGTATGCCGAGTGATATATGGCGATGCGGAGCCCGTGAACAAGAGCCTCGTGACTCGGCGACGTTGTGGGAAGCCGGGAAGTGGATTTGTAGTACGTACCTTCAACTTTTCGCCAGTGGGGATGTCAGTATGACTCCAGGCCCGGCAACCGCCGATCCGTAGGGATACGTCGAAGTACATTGTCCAGTACTCTAGCTTTGTTGTTGTGTTGGGGTTGAACTTCTGTCCACTCGGCCCACGAAGCCGGCTAGAGCTTGAGATTTGATAGCTGTCCGTGGCTGAAAGGTGATGTCAACGCCATCAGCTCGAGTGCCCATTTAGCGATCGGCCGGTGGCCACGATTATGAAGGACATCCCGAGTGGAAACGCTTGACGACGCGTGATTGATGTGCTTAAAAGTAGTGCACCAGCTTTCGGACCTGTGATGAGTAGGCCATATAGCAAGCTTTGGACCTGCGGGTATCTTGTTTGGAGTCGGCAAGGACCTCACTGACAAAATAGATTGGCCGTTGTATTTTCTGAAGATGACCCTGTTCGGATCGCTCCACTACCAGCACGTGCTGACTCCTGTGTTGTTGCCGCCAGAATAAAAGCATTAGTGGTCCTGGGGCAGGGGTGACGCCAGCACGGGGGTGATGTGAGAATTCTTTGAAGTCTTCAAATGCTCTCGCTGGGCTTCCGGGGTCCACTGAAGGCTGTCGCCTTTTTGAGGAGCTTGAAGAAGGGCATGCCCCGCGCAGTCGGGGAGATAAACGCTGAGTGCCGCCATGCAGCCTGTCAGCCTTCTGGATGTCTTTAAGGTTGGTCGGGGGCGCCATGTTCTTGATGGCGTTGACTTTCTCCGGGTTAGCCTCGATGCCGCGGTGTCGAGACGATGAAGCCGAGTAACTTCCCAGACGGCACCCGAAGGTGCACTTGTCCGGGTTAAACTTCATCTTGAATCTTCAAAGGTTTGGAAGGTTTTCTTCCAAGTCGGTCAATGAGGTCTTGTCTGATTTAGACTTGATCACCAATCGTCGACGTAGGCTCCGACGTTGCGCCCGATCTGAGTGTGCAGACACCGCTGAATAGCCCTTTGGTAGGTTGCGCCTGCGTTTTTCAGACCGAACGGCATTGTGATATAGCAATACGCTCCAAAAGGCTGTGATGAAAGATGTTTTTAAACAGTCTTGTTTGCCTCAAGGCTAATTTTGATGATATCCCGAGTAACAGTCGAGAACTGAGTAGGTGGTCGCCCCGCGTGGAGTCACCACCTGATTATCCTGGGAAGACCAAATGGGTCCTGGGGCACGCTTTGTTGAGGTCGGTGTAGTCGATGCACATGCGCCATTTCGTTTTCTTCCGACCAGGACTCGGGTTTGGCCAGCTCGCGGGTGGTACTTCCTTGATGAAGCCGGCTGCGAGGAGCTTGGTGATTTCCTCCCGGATAGCATCCTTGCGGTCTTGAGCGAGCGCCGCAGCCGTTTGTTTGACCGCTTGGCGTCTGGCTTTACGTGTGGTGCGTGGCTCGATCACCTCCTTGGTACGCCGGCATGTCGGACGGTTTCCACGCGAAGATTCTTGTTGGCTTGGAGGAAGGTGACGAGCGCGTCTTCCTATTTGGGGTCGAGTCCGGTCCGATAGGCAGTCTTGGAGGGTGTCGGAAGGGTCCAGGGAAAATATTCTTCGTGTCAGAGTCGTGAATTCCCGACTTAGCTGCTTTTTTCGCCGGAACTGGATCTTGATCGACTTCAGATGTAGCGGTTGCGGATGTGTCGCGCCCGACTGGCTTCTTGTGTTTGAGCCATCGAGCTCTCCTTGTCGGCAGGTGAAGGCTTGCTTAGCGTCGCTGCGGAGGGAGAGGACTCCGCTGGCCCAGGCATCTTCAGCACCATGTATGTGTAGTGCGGTGTCGCCATGAATTTGGCGAGGGCCGGTCGTCCGAGTATCGCGTGATTACGCGGTCTCTCGAAGTCGGCGACCTCGAGGAGATGTTTTCTGTGCGGAAGTTGTCCGCAGTGCGAAGGTCACGGCAAGGTTATCTGCCCGAGTGGGGTTGATGACAAGCCGGGGATTATCCATGGAAGGGCGCGGTGCTCGGCCGTAGTTCTGAACGAGAATTTTCTATCTCGTCCAAGTCTTGGCGAACAGGATGTTGAGGCGGCAGCTGCCTCCGTCGATGAGGGTTTTCTTTCAGCCTAATATTTTTTGACGACCGGATCCAGGACGAGTGGGTATCGCCGGTGGGAAACCCGATCTGGGTGTCGCGCGGTTGAAGGATAGCCATTTCTGACAGCGCAGGTATTGGGGGGTATCGTTGTGGAGACCCGCGTTAATATCCCGCGCTGATAGCTTCTGCTTGCGCTGATATTCGTACGCGGTGGCCCGAAGATGTGGTTGAGTTTGGCTTGGGGTCATGGAAATCATCAGCCGACCGAGTCGCTGGTTGTCCTTGTCCTTGTCGGCGCCGATGATGAGCCTGCTCGGAGCAAACTTCTTGAGCATGTGGAGTCCCTGGCCGGTGCCGGCCCTTGGGGTGAACGGGGCAAGGCCCGCTCATGACTTTCTGGTAGTCGTTCTTGCCGCTGGGGCCGCGACCGATTGCGCTCCATGTTAGCCACTCGTTGTCTGACTTCCGCTTGCGGCTGCCAGGCTTGTTCTGAGGCGGCTCGTTGTCGGTTTGCCCTGTTGTCTTTTTGTCGGGGCTCTTTCTTCTCGTCGAAGGCCTCTGCGACGGTTCAGCCGAGTCCGCGCGTATTGTTGGCCATGTCGAAGAGAGTCCGGACAGTGGAGTGGTGGCTTTCGAGTGAACTTCGCGATGAGGCGGGGCGTCTTTTACTCCCTTCCGGAAGCAGCGATGACGACCCTCGTCTTTGATGCTTGGATTTGATTGCGCTTCTCTCGGAAAATTGTTGATGAATTCCGTAGAGACTCGTTCTTTTCTGATGCAGCTGGTAGAGGTCGTGCCTCGGACGCGGTCTCTCATAGGTCCTGGAAGTTTAGCGATGAACGCTCTCTGAGTTGTCCCAGGAACGATCGATTCGCCTTTGGGAGGCCTGTCAGCCATGTCCTCGCCGACCCGTCGATAACGGACTGGGAGGTAGTTAGCCATGGCTCTGCTGTCGCCGAGCAGCTTGAACTGCTAGGACATAAACGGTGACCAGGACTCTGGGTTGGTCTTGCCGTCGTAGCTTTTCAATTCCGGTAGCTTAAGGCCGACTGGCCATCGGACGTCCTGTAACTCCCGAGTAAAGGCTGGAAATGCCTTCCATTATCGTGAGGACTTTTGGGCTCGGTTTTGGCGTGTGTAAGCTGCTCGTAGTGGAGACCGAAGCGCTCGTGTTCATCTCCAGTCGGGTCGTCTTCTCGGTCTCGCGCCGGCCTTAGGTGGGCGAATATACTTGTAACAATCGCGGAGTCTGATTGCGTCGGGGTCCGTATTGGTGACCGCGTTGTGTAGTTGGTATTGCGAGTGTTGTTCTGGCGGGACTCTTCATGCTGCGGGTGGAGCCGGCTGCCGCGTAGTGTGCGGATTGCAGATGATCACGCGTGGAGAGCGTTAGACGGTCGGTATGTGAGGTTGCTGTGATTCTTGCTGCTGGAGGCGGCAGGTAAAATCGCCTTGATCTTGGGAGGTTGGTGGTGGCCGTGATTGGCGGCCAAATGGGCGTGTCAGCAGAGTTAGAGGCGGCACGAGTTCTGTTGCTGCGGAGCAGACATGGTGGTGCCGGACTTTGTTGGAGGACTGCTGCTGGCTGACTCGCCCAGCTTGTCGAGCCGTATTGGCGAGCTTTCGGTTGCTACTCTTTTGTTGTAGTCGGCGGCTCCTCATAGCTGCTCCTCTTGCAGTCGGCGATAGATAGGTTGCGTTGAATCATAGACTGCGGGGAGGAGGAAGCTTGCCAAGGTGGGTGAGTTGATGCTGAAAACCATCCGTTAGTGTCGACTCGAGTAGTTTATCGGATTAGGAGACTCAGACCTCCTAGATATCTGAAACGGTTCATGCGTAGTCACACTGAATGCTGGAGGTGGGTTGCTTGGCGGTTGTAGATGCCGCGTGCGAATTCGTCGGAGCGGACATCTCTCTCTCGGCCTAACCAGCTGGATCAAGATAGTGCGTAGCGGAGCGAAGAGAGAGTTTGTCCCGATGTCGGCGGTGTGAGGGACTGGTCGTAGTAGATCGTGAAGGAGAGGAGTGCCTGAGGCGCTGCGCACGCGGCTAGATCCATCGCTGGCAAGATCGGATTGCTCTGTAAAGAAGGTGCGAGGTTTGATCGGGGACGAAATCAGGCTCGAGGTGAGTGTCATCATTGGAGACCGTGTCGCCTTGATCGTTGATGGATCATCGAATTGTTGATGAAGCAACTCGCGGTCCCCTACTGCGCGCCAACTTGAATGCTTTGCACCGGATAATATTTGGGTCTACCGGCGAATGTACTGGTGGATTGCAAAGGACAGAGGGATTTTTTACTGGTTCGGCTAATGTGAGGTATCCTACCGTCCGTTTGTTGTTTCCTTGAGGTGGATTTGTGATTCATGATTGGTGTGCCCTCATGGCGCCCTGTCTTATATAAGAGGGACAGGGGTCATCAATTGGCAAGATCAGTCGGATAGAACAAGGAGTTCCTTATTAGAGATAGAATCTAGTCCGCTAGCTATGTTTTATTGTAAAGGCATAGCCTGCGGGTGTATTTATTTTAATTACATGATCTGGCCGCATCCCTATCAAGTGGCCATGTGCTGGTAATGGAGGTCCGGGCCGTATGCCCATACAAGGTGGAGTCCGGATAACGGCAGGGATTCCCTTCTTAGTGATACATCTTACGACTAGGACATTATTCCCTTTCGTAGCAAGGAAGTCTACGGGTGCTACTATATCTCTAATTAAAGTCTCCGCCATCTCTATCCGAGTGGCCATATGCTTGTGATGAGGTACGGCATGGCCTTCCCAGCTATTGAAGAAGAGACAATTTTCCAATGGACTCCCGGAAGCTAGCACCTTCAAAGACTTCAAGAAATATTACATGCCAACCGGTTGGATCACATGCAAGAACATTAATGCGTATTTGGAGAAACTGCTCAGGTAGTTAGCATGGGTTTGGGGTCGATGGCGATCCGAACTGGGTAATCCACAATTTTATGGCAGTTTACTTTGTCACGAGGCTTGCGACTAAAGACGGATTCC
>RYFJ01001222.1:0-352926 GCA_003991445.1 Oryza meyeriana var. granulata
GCCGGCTTGGGCTCCGGTGATTTGGGAGCAGGCGGCGCCTCGTCGCGAACTCGCAATCACTCCTCCCTCTACGAGCCACCTGGAACCACCTCGGTCGAGCTGCCCACGCTTATGATGTGCAGTGAGGCGGGGATGAAGTACACCGTTGACGAGGGCGAGGTGCCCCCGTTCTTGCCCGCGAAAACCAGGATCAGTCCCGCGGCACCTCGATCTTGACGTACAGAGCCGGCACCGAAACGCACCGTGCCGACGATGCCGATGTCAGGTCAGAGGAACGCAGCCGCGAGAACCCGTCATGTGGTCGTGTCCGGTGTCCGGACGCGCTTCGGGTCCCGGTCTTCAGCCGGTCGAACGCGGCGAACACCTCTCCTCCACAAGCTCAAGCTGGCGCGGGAGTCGCAATGGGGGGCGCCTCCTGGGTTCGTGCGGCAGTGGCGGCCGAGGTGGAGGACTCAGGGTGAGCCCCTCCATCGCCCTCATGTCAGGGCGAGGCAGCGTCGGGCTCGTCATCCTGGCCATGTGACCTGCTCCTCCTTCCTCTTGCTGCGACAACCCTGGCCCAGTGGCTTTCTTACGCAATTTTTGCAGATGTCGTCGGGGTTGACTCGGCCCGCACAATGGAGCCGATGCGTGAGTCAGTACGCGGCCGCCTGTGGCCACGGCCACGGCCACTCCCGCGGGCTTGCCTGGGCCCACCAGAGCTGGAGCGGCCTCGGCCAGACTCTTGCTCGCGCTTTCTTTGTACCTCTTGATCCTTGGCTCCTCTGTGAGAACGCAGCTTGCCGCGGGCAGCCTGAGGCGGGAGGGCTCGATGTCATCGCGGCGCTTCAATCTCGCCCGTGACCTCCTCGATCGAGAGTTGAAGGATATCGAGAAGGTTTCAATGGAGATGACCGAGTTGCCTGTACCTTGGACGCAAGCACGCAGATACTTGGCGACCACTTTGGTGCCGGTTCTGGATGCCGAGGGTTGCCAGAACTCTGAACGATCCGGTCAGGCAACAGGGCGAGTCCTCGATCACTTCACCGTCGCGGAGCGTGATCGTCGTACTCCATCCGCATCGGAGATTCTGCGCCGTGCCTTCCGCACGCGATCGTCGCGATGCGGAGTGTCTTGATGGCCTTCACCAGCGCACCTTCGCCGACTCCTTGTCGCAAGTGTGGGACAATCAATCTCCGGCGGAACCGGCTGCAGATGGCGTCCACGTGCGGTGGCAGTCGTCGTGGAAACCGACATCGCCGTGCTCGAGGCTCCCACAGATGGCGGGATTTTAAGCTTTAGCTTCATCAGCAGCGCCACATCGTTGTGTTGTCTTCGCAGCTTGGCGGCCAGTTGCCCGGAGCTGCGGTCTCCCTGATCACGCGCTCGATACACCTCCCGTGGACGCCTTGTGTCCCGGGTGCCCCCCGCGCAGACAGCGCGGCGGAGAACGGCGTGGACGCGGTGTTTGGCGTGAGCGGAACGGGGGACGGTGACTATCCGCCTCCGCCGAGGGGCTAGATTCCCGCGGCTTGGGGTCGGGGCGTCCTCGGCGCGGGGTACGACCACAGAACCGCCCTGGAGATGCCATGGCCAGTCGCAAGACCTTTCGCGGCGTCTAATACCAATTGTTGGGGACACTGCCACAGAAGTGTGTTCAAGAAATGCACACTCGCCGCGCCCGGCGTCCGCCCGTGGCCCTCGTCCGCGCTGCGCCTGCGCCCGGACGTCAGCCGGCGCGGCGCGTCCTGGAAGGGATGGGGGGGCGTGCCCCGGGCTGCGTGCGCCCATGCCCAGGCCTCGCCCGATGGGTGGTAAGCCGGAACCAAGACGGAGGTCCGTTGGGAGCAAATGCACACAAGAACACACTTGACAGAAAGATTGGTGCTGCACAAAACCCCGCAGCGTTTTCTGTTCTTTCCTTCTCCTTTTATTGCGAATTTACAAGTGCAAAACATCCGCACGTTGCTGCTCACGACGCGTCCATCCCCACGTCCGTGACGTTGCCCACGAACCATCGTACAGACTCGTACGCGACCCATTCTCAGCATGGCCTCACGACGTGTCCATGTGTATGCACAACAGAGAGTGACGTGAGATTCTAACTAGCTACAGACGCAAGGCTTAACTAAACAGTGATATGGTGTTGTTTGGTATGGGGGTATAACGGTCGATTCACATTTTCTCAGCAATTTTATCTTTTTCTTTAACTCATTTCATCTGGGCCCACCAAACAGTCCCAAAAGAGGGGCAAACAGAAGCTTCTTTTTAAAAAGCGAGGGTAAAATCACAAACCCTAGAAAAAGAGGGCAAAATCACAATTACGTTGCAAAAAGAAGGGTAAGAACACAATTGTCCCTATTAATTATTATGGCAATCAACATTTCACTTTTTGCAAAGAATGTTAACCCAGTAAATTAGTGCACTATATTACTTCAAGTGCAACACAACTCTTATCGAATGGCCTATTTTAATTTTTTTCTGTATGAATTAACTACTGTTAGATTTGCCATGTCCAAAAAGGTTTAGTGTTACTTATCATTTGCAGTAATCCATAGTCAATTAGCAAAGTGAAAAAGTCCCAAAGAGCACACAATCTTGATCTTGGTCGCCTTGAAATAGTTGTACTACTCCTAACCTATATATGAGATTAGACAGGCAACTTTGAAAGCAGAAGATATCTTGAATTCTTGGCCTGATCTTGAAGTTGGGCGTATCCTGCGTGATTATGGAGAGGAGAGCAATTGGCAATCCCTTCAGAAGCGGATTGTTAAAGCCCGGGCTATGGGGGGTTTGCATTCGACAGGGGAGCTTGTCAAACTTATCCAAAGAACGTGTACCAGTTCAGGAGGTATGTATGATGATGGTGTCTCTAAATGTTGAGATTGATTTGATTTGGAAAGTGTTATGCAGGGTTTATT
Source organism: Oryza meyeriana var. granulata (assembly GCA_003991445.1). NCBI lineage: Eukaryota > Viridiplantae > Streptophyta > Magnoliopsida > Poales > Poaceae > Oryza > Oryza meyeriana. The sequence continues at coordinate 2,901 of RYFJ01001222.1, forward strand.
TTCCTTTTATTTTGGTTTTGCTGGATCAAATGAGCTTATGATTTGTTTATATACCACCTGATGTTCTGTGACAAACTTATAAACTACAGGAAGGCAAGGCTGGATTAAGACTGCAACAAGGGTGTTCCAGGCCCTAAGAATCACAGTTAATGATGAACTCCGAACGTTAGAAGATGCACTTCATGCATGCTTTGACTGCCTAGCAACAGATGGCCGCCTTGCAGTAATCTCATTCCACAGTTTGGAGGACAGAATTGTGAAGCAGACTTTTCTGGAACTTATTCATGGAGATGAAGCAGATGATGATGAAGACTTGGCGAGTCCTGACACTGATAATGAGGATGAACCATGGTTTAAGCAGAGAGTGCAAGGAAAGAATGGAACCATTCTAACGAAAAGACCAATATCTCCTTCACAAGAGGAAGAAGAACTGAATCAGAGGTGCAGAAGTGCCAAGCTCAGAGTTATTCAGAAAGCCTGAACATTAATCATAGATGACTAAATTCTGAGCTCTGAAGGAGCAGTGAGGACATCCGTGCGTGAACTGTTTTATGTCAGCTAGCATGCTCTACAAGGATACATGATTGCGCTTGCAGTTGCAACAAGAATCACTGAAAAAACTAGCTCGAGAAGATGAAATGGCCATCCTGTTTCTGAAGTCGACTGCCTGGAGAGTAGAGGCTTAGGTTAGTCCAAAAAAGAATCTCTGTATTTGCACCACCATTTTGTACCCCATTCATGTGCACTTAACTCTGTAACAATAGTTTTTTCTCTTCTCTTTTTTTTTGGGTTATATGTAGGAAGCCTTTTTATGTGACATGACTGTTTAAATTGCATCATTTACCAGCTAGCTACACATAAGCTCTTTCTTCTATCACTATGTTAATGCTTCTTTTACTTGTAGGATTTTGTGGATCCCCTTATGTGTAGATGGCTTACAAAACCATGCATAATTTCCAATACCTTTTGCTTGCCATGTGTAATTGTAATTGTATAATGAAACAATGTTTAGTACCAAAAAAATATTACACGCTCATTTGAGCATGATTAGATCTATTGCTTTTCATCATAGTACACTAAACCAAACTAGATTTTCTCACTACCCTGTGCTAGCTGTGTTGTGTTGGTAAGAAAATCTCTTTCCAAAATGTTGTTCGTCTGCAGGCTGCTTCACTTCGTCAGGAAATCCAGGCTGACCGCTGACACAAGAAAGGAAAAAGGAGATGGGAGATGCTGGCAACATGCAAGGGGGGGCTTTCCCTGGAGTTCACAAGCCCTCCCTCCTTGCTGTCCGGTGTGTAGTTGTACTCCGTTCATCTCAAAATATATCAAATTCTACTATTTAAAATTAGTCCAGAATATACTAACAACGTTTTCACCTTCCCTCTCATCTCAACTAATCACAATTATTTTCTATTTAATTTCTCCAATGTTTCCAATCACAACCTTATTTTATTTAATTATACCTATTTTTTAATATCTATACCTATATAAGCTGTTATATTAAATTTCATCTTCTACTTTAATACTTATGCTTAACTGTAGAAGTTGTATTTTAGGACAGAACAAGTACTTGCAAAGGCTGGTCTGTGGGCAATCAAGTTGAAGTCACATGCCCTCCTAATGCTGAGGAAACCTTTTGATGGGGACTTAAGCACAGATATTCATGATCTGATGCTCACCATTGTATTCCTGAGTGACACCGGTGGAGCTTTCCCGAACGACATGCTCGCTATGATGGCGACCGGCATTCTTTCCCGAACTAGATTTTCTCAGGATGATGACCATGATTTACTTGCTAGAAATGTTAAGATGGGCTTATCTGTGAATCCTGATGATCTAGAGTCTATTAATTCTTTAAAAGATTTAGAAATTGCTACACACTCTTTAGATGATAATTTTTTTAGATAATAAAAACTTTATTGATCTCAATAAATTACACCGAGGTGATACAATTGTACTGAGAATACTCCCGACCTCTGATAATAAAATAAATGAGCATAATAAATCTGATCATAATATTTTTTTTAGAAATAGCGTAGAGCTATATTAAATAATCAAAGCGATTACAACCCTTCTGGAAAAAGAATGAAATAAAACAAATCTGCTGACAAAGAACAAAGAGGCTCAACATCTTGAATGCCGTAAGTGATGCGAACAGATGGACATGACCCTAATGCTGAACAACTCCGACACGTATAAAAAACATACGAATGTGTATGGGCACCATCTTCGTTTGATGACCCCCCCTATTGACAATAATAATCAGGATATGTTCATGTTGGGTTGGCATTCAGATGAATCATATAATGGTTTTGTAACAGTAGGTTCCAGGAAGAAGAAAAAGAATAAAAATCTTTTGGTTGGCCGCAAGAGATGCTCACCTTGATGCTGATGCATATATGTCAAAACAGGTGAAGCTCGAGATAGGTCCTGTAGCTATGCCTAAAAAAACTCATAAAAACCCAAAAGAACCATGATGCAATGTATTTTTTGGAATTGTAGAGGTAGTGACAAGAAAGGTGGAGTATGAGTTCTTATTTGAAGAAACTCCTTCATGATTTCATTTGGATTGTGTGGGGCTACAATAAACGAGTCCCTCCATTACGAATTGTTATCGGTTTGATAGATAAAACTTTGACCATTATTTTTAAGCAACTTCAAAACGAATAGGTTTATGTATAAGATATTTATGAAATATTGCTGATTACCTGGAGAGGATGAAATGGCCATCTTGTTTCTGAAGCCGACAACCTGAAGTATTTGACATCTATTTTATGATTTGCAAACACAAGGGAATAATACTATGAAAAAAAGTTGAGTCTTGATGAAGTAAGCTTTTGTTATGGCTCCTTTGGAACAAAGGATATTTAGAGGATTTGAATCTCTTGAATTTTTTTTCCTATGTATATCTTTGGAACAAAGAAATGATCATCTCAAAATCCTATGAAATCCTATGAATTGACTAAATTCATAGGAATTTTGAAGTATTTCTAATATGAGGTTCAACCTCACGGCGATCTTGTTTTATGTCTTCCTCTCTCTAAATTCCTTTACTTTTTTTTCCTAAGAAGCATCCAAACAAATTATTTGAACATTTCCTATGTTATTAAAATACTAAGGATTCAAACAGTTTAATCTTATATTTTTCTTGTTCTTGTTATTTTAAAATCCCGCGTTCCAAAATAGCCCTAAACTTGCTACAATGTGCTTTTGAGTGCTCATAAAATTTGTTTATACATGTAATCCTACATAATACTCTTTCCGTTCTCTTTTAATTAACATTTTTGATCACGTGCACAAAACTAAGCAATCATTATATTTTTTAGGTATAACTATTTTGCCCTTAAAATATTATATGGTATTGTGTGTAGTAAATACATGAAGTTTATAGATTAGTGTGGGTGTATATATGATTGCTTATTGTAGGGACAAAATGAAAAACTAAATTTTAGTTTACATACAATGCCAAATATTTGAAAATTATTTTTTTTCCAAAGTTGTTAATTAAAGAAAAACGGAGGGCGTAGTAGGAAGGGTTATCTCATCCGTGAGAGGATAACGAAGAGCCATCCAAACAAGGAGGAAAGAGAAGGTGGCGGCGACGGGCTCGCCGCCGACGAGCACCGCCCGGCCGTGCCCCACGAGCACCGCCGTCTGACTGGACTCCACACAAACTCCGGTGTTAGACTCCTCGTATGCGGTTGAGTGAAATATATAAGGCTCTAAGTTAGACTCCTCGCATCCCGGTTGAGTGAAATGTAAAAGGCTGTGAGTGGTCTATATATATAACTCTCTGAAATCAATACAAGCAGTTGAGTCATTCATTCCATTACTGTCATGGTATCAGAGCAGAGTATGGGCGGTTAACGACGCCGAATCCTCTTCCCGGCGGTCCCGCCTTGTCTTCCTCCGACGCCGTGGCCGCCGTCTCCTCCTGGTGGGCGGACTTCTTTTTCTTCAACTTGTTCTGTTTTTATGTCAAATCCACAATTTTTTATCAATCTATAACTTTATCAATTTATAATGTTTTATCTTATTTTTTCTACTACAGGCTCTGGTTAGAAGGAATGATCAAGAAGTGATCGATATGCTTCCAAGATCTGTGGACATTGTGGTTGGTGATGTTGGCGATCCTTCTTCAGTTCAAGCTGCTGTGTCAGGTTGCAACAAGGTAATCTACTGCGCAACTGCACGCTCAACAATTACAGGTGATCTTAACAGAGTTGATAACCAAGGTGTGAGGAATGTCGCCAAGGCCTTCCAGGTAATTCTTGTGATTTTCTCTGAAGAATCATGCAAATCACTGTCATTTGGAGTCTGATATATTGGCTGAACTGTGAATTACTTTGCACTGCAGGATTACTACAATCAGCTGGCTCAGTCAAGGGCTGGTAAAAGCAGCAAGAGCAAACTGCTGATTGCAAAATTCAAATCTGCAAAATCTCTTCAAGGATGGGAAGTGAGGCAGGGATCATACTTTCAGGATATTTATCCTTCTAGGTTTGACGAAGGCACCGATGCGTCATTTGAAATCTCTGAAAATGGGCCGGCTGTTTTCTCAGGTATCACCTGATATCTAAGCTACATCTTGCCCTCGGAATTGTACACTTCAGAGTTCAGATAGGTTACTTTTTAGTAAAAAAAAAGTATTGAGATAGATTACATAATTAGACGCTCTGTCCTTTCTTTGTAATTCTCTTATCAAAATTTCCTGCCTTTAGGGTTTGTTTTCACAAGAGGTGGATATGTTGAAGTATCGAAACGGCTTTCGCTTCCACTAGGTTCCACCCTAGACAGGTCTGATAAGATTCTTTAGTTTATTTTTTCCCCTATTAGTTTGCCTGATGTTGCAAAATTTTGACATAAGCTATTCTCTGTTCTGCTGCTTTGTTCTACCTGAAGATATGATGGTTTACTTCTTTCGGTGGGTGGAAATGGAAGATCATATGTGATTATCCTTGAGACTGGTCCACTAGCTGACACCTCACAGAGCAAGAAATATTTTGCTCGGATGAACACCAAAGTAGGGTTTTGCAGGGTAAGTGGCAAGTGATAGTCTATCGCAAATCACTATGTTACCTGTGTTTGTGCACTGCTAATTAGGGTGATCAGTTAACTAAATGCCAAAAAAAAATTTCGTTTGTGCAGGTGAGAGTACCATTCTCAGATTTCAGGCCAGTGAACCCACAGGACCCTCCACTTGACCCTTTTCTTGTGCATACATTAACAATTAGGTTTGAACCAAAAAAACAGGTTAGTGCAAAATGAGTTGTTGTTTCTCTTAATCAATAGTACCTAGGAAATGCTGCTGGAAGTTGTTGCCTTACCAATAAAATCCTTGTGCAGAGACCTGGTGATTCATCTCAAGGAGCAGCTAGTGACCCAAGAAATTTCCAACTAATAATGGAATTCATAAAAGCTTTACCTATAAGTCATTCACCTGATTTTTTTTTCACTTGATCTGCCTTTTAACAATTTACAATATATACTTACTGGAAACCTATGTTTGCTTTCTGCAGACTGGCCAAGAAACAGACATTGTTCTGGTTTCGTGTACAGGCTCTGGAATTGAACCAAACAGAAGAGAACAAGTCCTCAAAGCAAAGAAGGTATCACTTCTCATAAGTCATAACCACACAACAAATGCAAACTGTTCTTGATGCACACTGAATGCAAACATTAACCAGTTTAGTATCTCGCTAGGCTGGAGAGGATGCACTCAGGAGATCTGGCCTCGGATATACAATTGTACGCCCAGGTCCTCTGCAGGTACAATATATGATTGGCTTGTTTATTTTTAAATGTGTGTATTGAGTACCCATTGTTTTTCATGTATCTCTCGTGCATCTCATAGTGATATTTTTGCTGAAGTTCAGTACAAACTGTAGCTACAGAGACTCTAATGGCAAGCTGATGAAACTTAGTATTCATCAAGCAGCCAAGATTTAAGCATGCAACATGATTATTTTATCACTAGATCGTAGAATTGAGAGTGAAATCTGACAATAAACGATGTTTATTTTCCAAGTGCCTTGTAATTTCTTCAGTCCATACTGCAGTCTAACATGGTATTCCTTTTTCATTCCAGGAAGAACCTGGCGGTCAGCGTGCTCTGATCTTTGATCAAGGGAACAGGATATCTCAGGTGACATACTATGCACTACATGCAATTATGCCTGATAGTAAATTTTGTGTTCAATGTTAGTATACATGCTAACCATTAGGCTTTTCAACTGAAATATAAATGCAGGGTATCAGCTGTGCTGACGTAGCAGATATCTGTGTCAAGGCAATTCATGATTCCACAGCAAGAAACAAAAGCTTTGATGTAAGAAACAAACCCTTCTTTCGTGAACTGATCATTTGCAATCCGTAGTGAAATAACTAACTTGGAAACAACCTGCCGGTGTAGGTATGCTATGAACATGTCTCAAATCAAGGAGATGAGTTGTATGAACTTGTAAGTCCCAAACTGAAACTTCAGTAGATTGATCTTTGTACCGCAATTTGCTAAATTTCTTCTCTGATCCGTCTGTGTTTTGCTAACGATCTGTCAACTTGTTTTCAGGTGGCTCATTTGCCTGACAAGGCGAACAACTACCTGACACCAGCTCTCTCTGTTCTTGAGAAGAACACCTGATCAGAGTGACCCATCAGATATGATTTTGGGTCAAATTGTGCATGTGTATATGATTCACTTGTAAAGATTTTCATTTTCTCATAGAAACCATGTGGAGTCTCACTTGGTGCCATGATAACCGGCTCCAGCACAAAAGTGAGAAGTTGACAAAAAATTGTACGCTCCTACTGCTTTTGCCATCTCAGTGTAAAACCTGTAGAATTTTCAGAAAGAAGTGGGCAAGAGAACCTGGCCCACCCTGTATAGCACTTTTGAACTTTGAAGAAGTAATGAGCATGAGGTTGAAGTGTATTTGTCTTCATTTTTGTCGTGTTCAAGAAGACAAATCTTCGAATTATACTTCAAAGCTGGTTTTGAATGTTAACATTTCGATTTTACAGTTAATGTTAGGGATTTCTTCGTCTATTTCGTTGCCCAACTTTATTTTGATATATCTAAAGGAATCGAAATTTAAAAGTACATCAAAGCCAAACGGGCCCAGATTCACACCTCCATTGTTGAAAGTTGAAACCATGGCTGTGGCTTTGCTACCCGCATGCCTAACTCGTCTCATGCTCTCGTCGTAGCATTGGTACCACTTGTCCTGCTAACTCATGTTTCTTTTTCTACTGCCCAGTCTATCTTAAAATATAGTAAATTCTAACATTTAAAATTTTTTTATACTATAGCAACTTTTCGTTTACTTTCTCGTCTCAACCATCTTCCATTTAATCTCTCCAGTTAAATCATCTTCTCAACTAATCATAACATTCACTTGTTTAATTTTATCTAGTCCGCACATGTAATTTTTTTTCCTTGAGAAAAATACATCCAACCTTTTGTTTTAATTTTTGACCGCTTTTCGGAGTATTTATTTACTCCTCCCCCCCCCCCCCCCCCCCCCCCTCTCTCTCTCTCTCTCTGAGCCGGCCAGGCGAGTAAAATCCAACACGGAAAGGAAAGAAAAGCCCAGAGGTAGGCAGAGACTCATGCGTCTGCCAGGTCAGCTTTCCGCCGCAGTCCGTCTGCCACCGGGCCCCACCTCCCCTCCTCTCCCCGCGCGGCGCCTCTGCCACAGGTTAGCCTCTCTGAGCCCATTGACCGACCCCGTTGACCAGTCAAACCTCTCTCTCCCCCTCCCCTCGCATTGATTTTCACCCGCTTCCGCCTCGCCGCTGCCGTCCTCGCGATGCAACCACCAACGACTTCCACCACCACATCTCCACCGGTCCAACCCGCCTCGTCTTCTTCCTCCTCCACTTGACCCCATCAGCATCCGCAGCCGCGAGCAGCGAGGTGGAGGTAGATCCGCAGCTAGTGCGGGTAGGTGAGCGGAGATGAGGGGGGAGGCGAACGGGGAGGAGCAGCGGCACCACCTGCACGACGACGCGGAGGAGGAGGAGGGGGAGGAGGAGGGGGAGGGGGGGCGGCGTCGGGAGAGGGCGGAGGAGCAGAGGCAGCGCGCGCAGAGGGCGGGGAGGCCGTCTTCCGGCCCGCAGCAGCAGCAGCGGCCTGCTCCGGCGGCAGGGGCGGGGATCAGGAGCGTGGGGTACGTCGGCAAGCACCGCCTCTCCGCCGCCATCACCCGCCTCGACCAGGAGCTCCAGTCGCTGCAGGTCAGCCGCGCCCTCTTTCTCTCATCTCCCATGAACTTGTTACTGCGTGCTTACCTCTACTGTCTCTGTGCTGTGGATATGACGAGTCAGCAGTTCAAACTGTGGCGCGATCTGGATCTTGTGGAATCCAGAAACAGAAGAGTTTTTCCCTTTATCGATGCCTTCTGTTACCGTGGCATCAACCGTATGCATGTACTGATGTACATGTAACCCAACGAAAGGGAAACAAAAGAGTTCTTCCTTTATCGATAGCTTTTGTTGTTGATGGAAAAACGATGAGCATTGAACCAAATCACCCAGACTACAAGACTTGTAGAGATTTAAAAATTATTATAGTGCTGTCCTAATGGTTTACATATTGTCCATGAAACATGTCTACCATTGCCCATATTAAGCCAAACATAAAATTGCCTACTTTTGTTTAAGCGGAATGCAAGTTTGAGAGCTCTCAGGGAGTACTGACAAGAACACAAGTAACAGGGTTCTGATGGTCTCAGAATACTTAGGGCTCCTTTGGAACACAGGATTGTAAAAACGTAGGAATAGGAAAAATCACAGGAATATAATAGGAATGCACGTGTAAAACAGATGATTGAAATGCACAGGAATTCTTTAGATAGGATTGGAAAACATGTGTTCGGATAGGGCAAAGGAAAAACGTAGGAAATGAAATAAAGAGATCGGAGTGGATGGAAATTTTCCTTTGTTTCTCAGTAGAATCCACAGGAAAGGAATTTTTCCTTTGGTTTTCCCTAGGATCAATTCCTGTGAACCGAACGGTGCTACAGTCACAGAATCCTTCAGAATCTATATCCTCCATTTTTCCTCTGGTCTGAATGAGCCCTTGGTACATAACTCAATACATATGTAGATGTACATGTGCCATGAATCCCTGATGTGTCCTATTGGACAGCTTGAGCTGTGTTGAAAATAGGATTCTGCATAACTATCTGAGGTGTAGGCGTGCAGCAGGTGCTGCACCCCTCAATGATCTAGATTCTAAAGTAGCACCAGTGGACAATGTTGGTAACTGCATCCCTTGTCTTCACTTGAACCTATGGCCTGTGATGCTCAGAAACACACAGACTTTACCGCTGTATGGTAGTATTCTTGGGCTTGTTAGCTAAACATTTGATGGGAACTATTTACTGAGGCTTATAACTTGGGACTGAATGGATGAATTTGATAGATCTACTCTATTACAAGTACATGTTATGATTTTCCACTATGCTTTCTGATCTTCAGCTCCTCTCTCCAAGGAAGAACCACATTTCTTCAGTTAGCTTGTTACTGAACAGAATATATATTTTTATTAAAAAAAAACAGCAAGATTGCCTTTTACTGTAGTGAGATTTGATGTCAAAATTTATTGGTATTGTGCACACAAGGATGTGACGGGATATTCCACAATAGTCTTCTATTCCTTTGGGCATTTTTCTGTTATTAGTTGAAGATAAGTTATTCCCAGAGAGTACTAAATACAATGGCAAAAGAAAATTCAGTTTCCCTTAATACTCTACATCGAAGACACATTGGCTAGATTACTGTGCAGTGCAAGATTCTTCAAGAATCTCTCCTAGCTCCATTCGTATCAGAGGTTGGTGTGCTTAACAGAATCCTGGTAGTATAACTGTTATGTACGTGGGGATATTTGGGATAACTAGGCCTTATGCTTTGCTAAGAGCTTGAGAGGTTGAGGGGGACTAGAATTGTTTCTTCATAATTCATTGCTTGATTTCTATTGTGCCTCATGGGCTGATTATAAAGGGTACATAGGACTAACACCTCTTGTGCCTAGACAATATGGTACTATTCCTATTTCCTCTAATATAGATAAATAACTAAGAGAGACACTAATTAACACTAATGGGCTTAAGGCCCAACTAGGACAACCGCGCCTGGCAGCCTGTTGGCTGCCCATGACAATAACCACCTCTGTAAAATCCTCTTTGGTCCTCCTGGTGCTATGCCTGGAATTATTAGTAATTAATGTCCTGGATTTAGTAATTGGAATGTTGTATTGTTACTACGCTTAAGGTTGTCCTTTTTATTTCTTGTGACGTATAGTGTGTGTGTGCATTTGTCTCAGGATGAACTGAACGAGCTTGAAACCATGGAACCTGCATCTGCTGCATGCCAAGAGTATGTAAATTCTGAGTGTAGCATTTGTTCTCCGATGTACCTAATGTTTCTCTGTTTTGTGATTCTTTGTCCTCTTGACCATGCCAGAGTGATCGCAAGTACAGAAGGAAAACCCGACCCGCTTCTTCCTGTGTAAGTGCCAGTGCCAATGTTTAGCTACTCATTCTAGTACCTTGACCTGCAAGATCTGAAGATCCTACTGCATGAGAACTTGTGTAACCATGATATTTGTCATCTTTACAGCACCAGTGGCCCAGAGAACGCTTCTTGGGAGAGATGGTTTCAGCGCGTGCGGAGCTCTCGCAGTAACAAATGGTGGGCTTCCAAAGGCTCAGATTTTTCGTAGCCCCTCCTGCAAAGATGAGATTACCAGCTTTGTGCAGATTAAAATCCCCTGAACTTTATCATCCACGGATGTCTTGGCAGCCAACATAATACAACACTTCCCTTGCGGGCTGTCTGTCTATTTCTTCTCAGGAGTCAGGTCTCAATGACACGCAATAGTTTTTGGATAGAATTGCTATTGTTGTTATGTATGTAATCCGTAATCCCTAACACGAACATGGACGAATGTACCAACATCATCTTCCAGAGCTCTTGATTAGCTCTGCTTGATTGATTCTAATGCTTTCTGCAATGCCATGCAAAACGTTAAGATTTCCGCACAATGTCCATGAAAAGGATCAAGAAGAAGAACCCCTGGTTCTGACTTCTCTGAGGTTCAGCGTTGTATATGCGCCGTGCCGTTAATCTTCAGTCACTGCCCAGCTGCTTAGGGCGTGAAGCAATGGTTATTAATAAGGGGTATTAGTTTTGCTAATTAGAAATATTTATTGATACGAAAGAAAGAGAGAAGAGAAAAACTATCATTTACTACTGTTAACAATGGCTGACAATGACTCTTAAGCTCAATAAAATAAAAACTTTATTGTATTACGTAGAAAAAAGAAAGTATACCAATAAAAAAATAATTTTGTAGATTAATATAGTCTTTCTTATCTTAATCGTTATAAAAGCATATTCTCTAAATAAATATATATTATCTAAAAAACCTATACTAAACTTTACCTTTAAACATGTCCCTATACAGTATCTACTCATCCAACTCCCCGTCGTCTCCTCTCATCAAGAGAGAGAACTTCCGCGTCATGCCGTCGTCATCTCCTCTGCTTTTGGGCGGGCTGGTATTTGCCATGGCTTCCACCGTCGCCTTCTCCGCGTCGCCAATGTCCGGCTGCTGCACTCCAGGAGGGGGGAGAGGAGCACTCCTCTGCCCGTCCCGAGAACCAAGGCCGTGGCCGTCAGGGCCAGCGCCGAGCAGGACGGGGCGGCGGCGACCGTGCAGACCAGGTCGTGGCGGACCACCGACGAGTGCCCTCCCGGCTGCCGTTCCCGAGGCCGCAGCCGCCGGAGGTAATCACGGAAGATCGGGTCTCTGGTATGCTTCCCCCATCTCAGCATTAGATTCACAAAAACAAATTCGCTGCTGTCTTCACAATGGGCGGATCGATCTATATGACAATCTTACTACCACACCATACGAATTGATCGATAACACAAGCTCCTAAACAATCCGCAAAAATCACATGGTTTTCAGGTATGTAAGCTTCAGGAATTGGTAACACCATTCATGGTCCAACAACAATTTAAAGCTGTAGTTTGTAAGTGGTCAAAGGAGGTTGATTGCATATAGTTATAACTTAGCAAGAAAAATTGCTGATAGACTTCAGGTTTTATATTCGTCTAATAATTGAGACAAAAAAAAAAGTTTGTGCACCTTTCACAAGTGATGGCTGATGACAGAGAAGAGGATTTTGTTTTATTTTACTTGGATGAGAATTCTGAAATACCAGCGCTGACTTGTATTCCGCTAGTACTGATGCCCCTTTTGTTACGCAATACAATAGATAGCATAATCATCGATATCATTTGAGACATCAGCAGCTGGATTTCATTATCCTTTTGACTTGTATCTGATTGGTACTGGTACTGTTTCTGTTTCGTCAGCGGCTGAAGATTGGAGACGTTACCTATTTATCTTTCTGTACCTTTAGTGTCAATGCCCTTTTGTTATGCAATGTAATAGACATCTATCTTACACGAAATCAACCATCATATTATAAAGATAACTCACAATGAAAGTGAATAAGCAATGAAATATATATGATGCTTTCCCCACAAAAATGATGATGCTTTTGTGAGTATATGAGTTAATCTTAGCCTCTTGTTCCTCATGATATGAAACTAATCTGCTCCCCAGAGTGACCCACAACATTGCATATTGTAATTTGAGAGCACACAGTAAACCAGCTATATTGTTTTCCTCCTTTGACTTTTGGCTTATTTGTATATCACTTTCATCTCTAGAACCTTATAAAGCTCATTCTCTATTTTCTGCATTTTTGCTCTACAGCTTATAGGTCTCCCTTATGCTCTAGAAACCCTTCCTAAAGCCACAAACTCAGAGAAAGATACAAGCAAGTTAGCAAGGTGAAGATTCCCAAGATGATGTCCTCCATTGCTGGAGCAGCAGTGGTTGCGGGGCTACGAGGACTAGCACATCCCATCATCAGTAATGTCAGCAGTAGGGCATCTCGGTACATTGGAGTGGACATGGTACGTGAGATGGAAGACCTGGAGACCATCATCCTTCCCCAGCTCGATCTGATCATTGCATCTGCCGAGAGCCAATCTCAGCATGTGAAGAACATAGTGCAGAAATGGCTGCGAAGACTCAAGGTAACGCTGTATCAAGCTGAGGACCTGCTAGATGAACATGAGTATGATCTTCTCAAACACAAGATGAAACTGAAGAAATTATCTGTGTTTTCTGTACCTGACCATTGCCAGGATCCTATTTCAAAGCCTTTTGTTTGGATTCTCAGTAATCTAGCTAGCTTATCCCCTCACAACATTAAGATATTGAATCATCTGAAAGAGCTTAAGAGCATTTTAGCAAAAGCAAGAAAGTTCCATGGTGTTATTTTAGATGTAGGACATGTGAGTGATGACACTGCAGGAAGCAGGGTTATTCAAGCCACCACAACATTTCGGGAGGAAAAGGTTTTTGGGCGTGACAAAGATCGAGATTCTATAATTAGCCTCTTATTTGATCCTGCGATGGGTGGACGAAATCCCGACATAAAAGGCTACAGTAGCATTGCAATTGTTGGGGCTGGAGGTGCAGGTAAAACTACTCTTTTGCAATATATCTGCTCTGATGATAGAGTAAAGAACACTTTCCATGTTATTTGGGTTTGTATGTCACACAAGCTTGATATTCACAAGCATACGACAGAGATTATTGAGTCTGTGGCCTCTGAGGAAATTCCTAAGATCCGAAATCTCGATACTCTTCAAAGAAAACTCAAGAATGCACTCTTGGAAAAAAGGGAAAAGGAATTATTACTTGTACTGGATGATGTTTGGTTTGAACAAAGGCAGGATAGGGAGTGGGAGCAATTTCTGGCACCACTGTGCTCTGCTGAATTTAACAAGGGCATCAGGATTCTTGTAACTAGTCGTTCCAATGAACTTCCTTCAGTTCTAAACTGCAGAAAAACCATTGCTTTAGAGGACATAGAGGAGAATGATTTCCTCACATTTTTCAGGTATTATGCCCTTGGTTGCGTCATAATTGGGGATGAAGAACTAGAAGAGGAACTACAGGGAATTGGAGATGATATTGCCAGGAAGCTTCGACGGTCCCCTCTTGAAGCAAAAGCTGTAGCATCTCGTTTGAGCAGAATGTTGGATGTTGAAATCTGGAAGGATGCACGGGATAGCAAACAGCTGGACGGGAACATAATGGAAAATCTACTGTGGAGCTACCAGCATCTTGGCCCGCAGGTGCAAAGGTGCTTCTTGTACTGCAGTATATTCCCAAAAGGATACATGTTTCACATTGATGAGATTATCTTACTCTGGGAAGCAGAAGGCTTCGTCAGTTCTACTGACCGTTCGGAGAGGGCAGAGGGAATTGCCAGACGATACTTTTACGAGCTGTCGTTATCTGGTTTTTTTGGCAAACAATCACATGGGAAAGACAGTTATGTTGGGTATAGAATGCATGACCTCTTTCATGATTTAGCAGAAGATCTTTCTATAGAAGATGGCTACAGGTTAGAGAGTGAAGAAAACACTGAAATACCACAATTTGTCCGGCATCTTTCTATCTCTGTCCCCAGTCTAGAGAGGCATGCTGCAAGCATTTGCAACCTTGAACAGCTTCACACATTAATCTTTTTCAACCCTGTAGTTGATATCGACAAATTTCTCAAGCCATTACTGAAGAAGTTGAAGAAACTACGTGTGCTGTCTCTCTGCTTTTTCAGCAGTTATACACTGCCAAAGCAGATAGGCAAGTTGAAGCATCTCAGATACTTGAATCTGGAAAGGACGTCTATTTCCATGTTGCCTAAATCTTCATGCAAACTGTACCACTTGCTAGTACTCAAAATGAACACAAAGGTGTCCAAAACATTGCCGAAGAAAACAAACAACCTCATCAGTTTGAGGCACATCAATGGCCCTTTGAAAGATGTACGTAATGTTGGGATGCTTACCTCTCTTGAAGATCTGAAAGAATTCCAAGTGAAGAAAGAGAAGGGATATGAAATAGGTCAGCTAGGCAACCTGACCAAACTTCGAGGCCACCTCCATATCATGAATCTTGAGAATGTGCAAAATAGGAATGCAGCAAAGGATGCAAATCTTCAAGCAAAAGCCAATCTTGATGCGTTGCGGTTAGTGTGGAAACATGACACATACAAGAACAACAATGTTGACTTGGAGGTACTCGAGGGACTTGAGCCTTCTTCAAGACTGAACGAACTTGCAATAGAAGGTTACAGATCCAGCTCATACCCAAAGTGGTTAAGCGGTTGCTCTCAAAGTTTGAGGTCTCTTGAGCTTTTGAACTGTAACTTTGTAGAGAACCTCCCATCCAATCTTCAATGCTTTGCCCGCTGCCATAGTCTGGCTCTTCTGAATCTCACAGGGCTCAAGAAGATGTCACCTCTCCCAGAAAATCTCACAAGCTTAAAATTCGGTGGATGCTCATCGCTCCGTTTCATTTCAAAGGAGGAGGAAGAACAGGGAGCAAACTCAGCAGATGCTACCAGAGAGGAAGCTTTGCAGCCTCTGATGAGTTCTACTGAGCTAGAAACACTTACTGAAATCCTAGGGCGGGATGGGTCAGAACTGGAACAGTTTCAGGCATGCTTCCAGGAGCACCAGTATCTAGTACCCACAGTTTCTACCAGGCACCGTGATGTTGCACAACTGGTCCTGCCATTAACACTCCGGAGGCTTGAGCTATCAATCTGCAACATAACGGATTGCGCCTTGTCTGACTGCCTGCGAAGCCTCACCTCTCTGAAAGAACTAGCACTGTTCCAGATCACCACCTTATCTGCGCTCCCGTCAAAGCAGGTTATGGAGAATTTGCCCATGCTTTCGTCGGTGGACATAACTTCATGCCAATCTTTGTGCTCAGTGGTGGGCTTGGGTGCCATTGCTTCACTTGAGAAGCTCGCGGTAAGCTTCTGCCCCTCGCTAGAGCTCTCGGACAGTAGCATCCTGTCCTCCCAGCTGAAAGAGCTTACAGTTCGTGGCTGCACAATCCGGGATGGTTTTCTACATGATGGTCTATCAAAACTGGTCAGCCTTGAGATATTCAAATGCAGAACCCCCTCGGTTCTACAGGTCAGTGCATGGCCTTCTCTCAAATGCCTGACGCTGTGCGATTGCCTGGATGTTGGCTTCCTAGGAGGGTTACATGCTCTGGAGTCACTCCAAGATGTGCAGTTGGTGCTCCCAAACCTTGGAGCTGATTCTTTTACCGGATGCAAAGGAACTTGGAAGTCACTCCGAGTTAGGACATCATCGCTTCTCCAGGTGTTGCTTTCTGTCGAGGGCTTTGTGCCTCCGATGGTGTTGACAATTGAGGGCTGCCAAGAGTCAGACTTCTCTTTGGAGGGCATTCCAAATCTCTCATCAATCATTGGCCTGAGTTTCATGAACTGCAAAGTCCAATCCATTTCAGCAATGAAAGACCTCACATCTTTGGAGACTCTTGCCTTGTTTGACTGCCCATTCCTGAGGTCATTGCCTGAACTGCCTCCATCAGTTCAATGTCTGGACATATTTGGCTGCCAAATCCTGGAGAAGAGGTGCCGATCCGGTCGTTGGGAAGACCGGCGAAAGATTTCTCAGATCCCTCACGTAGTAATGTATGACTAACTGTCATGACTGCCATACTGCTATAGCATCTGACTGTGCATGCAGCACGGTATGCACATCCTGCATGGTTGCAACTGGTATTTTTACTTATTTATCTATGATGTCCTGCAAGGTTCCACAGCTAGATTTAGTGATGTTTGAAATATTAACTGTAGTACTTTCTTCAGAAGATTGCCCTCTATGAAATATGAGTGTTTCCTGTCATAGGGGGTAATTAGCTTAGTATCACTGTAAAAATATATCAGTTCATCCAAATTTGTAATATGCAGCAACATCCAATTTGTAATATGGAGTAGAATTTGCGATCCGGTTTTTCTTTTTCGAAGAAACTATATTTATTATCCCTGACTCTCGACTCCATTTAATTTCAGTAACTCAACTCCAAATATGATAAGACTTGTCTCTCAACTCTTAAAACTTATTACAACTTGTTTATGTAAAATCTGAAATGGGAATTTTCTTTTTCGGGGAGGATAGGGGATGTGGAATTGGGGATCCCTGTGTGACAGTGTTTGCATTACCATGAAGAGGGGGTTACTAGACAAGGGGTAACACGGTTACCATAAAAACCAAGAGGTTAGATAAAAATTGAGCGGTTCTAGATAGTGAGCGGCTTCGATAAGGCTGGTTAACATGGCAACCGAGAGGTAACAATATTGTAAACATTGTCCTGGTAACTATTACTATCTCCGTTTTAAAATATAAAGATTTCTACGTGTTTTTTAAAATATATCTAGATATTTTTTTTTGTCTAGATTTATTTTAAAAAATATGTAAAAATCCTTATATTTTAAAAGAGAGAGTAGTAATCAAGCTCCACAGCTAGCAATTCTACTGGAACCGAACGAGGCACAAAATCTCCCAACGACAAGTGGGCCCAATGCTATCTTACAGTCTCCTGGATAATTAATTAAAGAGAACCTTCATTCTGAAAAAACTTTTGGATTTGAATACTGTGGAGTACTATCCGTAAGCCAGGTGGGTTCACGAAATTGAGGCCAGCATAAGTCTGAACAGGAGTGTTCGAATTGATTTATTGTTTTGGTTTATAAGTTATACGTAAAATAAAAAAGTTATTAATACATAATTTATTAAGTATTAATTATTAAAAACTTGAAAAAAGATATATTTTATTTTTTTAATATACTTTTATATAAAAAAATTTTGTAAAAAACACACCATTTAACAGTTTCGAAAGCGTGCTCACTCAAAAGAAGAAAATAAGCCAGGCATGCCCCTTTAATCTTCATTCCGTACTCTTAGTTTTCCCACCGTTATATCATCTGTCCACTTCAACCCGCCCTGCCCGATATACAAGGCCAAACGAGCGGACCGGGCCGGCACGGCCCGGGCACGGCCCGGGCACGGTCCAGCACGGCCCGCTACGGCACGGTCCCTGTAGCAGGCCGTGCTGTGTCGGCTCGCGTGCCTTCTCCCCGGCCCAGGCACAGCCCGCCAAGGTCGTGAGCCGTGCCGTGCCGGCACGGTCCGTCAGTGGCCCACTGTACCCGGGTCGGCCCGGTCCGCTACGTCCTTAATCTTACTGTAGCACGTGCTCACCGTGGTTTATTTACACAAAAGCCCCTGGAGAAGTAGGGGAGAGACAGAAAGAGATCGCCCAAATCTCACCTCGACCTCGTTGCTGCCAGCCATGCCTCTGTCCCCGGCTGCCGCAGGGGTAGCCTCCCCGTCGAACTCCTCCTCGGCGTCCGCGTCCGACCCCACCCCGTCCTAGTGGGAGTCGGTGTCGCAGGCGCTAAGGCGCGGTCCCGCATCCTCTCGCTCTCCTCCATCCTACCGCCACCGACCGATTCCGACGTCGCAGCGCTCGCCGACTTTGACTGCCCGGCCCGCGCGCTGCTGCGGTCCCCCGCCGCTTACGCGGCGCTTTCCGCGGCACTCCGGTCGGGGGGCGGCGCTGACAACCCCACCTGCCACTGGCTCTACGACACGCTCCCCTCCCAGACCCCGACCTCCGCCTCGCCACGCTCGCGTTCCTCCCGCTCCTCTCGTCGCTATACCTTCTCCGCCTGCCGCCCGCGCTCCCCTCCTCGCTCTCCGGCTTCGAGGCCATCCTTCTCGTCGTCTACTCCTCCGAGGCCAAGAATCGCTAGGGCAAGCATCCTTATCCAGCTACCTTGGCGGGCCAGGCTTGGGAGTCGGGCCACCATCGTGCCGGCCCAAGAATCGGGCCGTGCCCAGGCCGGCACACGGGCCGGATTGGTGGCCCAGGCATTGCCTGATGGATAGGGCCGAGCCGGTATAGGCACTATTCACATCAGACCGTGCCTCGGGCCGCCTAATGGGCCTGGCCCATCTGGCCAACTATACTGCTCGATTAGTCGTTGAGACGTGGGCTGCCCTGCCATGGCTAGCACCGTCGCCTTCTCCCCGGGCGTCGCCAATGTGCAGGTGCGGCGCTCCAGGAGGGGGAGGAGGATCACTTCTCCGCCCGTCACGAGAGCCAGGGCCAGCGCCGAGCGGGACGGGGCGGCGGCCGTGCAGGCGAGGTCGGGGCGGAGCATCGACGAGTGCGAGGCGGACGCAGTCGCCGGAAAGTTCCCCGCCCCGCTGCCGTTCGCGAGGCCGCGAGCTCCGGAGGGCACCCCGGAGATCAGGCCTCTTGTATGTCCCCGTTGCGGCGTTGGATTCGCAGAAAACTTGCTACTATGCTGTTATCTTATTGTTGCAGCGAGGGCAAATGCTGAACTTTAGCTTCTCGACGTGTGCTCAGGACTTGGCCAAGCGCCCTCGTCGGAACCGGAGATCGCCGGCGCTCCGGGAGGCGTTCCAGGAGACAAGGATAACCCCGGCTAATCTCGTCCTCCCGTTGTTCATCCACGAAGGTTGGTGTTGGTGATGAACTGTTTGAACATGCACGGTTAATATGTAGACGCAAACACGAAGTTGAGAATGATGTGAGCAATCTCGGTTGATTTTTGAAATGTGCAGGTGAAGAGGACACTCCCATTGGAGCTATGCCTGGTTGCTTCAGGCTTGGTTGGAGGCACGGGCTTCTTGATGAGGTAACAAGCTTATCTTAATTTACAAGACTCATTAACATGAATTTTGATGCATCAGATGATTTTCTGGGCCATGACTTAGCTGACCATATCCTTCAGATGGGTATCACTGTTAGTGTGTTACAATGACAATTATAATGAAGCATTTTTTGAATTGGCAACTGCTGTCATATCCTTTGTTCTTGTTTGATTTGTCTCTGCCTTTAGGCTTGACTGGAAATATTAGCTGTGCTTACCTTCTCTTATTTCAGGTGTACAAATCACGAGATGTTGGTGTTAACAGCTTTGTGCTCTTCCCAAAAGTTCCTGACGGATTGAAGGTACTCAAGCAAGCAAATTTATTTCCCATTTTACTTGCATTGGCTCTATTGAAAGAACTTAAGTTCTTAATTGTTCCTCCAGTCACAAACAGGAGACGAGGCATACAATGATAATGGATTGGTTCCACGAACAATCCGTCTACTCAAGGATAAGTACCCTGACATTGTGAGTCATATGTTCCGTTAGAAATGTGCCATGGCATACGCTATTGCTGCTAAATGCTAATGTGTTTGCTTCTCGTCGTATTGCTGACTTAGGTTATTTATACCGATGTTGCTTTGGATCCTTATTCCTCAGATGGTCATGATGGCATTGTGAGGGAAGATGGTAAGGACTGTTTAGCTTGCAGTTTTGATCTCAGAGAGTTATTATGTGAATTTAACTTATTTATTGCTTGCCTGTTGTTACTGAGGATTTTAATTGGAACATGACTGTAAGTTGTAACTAGGATGATGTAAGGCTGATCGTTTCAGTAAATTGGAAGGATCAAACCAAACATAATCAGCGAGCTGCAGTTTCCCATTTCAACCAATAATAATACTATCTGATTTGGACAGATAAAGAAAAACATTATCCTGCAAACTAGCAGGCATAGCCGCCTTAGTTATTATTGAGTGATAGCCCTTTTGTCCTTGTCCTGATAACTAAGGCTATCTGTTAATGTTTACATCTGAACTTAGATCATGTTGGATATTGCCATATTGGTATTGGAGACTGGTGCTTTCAACCACAGTTCAAGAGGGGGGAAGTGATATGTGATCAATAGTGAAAACCAATCTTTCAGGAATGATTTATAAGCCCACTGACCACTGACCAGTTGCCATACTGATATTTAGGATAGAGGCAGAACAGTGAACCTATTAGTACTTCTCAGTTGGTCTCCTACAGTTTTCCTCGTTTATGTTAAGTCACTCGGTATGCATTCCATCTAGCTTTAACTAGAAATTACGAATTTTCAATTATGATATTTCTTCACTCATGGTTCCACCTTGTATGGCAGGAATAATCATGAATGATGAAACAGTCCACCAGCTTTGCAAGCAGGCAGTTTCCCAGGTCTCCACTCTTGAATCCTTCTTTTAGCCATGGATGATTATTTCCATAAATACATACTTACAAAAATGGTGGTATAACTAAATAGGCTCGAGCTGGTGCTGATGCTGTCAGTCCTAGTGACATGATGGACGGTCGTGTTGGAGCAATTCGGGCTGCTCTAGATGCTGAGGGCCTATATGATGTCTCCATCATGTCCTACACTGCAAAGTACACAGTTTTATTAAAGCAGGCGTCGTTGTTGTTTTTCTAGGTCATCTTGTGAATGTAATAATGCTGAATTGGATTATTGGTATCACATGTTTTGCAGGTATGCTAGCTCATTTTATGGTCCATTTCGTGAAGCTCTGGATTCAAACCCACGATTTGGAGACAAGAAAACGTACAAATCTAGCAGTGAGGCTTGTTAGTCCAATGAGTGCACAATTTTCAAGCCTCATATCTGACTCCTATTTTCTCTGAATTTGTAAGTTATCAGATGAACCCAGCAAATTACAGAGAAGCCCTCATAGAAACTGCAGCAGATGAGGCTGAAGGAGCAGACATTCTTTTGGTAATTGTCTTTCAGTGAATAGAGTAGCAGATTACTGAGTTCTTAGTTTCACGTATATCATGTACTGAGCAAAATTGTCATCTACCAAGTGAAACCTGGATTACCATACCTGGATGTCATCCGCCTTCTTCGGGATAATTCATCGTTACCAATTGCTGCATATCAGGTTAGTTTTGGCCAATTGCTGAGCATACCCAAAGGGGGTTTTCTTTCTCTGTTGATTTGACTTTGGCACTTCACTGATAATTGTCTTTGGACTATAGTTCAGGTAGGCCAAGTGAGGCCTTCTGCTGATTGCTCCAAATATAGTTTCCTGATGACCCGAAACCATTTCCCTAGTGTTCAAGTACAAATTATGGCATTAATCAGATCCTGATAATTGTTTTTGTAGGTATATTATTCGTTTTCTGCAAAAGAAGAATTAGTTGAGTTCTCTTCAACATTAATAAGCGATTTATATTGGATAAGTGACTTGCTCTAGAATAGCTGGCCTTGAACCCTGTCTATATCTAAACTAGAGTATCCCCGAATCTGCCGGAATGAGCTTGTCTTCGAATGACATCGAGGCTAAGAATATATCCCCTCCCAGGCTCCCAGCCAGGAATGACAATGTGTAGCAGCCCTCCTTGAATGAGCACGCAGATATGATGCCTGACCATTTAGCCACCTGATCGTCTACTCTACTATATACAGCTGCCGAGCTGCCTGTGTTTTGCTTCATGCACGTATGTGCATTGGATCTTGTGTAACCATGGTCCCTGCAGGTTTCCGGCGAGTACTCGATGATCAAAGCCGGCGGCGTGCTGAAGATGGTGGACGAGGAGAAGGTGATGATGGAGTCGCTGCTGTGCCTCCGGCGAGCCGGCGCTGACATCATCCTCACCTACTTCGCCCGCCAGGCCGCCAACGTCCTCTCCGGCATGCGCCCATCCAACTGATGACATTGCCCCTTGTCATGGTATGTGCTACTGTACGTGCTCCTTTTTCTAAATTGCATACGTGAACAATGTTTGCGACTCCTGGGGCAATGGATGAATAGGATGATCTCAAGTTTTTAACTACTCCTTTTCGAAATATAAACATTTCTAGAATTTAAACCTTATTCCACGATATAAGTATTTTTAGTACTATTTATAGTATTACTTCTCGTTCAAATTTTTTTTACCTTATCTCCGACCACCTTTTCACTATCAATCATCCCTTTATTGAGAGTCATCAAAATCATTTTTTTTCTTAATCTTAATCTTTATGTATAAACTAAAAAATACTTATATTTTAGAACTAAGAAATAGACTTTGCTTGAGTTGATAGTAGGATCATAGTAGGGCTCACATGGTCACCTACAGGTGGGGCCCACAAGCTAGCCTGCTTCCGCTGGTGCGTACGTAGGCCTGACTTGTTTGGCCGTGCCCCACTGGCCCCAAAGGCTCAGCATGACGTACCGGTGACGCCATCGGAGCCACCATCATTTAGTACGTGTTACCACTACGTGGTTAATTGCTCCGTTAGTTACGCAGTAATAAGCGTTTCCTCTACCGCGATTTCTCACGTTAACAGCGCGCGGTGTCACGCACGGGCGGCGCGGCCGGCTATTCCCAGTGACCGGCCGCGTCTGCGCCACAACCACCGACACCATCACTCCGTCACCAATACATCAAACCGGCGCGCGCCTCCCTGCGAAGAAACTGGCGTCACATTATCTGCAGACAGCCGGATGCACTGCACGTCGTGGTGTTCGATGTGCAATCATCGAGAAGATTGGACTTGGGCGCACAGGGTAGCGTAGTTGGCACTTGTAAATGGAGATGGTTCACGGGTCCCAACAGCGGATCGAATCGAGTACTCCTCCTAGGCTCCTACAGTAGCATCGCCATCCGCCATCAGGAAGGATATAGCGACAAAACTTCATGCCCACCGGAGGTTCCCGGATCTCGAGCTGGTGCCAGCAACGCCTTCGAAACTACTCTCTCCGTACTTTTTATATTAGGGACGGAAGCTTTTAAAATTTATTCATAAATATAAAAGTTTTACGCTATTACTTGTTTCATTAATTTGTTTTTATTTAAATTTCTCTTTATTTTAGCCCTAACCACCCTCCACTTTTTAAATTAATAAGAGGTATTATAGTCTTTTTTTCTCTATCCTTAATTTCTATAGAATCTCTTATATAAAATATAAAAGGACAAATGGAGCAGTGCCATCTTGTAACCCGATACACTTGGCACACATAAAAGGGGTTAGCTATGCTCCATCTTACTCCCGTTATCTTAAAATAAATCAATTCTCTCACATTCCGAGAGAGTTTTAGTAGTGAGGAAGAAAGACTAAATTAACTTTTATTAATAAAAAAAATAACATTTATAGGTAAAAGGGTACTGAAGGAATAAAAACTACTCGATTTACATATCGAGGATAGGTAAAAATGTAGGAAATGATTTATTTTAGGACAGAGTTTAAACTCGATGACCTGGTTTATTTTGGGACGGAGAGAGTATTCCATATGCAAGTTGTGTTTTTAACTATTGCTTAAATGTGTGGGTTTAAAACTCTTTTAAATAACAAAAAAATTACAACTCTATCATTACAAGAAATAAAAGATATATCAACACAAACAAAAAGAGTACATCTTAGAGCGGCGCATGAGATACGAGCATAGGAGCGCAACTATAATACTAATTAACTCTGATATATGCAAAAACATATGAAGTTATAAATGAGTATCAGCCACCATATTTCAATTATTCGGCAGATTAGCAAACCAGCGATCTAGCCACCACCCCGATTGGATTATCATTAACCCAGACAGACATTCCTAAGTGAAAGAAGTAAACACCAGCGAGATAGAAAAAGCAAATGATTCTAATTCTTAAGCAACCTAACATCACGAGCATCCTGGAAACGTAGACATCAGCGAGACCGAAAGAACAAATGGCTCTAAGCTTCCCTAACCTCACGAACATCCCGGAAATATTAAAAAGTGTAAAATTTTATTATTTCATCGTTTGCTTGTTGCCATATTATCTGCAACCAAAATTTAAATTTTAAAACTTAATTTTATAGTTGATTTTTAAGTTTTTTATAATTTATTTTTATCATTGGTTTTTAAATCACTAAATATATATATATATATATATATATATATATATATATATATATATATATATATATTTTATCTAAAAATTTTTTAGGTTGCTTCATTTATTTTTTTTCATGGCTTATCAGTTAGCGATGTCTTGGGTAGAAAGGAAAATCACAAATATGATATAATGTTTTTTTAGGAAAATCTGGCCTAATGTTGGCTTAGGCAAAAGTCATAACTAAGCGAGAGAAGCTTTGGTTTTTTTTTTTTTTTTTTGAAACTAGAAGGTTGGGTCATAACTAATGTTGGCTGAAGGACGTGACCGAACCAACCACAAAATATAGGCGTCGCTAGCCGCAGCACATGACCCCACCAGGTCAAAACGCGGGCCAACGTGACGCACGTGGTACCGACCGACCGACGGACACGGACCAGTGGCGATCGGGCACAACCGGCATCAGCCACGACCACGTGTGGGTGGGATCATCCGGGCCGTCAATGACACCCACTTGCTCTTCACAAACGGCCACGATGCCGCGGTGGCGGTGCGCCGGCCGACCACCGACCACAGTGTCACTGTGCTACGCACCAACGCCCCCGACCCCTCCACGGCGCCCCCTCTCTCTCACTGACCCGTGGGCCCCACCCACGTAATACACACGGATTGCGACAGGTCTTAGCTCTTAATCCAGGTGCTTACTCGTATCTTTGGCACGATGCCACGAGAGCCCACGAGACTCATCACTCATGCATGCATGATCGTCCTCCATTGCTGATGGCGACAGCGAGAACAGGAGACACAAAAGTACAAGAACGATGCCCACTTCTCCCTCGGTTTCACTCACGGGCGCCGAGGCCGATCTTTTCATCAACCTGCATCTGATTCTGATCTCTTCTTCTCCTCATCGCGTAGCTGAAGACAAATGCGTTTCGATCTGATTTGACTATCACCTCACCCTTTATTACCCAAGTGAAGGGAGCAATTGATCTTGATCTCCTTCTCTTGTGCAGACATTCTCCATTCGCAGAATCTCTGCTGCTTTCCGTGGCCGCTGCATTTTGCATGTCCCTAACCAGCAACCAACCCTTGCTGAAGTGCTAAACATAGGCAGGACAGATAGGTTGTATTCTAGTAGATGCCATGTCGTGTAATGTGATTAATCTCAAAATCAAACAACCAAATTAATTAATAAATCCGGTGATTGATTCAGATTTGAGAGCGAGGAAGGAAAGAAAGAAAGAAAGAATACATAGGGGAGCTCTTTAATCCAATTTTTGATCCAATACTCGCGAGGAAGAAGAAATGAAAAAAAGAAAACGAAAATAAAAATCAAGAAGCAAAAATACTACAGGGAGATCGAGGTATTATACTGGTGGCGGTGGTGGATGCCGCTCGATCCGGCGGTCATGGGCTGACTAGTTGTACGGCTTCACCGGCGGCGGCGGCGACGCGTACGACACGCCGTAGACCGGGGGAAAGGGGAGCTTCCCGCCTGGTGGCGTGGACGGCGGGTGGCCACCGTGGGCACCACCGGTGCTGCCACCGTGAGACGGCGGCGAGCAGTTGTGCGGCGAAGGCGGCGTCGTCGTCGGCGGGTGGAAGCTCGGCCCCGATGGCGATGGTGGAGTGGAGGGGTGTGAGTGTGATGGTGGCGTCGTGGGGGTGCTCGCTCCCGGAGCGTGCGGCGGCATTACGTAGCCTGGGTGCTCTGTTGGTGGCGACGCGCCGGGTTGACCCGACGGCGGTTGGTAGCCGGAGGAAGGTGACGGCGGCTGGTGGCCGGAGGAATGTGACGGCGGAGAGCCGGAGGATGGAGGGGTTGAGGGGTTGGGGCCGTACGAGCCCGGCGGCGGCGCGAACCGCACGTCTGGTCTGTCGGCGGAGGTTGGCGGAGGCGGCGTGTATGCTACTGGCGGTGTGGAGCCGGCCGGCGGCGACGGGTAGGACGGAGTAGGTGCGCTCTGCGGCGGCGAGTGGTATGGCGGAGTGGTGGAGCTTGACGGCGGTGACGGGGTGGAACCGCCGTTGGGCGGCGACGGGTACGACGGGGTGTTGTGGCCCTGAGGTGGCGAGTGGTAAGACGGGGTTGTGGAGCTCGACGGCGGCGACGGGTAGGACGGAGTGTTGGATCCCGGCGGCGAGGGGTAGGACGGTGTACTGGGCTGGCCATTGGGCGGCGACGGGTAGGATGGTGTGGTCGAGCCGCCCGGCGGCGAGTGGGACGACGGAGTGGTGGCTCTGGCTGGTGGTGACGGGTAGGACGGAGTGTTCGAGCCCTTGGGTGGCGCCGGGTAGGACGGCGTAGTGGAGCCCTGCGGCGGCGAAGGGTATGACGGAGTAGGAGTGCTCGACGATGGCGGCTGCGGATTCGGACTTGTGCGTCTTGGAGGTGAGCTCACCGGCGCCGGCGACCCTTGGCCACCTCCACGCCCACCAGGGCCACCACCCGGCGTTGGGGTGTAGGACGCGGCCTGGCATTGCGCCTTGCTGCAGTCGAATGGGTGGGACGCAGCGGCGGCGCACTGCGACGGTGGCCGCTGGCCCGGCGCGCCGGGAATGCAGTTCCACGCGCCGTCGGCGGTGGCGACGGCGCAGCCGGGGCGCGAGGTGATGAAGTTGTCCGTGTAGGTGAAGTTCTTGAGACTGGCCAAGCCGCAGACGCCGGCCGGCACGGCCCCCTCGAAGAGGTTCCTGGCGACGTCAAGCTGCTCGACGGCGGCCATCCCGGCAATGCTCGCCGGGAGCTGGCCCTGCAGATGGTTGTCGCTGACGTCGAACACCGTCACCTTCTTGAGCAGCCCCACCTGTGGTGGGACGCAGCCGGTGAGCTCGTCGTCGATGAGCACCATCTCATTGAGCGTCTCCGCCATCTTGCCGATAGACGGCGGGATGCAGCCACCGAGCTTGTTGTGCGCGAGCACGACGACCGACGCCGGCGAGTTGCCGAGGTTGGTCGGGATGGGGTTGCGGAGGCGGTTGGAGTTGAGGAAGATGGCGTCGAGCGGGCGGTCGAACAGCGCCGGCGGGATGGAGCCCTCGAAGTCGTTGAACCTGAGGTCGAGGTAGCGAAGCGACGGGAGCGTGAGCACCACCTCGGGGAAGGCGCCAACGAAGCGGTTGTTGCTGAGGTCGAGCTCGTGGAGCAACCGGAGGCGGCGGAACGTGTCCGGCACGACGCCGCAGAAGCGGTTGGAGTTGAGGTGGATGAGCGCCAGGTCGGGGAGACCCAACGGGAGCGACGCCGGCAGGTACCCGGCGATGTCGGCGTGGTTGAGGTCAATGCCGGCGACGACGACCCCTCCTCCCGCCGCCGCCGGCGCGCAGAAGATGCCGTTATACCCGCACACATTGGGGCCAACCCAGTTGGCGGTGAAGTTGGCCGGGTCGGAGAAGATGGCCGTCTGCTTCCACGCCTGCAGCGCGGCGTACGCGGCGCGGAGGCGCGGGTTCGGGAACGTCCACGACGGCGGCGCGTCGTACCGTGTCGCGAACGACGCCGCGTACTCCACCGCCACGTTGCCCTCCTGCGCCACCGCCGCTACCACCACCCCCAACACCAACACCACCGCCGCCGCGGCGGCGGCGCGAGAGATCATCCTCGAACGCGCCGGCGTGCGATCTGCAGTGGCAGCAAGTAGCTGGAGGAGAGGGATCACGGAGAGATGGAGATGGAGATGGAGATGGAGATGAGCGCAGTGGCAGTGGGGAGCGTGGTGGTGATGTGCAGCTGCAGCGGCAGTGGCATTCAGAGCGGGTCACATGGGGGAGTGGAGTGTGGTCACATGGGACTCGATCACACGGAGCGCGCGGACGCGGGACGGTGCGGCGTTTTAACGTGGGGGAGTTTGGTGCGGTTTGGCCTTTGCGTTTCGCTTGGAGACGTGGACAGATGGATGGGTTGCCACGTGGAAGTAGTGTTCCTTGCTGCGTTGGCGTATTCCTGTGGGGTGAGTTTTTACGCATCCCCATGGCGTTGGCGTGATATGGTACTACGCGTTGGTGTTCGTGCTCGGATTCAAAAAGTTTGTGCGTGCGGCGCGCGCTTGAGAGTGCGTGACACACCGATGCGTTAGCGGTTGGGGCGGCGCGCGGCAGACAGGTGATTTCACAAGCCGTGTGGTTGTTTAAAAAATATATATTGTTTTTAAAAAATATGATAAGTATAGGACCGTTTATTGATTAAACGTTTGAAAGAGATAAATTCATCGATCGTTTTTTTTTATTTAAAGGTTAAGATATAAACCGCTAGATGCATATGCACATATTTATAGCTGAGTTATACAAATTATAACTAAAGTTACGCGTGATCGATAATAACAACAACAATAAGTTGAAAGTGCAACTTAGAACTCGCTCTTTCTGTCTAAATCTTAAAGTTATATCCAACGGCTAACGTTGTTATTTGACAGAATCCAAAAAATTAGATGTTTAATTAATAGCAAATTTGCGAAAGTATATTTTCCCGTATACTCCGTACAGGAGTAGCAATATGCTCATGCATAACGGGCCCCTATCACTCTAATGGGTTGCACTGGAAATAGGCTAAGAGTATCTTTTCCCCTTTTTTTTTTCTCGCTCGAGCTACGCGCCGGGTGGCAGGAGGGGATGCAATTAGAACGAGTCTGCTTTTAAAGAAGTAGAGAAACTGACATTTTTGACTTTACAATTTAAACTTCACCACTACTTACTATTCTTAAATGATTAGACGATTCTCGCAAAAAAAATGGTTAGACTAAAGTGAATAAACATTATGTGCTTATATTTATCACATTATACACTTTAATAGCATGGCTTTCTCTTTAGTGCTTGTAAATATATACTTTTTTAAAAAAGATAAGTGGTCAAAATTTGAAAATAAATAGTATCCTCTGCCGGTTTTAAATAAAAATGGAGTAAGAATTTAAACTTGGAGTCCATCTATAGTTCTATGTGAAACTGAGCGAGCGATGAATATGAAATTTCACGGGAATTAAACTAAATTTAATAAGGTTCATATAAAATCAATGCATTTCTGATGGAGCTCTCCACGTGGAACTAGTAGTACTAGAGAGCAATTCATGCAGAGCAAAAGGACGCTCTCAGATTCCAGCGACAAAAACTGTCCTGAGCCCAAAATTGATGATGCCCACCTAATGCTGCAAAGAATGGAAACCGGAAAGTGATGGGCTGGAGACAGAGACAAACACATGCCCAAACTCAATTTACTTTCGAGTTTAATTAGCTACACTTGGTTAAACTAATTAACTGGGGATCAGATCACGGACCATGCATGCATGAGTGCATTAACTGGCCCATTTGGTTTCTTACAAGGATTAATTACCAGCTAGCTAGGGTCGTCGCCCATGAAGTCGTTGCAGTTAATTATGCAAGGTAAGAGGTAATTAAGAGGCGCATGATTAGGTAAGGATCAGATCCAGAGAACCTAACGTGCTGGCCAGGTTATAGTACTAGTAATACACTGCCATTCCGTACTGTTCCTCTCAAGGATTTCAAGGCAGCTTCAAAACTTTTTGAAAGCAATGAGAATGCAAGCCAATACTAATTAACACACCGTTTGGCTCAGCATGTTAGCTTTTTTTTTCGTTTCCTATATAAGCACGTTTCTCAAAACGATTAATGGTGTGTTTTTTTAAAAAAAAATTTATATGAAAGTATCTCTAAAAATCAAATAGATCCATTTTTTAAGTTTTTAATAGTAAATACTTAATTAATCACGTGCTAATAATATTTTTTGTTTTAGATGTGGCTTATAACTTAAGAAAACCATGTAAGTAGGAGTAGCATGTTGACGCAGACAAAGGTGTCAGTAATTTAACCTAAACTTCTTGGAAGCTGGTGCATTATTGTATTTGTCCTCTTGGTTTCCAACTCCCCTATATTGTTGATCTTTTCTTTTTCTTCCGATAATAATCTCTTCATCATCCCGAGATCAACTACTACCCTGGCTTGGCTCTGACAACCTCTCCCTGTTTCATTGCTAAATACTAGAGGAGTATATGCATAAAAGATTACTAAAACTACTTTTATTTTACAGGAAGGATAACTAGAGATTAGAGAAGACAGTGGCATATATATGCATGATTAATTAGTGAGGCAATAGACTACCAAAATCTTCCCAGTAGCAAATGGAGTCTCTTGCACACAATGGTCATATATTCCGTATGCAACTAGACCACACATGCAACAGCTAGGTACAAAGCTGATCAATGAAAGCTAGCTAGCTTAGACTGTAAATGTGTACGAGGACGTACTACAAAAGCTATATAATGCATGCTATTAGTATGGTAGTAATAGTAGTATATAATTATACTGTACTGCCAAGTATAGTTGCTGCTCTTTTCTCTCTTTTTTCCTTTCTTTCCAAGAGTGTTTAATAGGAGATCTCTCTTTCTCTCTATATATATATGTGCATGTACTGTGCTGTACTTTTCATCCGAGTTGACGACACCTTACAGAATACAGAGAGATTTGCAAGGACATAAACAGCTCTTTCCAGTCTTCAATGCAGTTATATGCGCAATTTGCAACATAGTAATGGCTACGTATAAGCCGTACTGTATGCTACTGACCTGCTGGGCATCCACAGTGTAGGAAAAAATTGATCATATAGCTATGATCTGTCTTACCATTATAAGAATAACCCATATAGTAGTGTATATAATGTGTCCATCCATATACGTATGGACTGGCTATAAGAGAAAAAAATTATTCTCTCTGCATTCTCTTCTTTCTCCTTGTTCTTATCCACTTATAGCCAATGGCATAGATTCTATCTTAAAACCCATATATTATGGAGTTTGTAATAACAAAAAATCATTATTATGGACCTCATCTCTAAAGACTAGTTTGACAATACATTGTCCTTGCCATGAATGCATCTACAGGAGCAGAGTAGTGCAGACTGCAAAGTAGTTAACATGATATTGTCTCCAAATTCAACTGAAGAACGAACTGTTTGGTTTGGTCCTTTTTATTCAGAGTTATTAAGGTCCATCTGATGGCCATGGGTACTCTAGTTGTAGTAGTATGAAGGGTCTATTTGGTAGGAATTCAGCTTCTAAATTCATCTTTTTTAGAATTGGGATCCAACCAAACGGTTTAGCTTCATCAAAAATAAAGTGTAGCGGACTCCAAAAATAAACTAAAGAGATATAGCAGGATTTGGACTGACTTTATATATATACTCCACAGTTAGAATTGAGAAGTTAAAACCCTACTACCAAACAGGCTCTAAATTAAACTCCGATTTACCGTACAAAAGAAACTGGGAGATATCAATGAAATGCACAGTACTCAAACAGTAGAGTAGAGGCGGTGAACAGTAGAGTATGTCATTTTTCCATGTACATATATCTGCATTTCCGGTGCATTTAATAGGCATAGAAATATCATTACCAGGGATAAGCTAGCTGGATGAGATTAATTCGATTTATACGTCACCTCAAGCACCTCGTTGTTGTTGATTGAGGCATGGCCATGTGCAGGCGTGCTTGATCAGGACAGAAGCGTTTTGATCATTCTGCATTGATGCTTTGGTTTGTACAGTAATAGTACGTTGCAGTTGCAGCTATGGGGATCAATATGGGGATGGATGATGGATCGGAATGGACCATGCATGGAATGGTCCGAGGAGCAGATGGATCAATTTTCTAATTCTCTATATAGAAGTTTCTAAAAAATTATATTAATTTATTTTTAAGTTTAAAATAATTAATACTTAACTAATTATATACTTAATAACTTATTCGTTTTAGGTGCCGTCGAAAATTTCATCGCAACCTCTGTTTAGAACGAGAGCTCAGCTGTAGCGCCATACTCGACCACGCTGCGTGCCCTGCAACTTTGCGATCTCACTTTCTACTTTCTGCTACGACGACGCGTGAAGAGAAGACGCGTTTTCATCATCATGCAGCTCAGTTTGGTTGGCTTCTGTTGCTGCCGCTGATGCAGACGGATGCGTGTGTCCAATTTTTTGGCCGATAAAATTTAAAAGCTGGGTGTAAACAGAGTTGGTTAACTTTTTCTATAAATTTTTTAGCTAAAAATATAAAAGAAAAGTGGACTGAAAAAGAACCCATATGCCTTGGTTTATTACCACTCTTATGTTTGTAGCGAGCGAGAGAGTAGCGCATATTTTCGGTATTTAGATTATCTATCTGATTATACAAATAATTTAAATATTTTAAAATCTATAGTTCAGAACAAATGGTCTAAATAATACAACGAAATATATTTTTTAAAACGTAATTTTTAAAGTATGGAGTAAACAGTCTATTTTAACAATACGATGATTAAACTGAAAAGAACAGGGTAGGTTTTGGATCCTTCTCTCTCGCGATACATTCTAAACCGTCACGAGGAGAGTCCATTTTCAGAAGCCCAATTGTCGGTTCACAAAAAAGTTACAGTAGTAGAAACTGACACAGAATTTAAACAGGAGAAAGAAGTACATATATATAGCTGTTGCGTGTGCATAGACCATATTCGAGTGCACGTAGGTTGATTTCGATTCGATTCCAGCGTAGTAGGCAGGTGAATTCAGCGACGAACACATGCATGATGCATGGGCAGAGAGACGACAACAGGCGAGAGGTGGTGAACACATGCGAATGTTCCACCAACACAACACAGATGGCAGACAGAAGCCGATCGAAAGCTAGCGTACTTAACTCACAACCTCATCACCAATTTGCCTTGCTGGCGCCTTGGCCTCTAGCTAACTTCAGTTCGTTCCTTGCCAAGCATGCATGCATCCATGCTTGATGCCCCAAATAATGGCACCGCCGCGTCCTGCCTGATCGAATGATAGATAATCAACAGAGTCTAGCCACAGCTCGCTTCGATCTCTTCTTCTTCGTTAGCGGTAGCAGAGGTGACGGTAGGTGGGTCCCGTGTGTCAGTGTGATGAATTTCAATCACTTTTTTTTTATCTCTAGGATGACAAACCTATGATTTTTGTTACTCTCACTATTAGTTATTTAAAAGAATGTCTCTTATTTCATAGACAAAAAGTTAAACGATAAATTGCACTAACCTAAACATGAAATAAATTTACAATTCATAAAAAATATAAAATTACATGCAAAAATGTTTAAATTGAGATAAAAATAAAGTAAAACTATATGAAATGACAAAATTACAGTCAAAATAAACTAAGATTGTATATTGCATAGTACTACAGTTTTGGTCTTAGCAATATGTAATTTTATGTGGCTGAAAAATTACAAATTTTTAGCTGCCTAGAATCTAGCAAATCTCTTTTTGGATTGCTATACAGCTCGAATATTTAGTTAGCACCAAAACTTTAATGATAGACTATTTCGGTAGGGCATTGAACGAAACCAGCTCCTAGCATGTCTATAGAGTTCCTTTGGATTGAAGGAAATTGGTTAAGGACGGTTTAATTTTGCTAGCTTGGTGACGGGAAGAGACGAACAGTGGGGAGATTGATTCATTGTCATTGAAGATATATTGGTTGTATCCGTGTCAGTTTGTGATAGCTTCACGATGAATGATGGAGTACTAGTCATAATCTAACAGGGAGAGACTTTTGTTCTCCAAAATGTTAAGTAGATTAAGATCCTGTTCTTTTCCACTGCTTCTCCCAACTTTTTTTTTTCCGCGCGCACGTTTCCCAAAACGATTAACGGTGTATTTTTTTACAAAAATTTTCTATATAAAAGTAGTTTAAAAAAGCAAATAGATCAATTTTTCAAATTTTTAATAATAAATACTTAATTAATCACGTGCTAATAATATTTCTCGTTTTATGTGTGACTTAAATAAGCCATTACTTCACTCCTGCCGAACACAGCCTTGTTATATGCACATTTGTAAAGTTTGGTGCGGGATTCTCATATGCATGTACCATAATTTCATCTAATTTTATAAGAAGCCGACTAGCATTGTTGTATTAATATTTCATGAAAGGGCAATTATGCTTTTACCCTCTCTTTTGCATCGTTACAGGGATCTTATCTTTCCTTCCCGATACTAGATATATAGCACCAAAATTCCTGATTCACTTTAATAACATAAAAAGTGACCTTTTATTCTCCAAAATAGCATTTCGTCCATATTTCTGTTAAGTTTGGATTACTTTTACTTTTTTAAAAACATACAAGATGTGAAATACTCATACTACCCTTTCACCCATCTTCCCTCCAATCGCTTTCCTCTCCGTCTACTGCTTTCAACCATGGCTATCCTGAGCAGCCTCCATCTCCATCTATCCTGAGCTGCAGCTAGCTACCTTGAGCTCACCCCCTGGGACACCATCGAGCTTGCCCCTGGCCGCCGCCATCTAACCCGCCCCCGGAGGCCGCCGTTGAGCTAACCCCCCTCGAGCTCGTCGTGCTCCCCGCAACCGCCGTCATCTAGCTCCTCCACGGCACAGGCGTTGAGCTCCCCGCGGTCGTCGCCGCCAAGCTTCCCCGTCGCCACCGTCCAGCCCACCGCTGGTCGTTGTCCTTGTGCTCCACGCAACCGCCGTCGAGCTCTCCCGCGGTTGCTGCCGCTGTCCAGCCTACCTGGCCGCTACCGGTGAGCTTGCCCAGGCCGCCGCCGTTGAGCTCCCGCGGCCAGCATCCTCGAGGTCCTTTTTGCTGATCGATGCCGTCGAGCTCCCCCGTGGGCACCGGCATCGGGCTCACCCCAGCCGTTTCCCTTTGAGCTATTTTGGAGAACCGAGATAACTTTCAACACTACTAAAGTGAGCCAAGATTTTTCGGTGTTATATATTTAAAATTGAAAACTTTTATTACTATGAAACCAATTTGTCTTATAATGTTGCCCTCACCTTTTGAACCGAAGATCCCATTTATCCCTATTCCGTTAAATCCTCTTAACAATATTAATTCCGTGATAAAAAGACATGCTTAGCCTTGCCTATTTGCCCTCACCCTTTTTTATTTTACATTAATTCTTAACTGTATTTAAAACCGACAAAACCGATGGAAAAAAAAATGCTCCGTGGGTTTTGCTAGGAAGAAGATAACGTATAGGTTTGATATCGCCTGGCTGTCATATGAGTAGTAAACTATAGTGTATAACTACAATACTGGATCACATATCAAATTAGTAGTCACCGACCTCCTTAGAGATCAGATGTACACACTCCTGCCACCAGGAAGGGTATCTATACCCAAATAAAATGGGTATTACCCATATCCAAATAAAATCGGTATTACCCAATGAATAAAGATAACCCACATGTAGGCCTTGTATGCATAAATTTTTTAAAACTTATACAAAGGTGCTCTTCTATATAATAAACCATCCCAATAAAATTTAGGCAAATTTGACAAATTTTATAGCGTGAACGCAAGTTTAAAATTTTGGATCTAGAATTTTACACATACTAATGGATATGGATAAAGTAGGTAAAAAGGATATTATTCTCCCCGTATCCAAAAAATGATTAATTCTCATTTTCTCGTACACTCCCTAAAGTGTAGATATAGGTATGAATATGGATTATGGGTACTCAGTGTCAGCCCTACGCTCGTGGGGTCCACCTGTCACACGCACAACAAAACCAGCGGTGTTGTGACGTGATGTGATGAGTTCGTGGATCCATGTCGCATGCAGGAATTGTTTCTTCAATCAGCCAACTGCACGCGTCAAGATCCGTGCAGTGCCGCCTGGTCTCGTTGGTGCCTGTAATAAATAAATTAGCACTAGTAATAAGCAACCGATTTATTAGGCGAGTTACTAGCTCGTTGGTGCCTGTAATAAATAAATAAATTAGCAGAAATGCTTTATGCTAGATATCTACTCATGAACAATAGTAGTTGACAATAGCTCCTCCTTAACTCCTCCTTAAGATGTTAGGAGTTGTTTATTTTTCTTTTTTTATAAAGGGAACATAGTTTTATCTAGATAAAGATAGATAAAGGATAATGATGTTAAAAGACTATTATGCACTTCATTAATACAGAGAAAAAACGAGAAGAGAGTACTACTAGTTTGATAGCTAAAATAAAAAGAAAACAATAATAAAGCAGTATTAAAGAGTTCTAGTACACCCAGCTATAAAAATATGGTTTTTATAAGATAAATTCTTATACTAAAACCATATTTTTTTAGGACGGACGAACACATTCTTGCTGTACTAATAATCAGACATTCAGACTCGTATCGATCAGGAGATTATCTGTCATATCTTTCCGTGCCATCCATCGCCATTGATACTACACCTACATTCAGCTACTGGATTTTCTGACTCTGACAAGGAAGAGTGAGTTGAAAGTTTAAGGGAGACAACGCAGTCAACGATTTCAGCTTTCTTCAGAAGCCGAAACAATTGTGTTCGCCATTGTCACTAGTGTACCATGTACCATGACCTGGATTTTGCTAGCGGTTGCTCGAATGAAGTCATTGACATCAGGATGCTTGACTGCCAAGAAGAAATGACATACTGCCACCAGTAGTTCTTGTGAATGGTCGTTCGACGCGACGGCCTGCCTGCATGTGACATTGTGTGCACACTGCCGTGCTGCACTGGTACAGATGATAGAGAGATACAGGTGCGCACTGACAGTACTAAACTGCAAAGCTTCGGTGTGAGGCAAGGACAAGTACAGTTTCTTTCCAACCAAGCGAGTGAACACTGATTGGCTAACTGAAGTCTGTATTTGTAAAATATAAACAAAGAAGTACTGTACCACACGGGTCTCTTTATATAGCTCTAGCTGTAAAGTCTTTTTCAGATAGAGCTAGAGCACAGCCAAACAGATTTTGATCCGTCAAAAACTTGAGTAAATGAGGCCAGATCTCCTCTAAAAATTGACATATATACTTGTGCGTTGCAAGTAAAAATCCTTGAAACAACAGATGGAGTACCAGCCTGTCAGGTAACAAGCCAATATTTCGGGCGTGTTTGGATTATAGCCCCTACCAATATTTTGGTAGTTCCAAATCCTTGGCAAATTTGGCACTATGAAAATTGGTAGTGTAGAATTTATACTAGTGCGGATAAAAATTGATAGCAAAACAAACATCCATGTAATACTATTAAAATTATCAAAATTTTAGTAGAGTAAAAAACCGGTTTCAATCCAAACAAGCCTTTTTGCTTAAAATGGCCCAATAGACTGCTGCACTGGACTGCTTTTTCCAAAGAAACAGAGAGGAATTGGCCCAATTCAGCCTGAAGGTTATTAGGAATTTTTTTTATTTTTTTAAAAAATATTTACAAAAGTATATTTTTTTCAAAAATTTACAAAAATATACTCCCAACGCTCTTTGAGAGGGCGTTTTTGGTGACGTAGCAGACGGTCGTCGATCGGGCGGACGATGGCCGTCTGTAATTTTACAGGCGTCACCTTAGCCGCCCGTTAAGAGAGCGGCAAAATGCTCAACCCCTGGGCCGCCTCTTTTGCGGGCGGCCCCCTTGCCGTCCTCCTAGTGGGCGGTTTTTGCCAGCTAGAGGGCCGGTGGCAAAATGGTCGGTTCTTGGCCATTTTGCAGACAGCCCCCTTGCCGCCCTCCTAGAGGGTGGTTTTTGGCCGGCCAGAGGGGCCGTCTGCAAAATGACATTTTTACTTTTAAAAAAAAATTCGAATAAAAAATCGCTCTTTGGGAGGATGGTTTTTTGCTTGCTCAGTATAAAATCCCCTTTCAGCCTCTAAAAAGTTCATAAAATTCACAAAAATAACAGAAAAAAGAAGAAAGAGCTGAGAGCGAAGGCGAACGAAAGCGGCGAAGCCCTGCCGTTTGCGGATTCGTTTGCAGGTAATATTTTATGTTTCTTTGTAATTTTCATTTCTATTCATCAAGTGATGTAGTATGTGTAGTATTATACTAGTTATTTCACAGGTAAGGGAATGTTAGTTATGGTCCACAGGGTGTAGATCTATTATAGTTGAGCATAACGGCTAAAGGCACTGATAGGCCAGATGAGAAAAGCTAGGTTTTTTTTACCAGATTAGTAGCTCTAGTTCAAGAAACGCTAGGGAGATGGAAATGAGGACAATGACACTTTATTTTTTATAGTCATGTATAGTATATCCTAGGTATGTAGTTGTATAAGGTATTTTTGGCCTAGTGAGTTATAACTTGCGTTTATTTAGTTATAATGTAGATTGCTATGGATGCATTTGGTATGTTCAGTCGTCAACGACCTCTGATTGACGTGCCTCCACCGATGTGTTGGTGCGGAGATGATTGCAAAGTTATAATAAGTCAGCAGGATCACACATACCGACAAAGATATTGAATGTGTGCTAATTACGTCTACTCTCCGGAGAAATTGAAGCCATTTTGCAGGCGGCCCCCTAGCTGGGATAAACTGCCCTCTGGGAGGACGGCAAGGGGGCCGCCCGCAAAAGTACAGCCCGGCCACGGCCGTCTGTCGTATCATCAAATCGCTCTCTGGGAGGGCTTTTTTAAAAAAACGCCCTCCCGGAGGGCGTTGGGAATATATTTTTGTAAATTTTTGAAATGGAAATATACTTCTGTAAATATTTTTTTTAAAAAAATATAAAAATAAAAAAATTCGGTTATCAGCAGGTGCAGAAGCCTAGTAGCGTACAATGAACTGCAGAGAGATGCAGTTCGGCTGTGGAGAGTCCACGTAGGCTCACTGAGCTTGAGGCTATCCACAGTTGGGAAATGCATCTGCTGGCATCTCCCTCCACAGAATGGCCTGGAGGTGGGGCCCACTGGATCCCGGTGGGCCCGAGCCAACGAACCAGTAGCTAGCTAGTGTCTCCAAGTCGTTTGCTTAGCTTTGCTTCGAGTTCGAGCCTCTCATGGCCGCCGCCTTGGGGCTCGACGAGAGCTAGACAGAAATCCCTGACAATGCAGCCGAAGCTTGTGCCACCGCCGACATCGGCGCCGGCGAGTGGGAGAACGAGCCAGCACGGCGGATACAAGGAGACGCCGCGGTCGTCCGGCGTGGTGATCAGGATGCTGCAGGCTCCGGCGGTTGTGGCGCTGACTGCCGTGCTCGCGGTGTCGACGTCGCCGGCAGCGCCTCCGACCCCGTCTCCACAGGAGGAGGCGGCGGAGGGTGGCGCGAGCACGCTGTGCAACGTGCCACCGACGCTGTCGGGGGAGGACAAGCAGGCGGAGAAGATAAAGCACCCAAAGTCGGCGAGCGCGATGCGGTGCACCTCCAAGTGCGTCAGCACCTGCATCCTCGGCGGCGCCGGCTCCCCGGGCGTCGACGGCCCCTTCAACATCAGGAGGTAACTAATTAATCATCAAGCCGACTGACTAACTAAATTACTCCCTCCATTTAAAAATATAATATATCCTATTTTTGCAATATTAATAT
This sequence comes from Oryza meyeriana var. granulata, assembly GCA_003991445.1. Lineage (NCBI taxonomy): Eukaryota > Viridiplantae > Streptophyta > Magnoliopsida > Poales > Poaceae > Oryza > Oryza meyeriana. The sequence continues at coordinate 42,834 of RYFJ01001222.1, forward strand.
TTATAAATTTTGACTAATAATTAAACTAAAAATATATATATTTACTGTTATATACGTTGTCGGCGAAGTAGGACAGGGGGTCCCACATGCCCTGGGGACGCGTGGGTCTTCGGCCACGGCAGATCCCCGGGGGGCACCCTTCCACCGGCCCCGGGCTCGTGCCCGGGGCGCAACCGCCTTCGGCCGCCGACGGCCCGGGCTCGTGCCTGGGGCGCGACCGCCGACGGCCCCGGGCACGCCCCCGGGGCATCGTATATATCAGCTCGGCCCCGGGTCCTCTTTGGCCTCGGGCCCGAGCCTTGCCTCCGGGCACTATTCACTGCCTGCCCGGGGCCCACATGTCGGTCCCCGGCAGGCTCTGGACCAACTACTCTGCCACGTGTGGGCGTCTCCCAATGGCCCCCCGTGGACACCCGACAGCTGTCAGAAACCTTTTGACTTCTGAGGGAAGAGTGTGCGCTGAAGTCAAGAAGAGTCAGAGGCCCTTGACTTGGAGGCGTGCGCCATCACGTCTCCCCGCTCCATCACATCCCCACGACTCTACCGCCCGCAGCATACCAGCTCCGGCGTGGGCACGGCAGGCGGGGAGGTGAGCGACGGGACGTTCCTCCAACTCCGGCATGGGCGTCGCAGGCGGAGGGGTGCACAGGAGACCTCACCGGAAAATATCTCCTTCCGCATACCGGCACTGTGGACTCCCCTCGCCTATAAAGGAGGATCCATGCCGTAGACGAACGCAGGCAGCAAGGCTCCAGTCTTAGACAACACAGAGATCTCCTTCTTCCTTAAGTCCGGCCGCTGCTAGAGCGGCCTAAGCACCTCCGAGCTCCCGGAGTTCTCTTTGTAACCACCATACCACATTCATCCACCTCATAGCATACACACAGGAGTAGGGTGTTACGCTCCGGCGGCCCGAACCTGTATAAATCCCCGTGTCTCCTTGTGCGTGCTGTTCAACGTCTTCTCCGCGTATCCTTCTTCTACACCCTGACGCCGGCTTCGCCTGAGAACTACTCCCCTGGCCGAACCTCAAAGGGGGGTCTCCAGACCTCTCGCCGTCGAGGTTTCATCCTCCGACATACGTAGTATCTCTATATTTATATTTAAAAATATTTTTGTATGATGCTAATTTTGTAATTATTAATAATATATTACGAAAGAAACTAATAATTAAAGTGTAATATTAAAGACCATGTATAAAACTAATACACCTTATATTTTCAAATGATCGAGTGTACTACTTAATTGGTACCATGCATTCTCTTGTTGATCTTAAGAATCAATCAATCGTTCAGCTGATCTCTTTAACTAATTTCTTCTGCTCTGTCGATGAATGGACCGATACAGACCATTGGTGGTGTTCAAGGAGGATTTCCGCAGCCGGCAGTACTGGTACATACAATTCTCCTGTCTCAAATTTGCATGCAAATCCTCATCAATTCATATCAAAAATCCTTCATTTTCATCTTCATGTTGTGCATATTTGTAGCCTGCTGGAGTGCTCGGACATCTGCAACCTAATCAAGGATGGAGAAGATGGCCAATGACTGAAGATATATTATGCCGCTTCACCCAGATTACCAGCTAAGACACGCGTGAATCTGTCAAAGAAGCAACAAAAGCATTACTGAATGGATAATTCAAGAGCAACAAAGCTTGGAGCAAGTCAGCCCGGCCGGATTAACTGAAGAAGCCATGGCGCTCAGACCTGCATGTCTACTGAATAGTGATAGTACACTAGTACAGAATACGACTCCTTAATTACTGTACACAGCTCTGAATTAAGAGATGTGATATAGCTACAGTTACATTAGCTCTCTGAAAACATCAAGTTAATTAGCTTGATGTAGCTAGTGCGAAATCCAAGATGAATTCAAGATCGAATTAATTAGCCATCTCTTTGTCAAATTGTTCAAATATGTACACTTTGTCAAATTCCCGTTCCAGCATTGAGCCCATGTTCTCGAGGTATAATGACAGATCGAGAAGCTCGACTAAACAGAATTGGGGGAGAAGTCTTATGTTATATATGGTAATCGTCCCGCTTGAACTTCCTATTTTTCAAACAAAAATACAACGTTTTCTTATTTGAAAATAAAAAAAGAAAAATAGGAGAAAAAAATATGACAGAAAAGAAAAATGGGGGAGAAAAAAAACCGAGAGAAGCAAAAATTACTTTCGAGGGTTTAGTTACGGAAGCCCTACCCAACGGAATGTTCCGCGTTCGCCTAGAGAATGACACCATCATCCTGGGCTATATTTCAGGAAAGATCCGGTCTAGTTCTATACGAATACTGATGGGGGATAGGGTCAAAATTGAAGTAAGTCATTATGATTCAAGCAAGGGGCGTATAATTTATAGACTTTCCCATAAGGATTCGAAGCGTACCGAAGACTCGAAGGATACCGAAGATTTGAAGGATACCAAAGATTCAAAGGATTAGGTTTTTCTTTTTTTCTAGGGTAATAAATTCAAAGTTCTAAAATTCAATCAAAGAGACTTATTTTTCCCAAAAGAGTAAATTCATAGTTTAAGAAAGGAATACGGATTAGACTCCTTTTCGTCCCCGGGGTTTGTATTAAAAAATGCAACACCCTGTTCTGACCATATTACACTAGGTATCACCATTTGATAAACCGAGAAATATTTCTCTCTCTCTGATTCAAGTAGAAATACAAATGGAAAAATTCGAGGGGTATTCAGAAAAACTTAAATTTCCTAGACAATATTTCGTCTACCCACTACTCTTTCAGGAGTACATTTATGTGTTTGCCCATGATTATGGATTAAATGGTTCTGAACTTGTCGAAATTATTGGTTCTAATAACAAGAAATTTAGTTCACTACTTATGAAACGGTTAATGATTTGAATGTATCAGCAGAATTTTTGGATTAATTTGGTTAATCATCCTAACCAAGATCGATTATTGGATTACAACAATTTTTTTTATTCTGAGTTTTATTCTCAGATTCTATCTAAGGGGTTTGCGATCGTTGTAGAAATCCCATTCTCGCTACGAGAACTGTCTGTCCGGAAGAAAAAGAAATACCAAAGTTTCAGAATTTACAATCTATTCATTCAATATTTCCCTTTTTAGAAGACAAATTTTTTGCATTTACACTATCTATCACATATAGAAATACCCTATCCTATCCAACAAATGGGCCCGCAGATCGTAGCCAATGACACAGGGAGTTGGACTAGCACCGGAGAAGTAGCCGGCGGCGCCGCCATTGCTAAGGCTAGCCTAGGTTTGCAGGTCTTGATGCCGCCATGGGGAGATGGGAAGGATGAGGAGGAGGAGCGGAAGGAAGAAGGCGCCGCGCGTGGGTGGGACGCGGTTCGGTTGAAAAGCTTCATAGCCCAGTAGTAATTTGGGCCCAAATTAAGCCCATTTTAGTGGGCCCCACCTGTCAGAGAAACGGCGAGGAAGGAGGAGCATCCTCGGCCGTCGTCCTGGTGCCGCACGAATCGTACAGCAGCGGAGTCTCCACCCTCCTCGTCTGCGCGAACCACTGCGAGAGTCTGCTCCCATGGCGGCGGCGGCGGAGGCGGAGGAGGAGGGGGGAGCCGGTGGAGGCGCCGTGGCGAGGATCTTCGTGGGGGGTATTTCGGAGGGCGTGGCGGCCGACGAACTGGAGGCCATGTTCGCCTCCGTCGGCCGCGTCGCCGGCGTCGAGTTCGTGCGCACCAACGGCCGCAGCTTCGCGTACGTCGACTTCCACTGCCCCTCCGACAAGGCTCTCACCAAGCTCTTCTCCACCGTACGCATCCCCCTCTCTCTCTCTCTTCTCATCTTTCGACCACTCCAGAAGCAACCATCACCAGTCGATTTCTAGCTTCTGTCTGTTCGTGTTAGTAGCCTTAGTGCACTAGTGGAGATCAAAGAACGAACAATTATGGGTGTATTAGATGAATTTATCGAATAGTAATAGATTAGGGCCTGTTCTGATTGGTGCCATGTTTGCTGAATTGTCGTTGGCCTAAGACTCTTAGACTAATGCTTGTCTGCAGTACAATGGGTGTAAATGGAAAGGGGGCAAGCTTAGACTGGAGAAGGCTAAGGAGCACTACCTTACTCGCCTGAAACGTGAGTGGGAGCAGGAAGCGGAAGCCGCAGCAGCCTCGCAGGAAATGCCAGCAAGTGGTGATGTGGAGAGCAAGAAGGAGAAGCTCGAGCTGAATAAGGCTGTTTTGGATAGTACGAAGATTAACATCTACTTCCCAAAACTGAGGAAGGTGAGCAGCTGCTTGCGCTGTTGCATACTTTGTTGGCCTGCCTGTGTGAGAAGCTTGTCATATTCTCTGAACTTATGTTGTCCATGCATCATTATGTGTTCTATAGCCACTTAGTCCTGATTCCTGAATAGGTGTAACTGAACAAGTAATTGTATGCCATTCATTCATATGCAGAATAACATGATCTTGTGAACTTCAGATTTTTTCTGTCTACTACATTTGATTACCAAGGTATTAAATGTTTTACATTAGTGTAAACTGCATCCTATTATAAGGCAGGAGCAGATGCTATAATCATGTTTCTTTTCTTTCAGAATTTGGGCTAAATGAAGCAGGTGTAATTTTTAAGGTCAATTGTTGAATAAGAACAAATTGAAACAGAAACTGCGCATAGATTAACTCCTCCTTGCATAAGCTTTTACTTGGATAAACATCTCATTGAAACTATGCTTGTAAAAACGATGAGGATTAATGTTTTGACAGTGTGCATTTCCTGCTTAAATGCTTATTCAATATGTCGGTTAATTCATAAACATGCATTCTCCTAATCAAGGTTCTGTTTGACAGGTGAAAGCCTTGCCTTTTAAAGGCACTGGAAAGCACAAATACAGCTTCCGGCATATTGAAGTCCCTTCTTACCCAATTCATTTTTGTGACTGTGAGGAGCACTGTGGACCTCCTGAGGCAGCTAATGATGAATATGCTTCTGTTCTTAATGCTGCTGCATATGAGAAAGAGCGCAGCATTATGAATTCTGTGATGAGCAAGCTCTTTGAGAAGGAAAACGAGCATTGTGATTCATTGGAAATTCATAATCACGATGTCGATTTTAACGCCATGGAACCCTCCAACACGAGGAATGACTTGCAAATGGAGGAAACAGAAGAAACTTCTGAAGTAGATTCGGATGGCCTGCAAACGGAAGAAACAGAAGATCCTTCTGAGGAAGAATTGGATGATCTTGTGCTTAATATCGTAACTCGCAAGCCCAAAAGCTCTGTAGCAGAACTGAATAGAGAAAAGCATGCAGCATGTAAGGTATGCACATTGCAGTACTTCTTTTTCACATTATTCTGTGATGTACTACTCTTGTGTGCAGTTATGATAATTAAAGTTTTCTGCATTTTCAGGACTCACGTTTCAAAAAATGTCAACAATTTGAAGAATCTTCTCCGCGGAAGAAGAGACAAAAATCCTCTGATTTCTCTGAAACTAGAAATAGGAAACAGTATTTTCCTGCTATATCAGGAGCCATCCAAAATGAACAAAAATCTTCTGGTTTGTCAGGAAAAGGTACACATGAGTTCTCATCCAAACTTGATAGAGATAGAAGTTCTGCTAGTGTTCAAGTTGTTGAAGCACTAGCTGATTCTTCTACCAGAAACGGAAGTGGACAAAATGCAGTTATCAGTGAACCTAAAAGAGGCTCGTTGTGGACTCAGAAGTCTGCCTGGAGGGATCTTGTAGGTGGCATCGGGAGTGCATCTTTCAGTCTATCACAAGTATTGCCAAACACCAATCCAGCACCACCAAAACTGTCAAATGCAACCGAGCAGTCTGCTTTGGGTGCTGAATCCAAGAGGAAAGTGAAAACAAGCAGGACATCTTTGAAACCCTCGGAAGCTGCTGCTCATCTCTTGCCTGAGCAGAAGATTCCAAGGTCCATAGCAATGCCATCTAGTGAAACTACTGTTGGATTAGGGAGGTATGATACCAGTGAGCGTAAGGAGAACAATAAGCTGGAAAAAGAGAGAGTGGTTCCAAAGATTACTATTGGTGAAGTGTGTCCGTTCATGAGAAACACAGAGTCAGAAAAGCAGTGGTCAAAGGCAAAGAAGGTTCTGACTGGTATCATCAAGAAAGGCAACGGGAGCAGCGGATCAAATGTCGGGAAAGGGAAGCCATCAGCAAGGAGATAACAGCATAGCATGTCATTTCAGCTGCATCTTTTTGTGCCACAGCTCAGTGGTTTGGTGGCTCATAGGAACATGGATGATTGCTCATTGGTCCGCCTGATAAACAATGATCGGTCGTTGTTCTGAAGCACAATGCTATTACGAGTTTTGTTTCAAATTGTTATTATTCCGTATGACCCCCTGATAAACAGTGATGCAAGTTGTTTGCACGAGCAATCATTATCCCTGTTTCATTTTATCATAAATATCATTAACTGATACTTTTCTGATCTACTACTTGAAAATCGTTCTGCCAACTTCAGTAAAATCATTCAAAACTTGATCTCCGTTATCTAAGTGAGGTCATTCGATGATCAATGTAACTTGAGCTCCTCCGCGTGGAGTTTTTGCAGTTGAAGTCACAGTGCGACCAAATTTGAGTTTTTTTTTATCCAATGAAGAAAACAATGTCATCATCTTTATCGACGTATATAACATATCTTTATATTCTTTATTAGAAGGCTTTTATTTTACCGATTACATGTAAAAACGAATCTACCACACACCACACGCACAGACCGACGCAAGTGCTTGCGACAAATCTGGTTGTACGACAAATAAATCTGATTGTACTATTTCAGGCAGTGTTTGGTTCTTCTTCTAAAGCTTATTCGTTTTTCATAAGCATATTTCTTAAAGTACTAAACGGTGCGTTTTTTACAAAAAAATTTTATATAAAAATGTCTCTAAAAAATCAAATAAATCCATTTTTTAAGTTTTTAATAGTTAATACTTAATTAATCACATACTAATAATGTTTCTCGTTTTGCTTATGACTTGTAAACAGTTTTGAATGTCACCTAAGGGAGTGTTCACAAGTACCAGTTCGGTCGAAAGTTTCAGCCCACGTAAAACGAGACAAATCATTAGTACATGATTAATTAAGTTTTAATTATTACAAACTTAAAAAAAATAGATTTATTTGATTTTTTAAAACAATTTATATAGAATTTTTTTAAAAAAATACAACAGTTTGAGAAGTATGCTGACGAAATACGGTTTTCTCCCCCACCCAGCATACACCACCGAACGCTACGTAAAGCACCCATTACAGGATAATATCGTTCCAGTGATAACATTCCGACCAGTGTTTGACCATCCGTAGGCCTCTGCCGGCCTTGCCGCACGGCTCCACCTCCACGCCGGTGAATAGGCCGTACGTCTCGAACTCTCGATGTGCATATCCATGTCGGAGCCTGGGATCTCGAAGAATCTTGCAACGCAGAACCTGCCGGCCCCCAGGTGACCAGGTAGGGTGTCATCGGCTTCCAGTCCATGGGTGGCTTGAGGTCTTCCCAGACGTTGGGCGGCGCCGGCGAGGTCAAATGCGCAGAGATGGTTTGTGTTGTTGCTCGAGGAGAGGCCGAACCAGAGGTTGTACTCGGGGACGTACTCGGCGAGGCCGTGGAACATAGGTATACCGCGCTTATAGATATGCAATAATCTAGACAAAGGCTACAGGACAGATTTGTCACTCTCTTGGATCCTATTTGATCTCACTGAATATATTCTTCTGAATTTCATTTCAGCTAGCAGTAGGATATTGATATGTTCCTGGTAAAGTAATACAGAATTTGTGTATATATCAAAATCAAGAATACATGGCATGTGTGCATCACTGTTTCTTGAATGGTGACCTAAAAAGGTATACTTGAACATTTTATGAGGCCATGCTATTTATGCAATAGAATCAGATAGGAATCAAAGAAGCTTAAATAAGATCACTGGTCTTTTAGCTGGCTTATTCTTGTGACACAGAGAGAGCTTTGAATTTATGCAGGATCTTGCCAGCTAATTGATTGACTTAGCACACAACTATCAAAACTACACTGTAGGTCATGAAATGAGTTTAGCTAGAGACAAACAAAAATGTAAATAGTCACCTCCAACTCTGCCACAGTTTGCAATTGCTCTGCCATCCCAACTGACTAACCAGTATACCAAATTCCCAAAAGTCCTCTAACTCCCCTATACACTTATATATAGTCATTAAGCTTTTTTTCAAATTAAATATGAAAACAGTATGCATATGAGTTAAATGATTCATTAAGCTCCACTGATAAATCACAAGATGTTAGCGACATCGTTGAATCCATGCAATATGCATACGAGTTAAATGGTTTAAAAGCTTTCAACATGATGTCTTTTTCTCTAAAAAAAAAATCCCCTTTACTTCAACTTCCATTTCACCTGCATGTGTTTCCTCATGATGAACTGCCAACTATGCTTAGAGAAATAATGATGAAGCTAGCTACGGAAATGTAAAAAAGGGCTACCCTTTTTGCAAGCAAATGGTATACTGCTATATGCTGACCTGGTACAGATATTACACGGAAGTTCAGTACAATGTGAAAAACATTTTCCTTCCACAAAACCATCTTGCTGAAACTTGTTTAGATAAGCATCTTGTTGAAACTTTTTAACAAACAGCCATGAGGATTAATTTTTTTTTGAAATGGGGGAGATTTTATTGAGAGGGTTTGGACATATGGTGAAATGGCCCAATTTAGCCTTTCCAAAGGATTATTGTGGATTAGGTTTCACTGAAACCAGAGCTATGAATATTGCCTTGCTTGCTAAGTGGGTTTTCAAACTAGAGTCTAATGAAGTTTGCCTCTGTATTGAGCTTTTAAGGAGAAAATACTTACATAGTTCAGGTTTCTTTCAAACCCAGAATGATGGTTCATCCCAGTTCTGGTAAGGGTTGCTGAAAATTAAGAGTTGGATTCATATGGTTTGTTCCTGCCAAGTTATGGGATGGTAGACACATCTCTTTTTGGAAAGAGATTTGGGTGGGGAATTGCTCTTCGAAAACTTCCTTCCCTAAGCTATTTGAGATCTGTAATCAACAGGACATTTCACTTGCTGAAGTGATGAATGAGGGGATCGAAATACTAACTTTCAGGAGATCTTTAAGTTACAATGATGTGAATGATTGGGAAAGTTTGAAAGCCCTGCTGAATAATACTGAGACACAACAGGGCTCTGACAAGCTGATCTGGGCAATTGACAGAAAAGGGGTTTATTGCACTAAATCTATGTATAGAATGCTAACATTTGGAGGGTTGATTGACTTAAGAATGCAGGATTTGTGGAGCTGTCCTGTTCCTCTAAAACAAACACTTTTTCTTTGGCTAGCTTGTAAGGATAGGATCCAGTCTACAGTGCAGTTAAAGAAGAGGAAATGGGGAGGTTTCTGAGTATTGTCAGCTCTGTAACTCACCTGAAGATGCATCTCACATCTTGTTTGCCTATCCTGTACGTTGTTTATATTGGTGCCTCTGTAGAGATGCTCTGGGTTGGTCCAGAATTCCTACTTCCTTTGAGGATTATTTTACTTTCATTGTTGGGAAACCAGGTTCTAAATCTAGTGGGGTTAGATATATTCTACTGGCTGCAGTGTGCTGGCAATTGTGGTCTGCCAGAAATGATATGGTTTTTAGGAACAAATTGGTCTCGACACCGCTACCAATACCTCTTCGTATCATTTGTGTCCTTTTGCAGTGGAATATTCTGCTGAAACCTGATGAAAAGGCCATGCTGGAAGCTATGACCACAGTGCTGCAAGAAGCTGTTGGCAACCTTCATCCACGTCGAGTTGAAGTGGGCTAGTCTAGTTGTTTTGCCGATGTATTCGGTGGTGATGTCCGTATGGTTTTTGGGTGGCAGCGCCAGTCGCCGTAGCAGTTGCCGTACCGAAGCGGGGCTCCTCCGCTCTGGTGCTGTCCTCCCTGACGGCGACGGCGACGGCGACGGGGAGGTTCTTGGGTTTTGGTGAGGGTGGGCGCGGCGCGCATGGCGTGGGCGCCGGCGGCGTAGATGGCGGCGCGGCCCGTCTGGTCCGTGGCAAGCACCTTGTCGCTGTTAGATGTATATATATATAATTCTCTGGTTATGTAGGGGCTTTATTGCATATTTGTCTTTCGTTGTATATGGCTCTATTTTGGGGTTGGATGAATACAATGACTATTATCCTAACATGGTATCAGAGCTAGGGTTACCTCCTTCGATGGCCACCGCCGCCAACGCACCATTGGCTTGCCGCCGGTAAACCTTCGCCATCGCCGCGCGCCCCTGCCCGCGAGCCCCCGCCACAAGCTACTGCCGCGTGCCTCCACGCGTCGCCGCCTCCGCTCGGCCCTTTCCTCCGCCGAGACCCGCCGGGAGCCAGGCCCAGGCGCAGCAGCTGCACCGGCCGCCGGGACCCGCCGCCGCCGCCTCCGCTCGCCCTCCGGCCACCACCGCCGCGCGCCCCTGCCTCCTTCGTCCGCCGAGAGCCACCGCTCCGCTGGTTTTCTCTATTATCTGCTTTACCTTTCTTTTATATACATTAAAAAAAAAGAAAAAAGACAAAAAAAACAAAAAAAAGGCCTTTCTGTACGTCGCTTTCCTCATGGTGGCCCTAGGGAGACGGGGTGCTATCCCTGTGCCCCGATGTTCTGTTCTTTTCACGGGTATTAATTGGGGTGAGTTTGCCTTTCACATGGAGATTCACATGGACGGTCAGCAGCTGTGGGGCTATCTCACAGGTGAGCGGGTCTATCCCCCTCTCCCTTGTCTTCCGGCACCACTCACTTACCAGTCTGATGCGGATGAGGCTGCTAAGGCCGCTCTTTTCGAGGCTTTTGAAGCTTCAATAGACACCTATCAGTCGGATTCTGCTAACTACGCGACTTGACTTTGGGAAGAGACTTGTGCCAAGGCTATCCTTCTTGCGAGCATGGAGACAAATCTCTCGCTCACCCTCCGGGGCCTTCCCACTTCGCAGCAGATGTGGGCTCACCTTCGTCAGAGTTACGAGATTCATAACGAGGTGATGTACCTTGCAGTCGTGGAGGAGGCTCAATCGCTTTGTCAGCTTGATCACGCTGTGGGGGACTTCCACCGCTAGATGTGTGGGATCTGGCATCGCTTGGACAGCTTGGGTGCCGAGTTTTGTACTGCAAGCACTTGCAGGTGCTGTGACCGCCACCGCAATCAGCAGGAGACTCTTCGTCTTCACGAGTTCCTCTCTCGCCTTCGTCCTGAGTTTGAGCCAGTCAGGTCCCAGCTCTTGACACGTCGTCCGCGTCCATCGCTTGATGAGGCGATGCCTGAGCTGCGTGCTGAGGAGACACGCCTTCGAACAGGGGATGTGAGCCGGAACCAGCAGTCTGCTTCAGTTCTAGCTGCTCGGGTTCTAGTTTCGCCGGCTCCCACACTGTCCCCTGTGCCTTCGTCACTGTCGTCTTCGACTCCAGTAGTGGCAGCGACCCCTTGGGCTCTATCTTCGGGTCGACTGTGCGGCTATTGCGATAGACCTGGCCATGAGGCCTCGGTTTGTCGCAAGAAGCAGCGCGACCGGGCTCATCGTGGTGGTCGCACTTCTCAGGGCTTGAGGGGGCCATCCGTTCAGCAAGATTCTCGCTCGCTGTCTGCCACCGAGCAAGAGGCTCTCACGCTATTTCGCCGCCTTGCTATGTCAGCACATGGGACTACTGCTTCTTCTTTTGGTTCCACTCCACCACCACCACCAGGTATATCATCTACATGGTTTCTTGATTCTGGTGCTTCCTTTCATATGACTCCTGATTCGAATTACCTATTCTCTATGTCCATTTCTAGTCCACCTCTCCTTGTTCACACTACTGACGGTACTTCTCTCTCTGTTGCTGGACGGGGCACTCTTTCGACTCCTCTTTTTCATGTTCCTACTGTTTCGCATATTCCTAAACTCACCATGCAGTTATTATCCGCTGGTCAGATCACTGATCATGGTTGTCATATCATTCTTGAGACTGACTCTTGTTGTGTTCAGGACCTTCGTACAGGTTTTCTGGTGGAGACTGGGCCTAGGCGTCGGGATTCTTAGCGCCTATGGGAGCTTGATTGGCTGCGTCTTCCGTTGCCTATTTCTGACAGCCAGCCACCTAGCTCTTCTGCTATTGTCTTTGCTGCTTCCTCTACTACCATTTTTGAGCAGTGGCATCGTCGTCTGGGTCATCTTTTCGGCTCTAGACTGTCCAGATTAGTTGGTAGTGGTGTCTTAGGTCCAGTCTCTGGTGAGTCTGCTCTTCGTTGCATGGGTTGCAAGCTTGGTAAACAGCTGCAACTCCCTTATCCTTCTAGCGAGTCAGTGTCTCAGCGTCCCTTTGACCTTGTTCACTCGGATGTTTGGGGTCGTGCTCCCTTTGTTTCGAAAGGGGGCCACTCTTACTATGTGATTTTTGTTGATGACTATTCAAGATTTACTTGGATCTATCTTATGTCTTCTCGTGGCCAATTTCTTTCTATTTATCAGCAGTTTGCCACTATGGTTCGCACTCAGTTTGGCACTCCCATTCGAACTTTTCGTGCGGACTCTGCTAGTGAGTATATTTCCGATGCACATCGTCACTATCTCGCTGACCAGGGTACTCTTGCTCAGTTCTCTTGTCTTGGTGCTCATGCTTAGAACAGTGTAGCTGAGCGCAAGCATCGTCACATCCTTGAGACTGCTTGTGCTCTTCTGCTCTCCGCTGACCTTGCCCCTTACTTTTGGGCTGAGGCGGTTACTACGGCTGTCTTTCTCATCAACCGACAGCCATCCACCGTTCTTCAGGGATGCACTCCTTATGAGTATCTTTTTGGCTCTGCTCCTACGTACCATCATCTTCGGTGTTTTGGGTGTGTGTGCTACGTTTTTCTTTCTCCTCGTGAGCGCACCAAGCTGACAGCCCAGTCAGTTGAGTGCGTCTTCCTTGAATACAGTATGGAGCATAAGGGCTATCGCTGCTATGACCCTGTTGCCTGTCGGATGAGAATTTCTCGGGATGTCACCTTTGATGAGTCTCGTTCCTACTATCCTCGTTTGCCCACTACTATCCCTTCCACTACACCTGAGTCCCTCTCTTTTCTCTCTCTACTTGACTCACTCTCTCATCTTCCGCTGTTACCACCTTCGCCTCCAGCACCACGATCACATTCACCACCTTCACCTCCAACGCTGGCTCCCTCCCCACCACTGTCTCCAGCGCTAGCACCTTTCTCGCCACCCTCTCCCCCTCTGGTTGTTCCCTTTCCTTCAGTAATCTCTCCTCGTCAAATTACTCAGTACTATACTCATCGTTCGCGACCTGTCTCCTCATCTCCCACCACTCCGTCTGAGCCTACTCCTTGATATGATTTACGTGATCGTAGCACTATTTAACCTCCTCCTCGCTATCGTTTCACCGCCGCTGCTCTTGTTGAGCCCACTTCCTACCGGGAGGCTGTTGCCCACCACGAGTGGCAGCATGCCATGGCCACGGAGATTGCTACTTTGGAGCGCACCGACACCTGGGATCTGGTCCCCTCCCGTCTCACATCACTCTGATCACTTGCAAGTGGGTCTACAAGGTCAAGACTCGCTCCGATGGCTCCCTTGAGCGCTATAAGGCTCGTCTTGTAGCGCGTGGTTTTCAGCAGGAGCACGGTCGTGACTATGATGAGACCTTTGCTCCGGTTTCTCACATGACCACTGTTCGGACCCTTCTCGCTGTTGCTTCGATTCGTCAGTGGTCCATCTCCCAGCTCGATTTTCAGAATGCTTTTCTTAATGGCGAGCTGTGTGAGGAGGTTTACATGCAGCCACCCCCTGGGTACTCTGTTCCTGCTGGTATGGTTTGTCGGCTGCATCGTTCTCTCTATGGCCTCAAGCAGGCTCCTCGAGCCTGGTTTGAGCGCTTCTCCTCTGTTGTCCGTGATGTTGGCTGCAAGCCCAATGATCACGATCCGGCTCTTTTTATTCACACCTCTTCTCGTGGTCGTACGCTTCTTCTTCTCTATGTCGATGACATGATCATCACAGGTGATGACTCTTTTGTTCATTGCCTTTGTCAAGAAACATCTGAGTGACACATTCTTGATGTCTGACTTGGGTCCTCTTCGTTACTTTCTTGGGATTGGGATTTCTCCACACCTTAGGGCATTTATCTCTCCCAGGAGAAGTATATTCAAGACCTCCTCTCTCGTGCTGCTCTCACTGATCACCGTATTGTTGACACACCTATAGAGCTTGGTGTTCACCTGCGGCCCACTGATGGTGAGCCTCCTGCGGATCCTACTCGCTATCGACACCTCGTTGGTACCCTTGTGTACCTTGGGATTACTCGTCCTGACATCTCTCACTCTGTCCACATCTTGAGTCAATTTGTCTCTACTCCCACTCAGCTACACTATACTCACCTTCTTCGTGTTCTACGATATCTTCGTGGGACTATTTCTCGCTGCCTTTTCTTCCCTCGCTCTAGCTTCCTCTGGCTTCAGGCGTATTCCGATGCGACCTGGGCTAGTGATCACTCTAATCGTCGCTCTCTTTCTGCCTACTGTGTTTTTCTTGGCTCCTCGTTGATTGCATGGAAGTCCAAAAAGCAGACAGCAATTTCCCGTTCGAGTGCTGAGACTGAGTTGCGGGCCATGGCGGCCGTGACAGCTGAGGTCACCTGGCTGAGGTTGCTACTTGAGGATTTTGGTGTACCTACTACCACACCAACTCCTCTCTCTTCGAATAGTACGGGTGCGATCAGTATGGCTCGAAATCCGGTGAAGCATGAACTCACCAAGCATGTTGGTGTTGATGTTTCTTATATGAGGTCATAGGTGCAGGATCACATTGTGACCCTTCACTATGTGCCTTCAGAGCTTTAGCTTGCTGACTTACTTACAAAGTCACAGATGAGGGCATAGCATAATCACTTTCTATCCAAACTCAGTATTGTAGATCTATCATGACTTTGAGGGGAGTGTTAAATGTATATATATACATACTTGTAATTCTCTAGCTGTGTAGAGGCTTTATTGTATATTTACCTTTTGGGGTTCGATGAATACAATAATGACTATTATCCTAACAGTCGCGGCCGAGAAGCATGAACTGCATGCTGCCGCCCTAGTGCTCCGACGAGGGGGTGTGGAAAAGCATTCGCCGCCACCGTCGCCGGCGCCGACGGTTCGGGGTAGAAGAAGCGCGACATGTTGATGCGCTGCATGTGGTACGTGGCCGGCGTGTTGCCATCCACCACGGCGCGGCGGCTGTAGCCGCCGTTGCCGCCGTTCACCACCAGATACACGAACCGCCGCTGCAAGCTCATCGCACTGCGGCTCCGCATCTAAGATGTTACATATGGTTACATATATGGATAATTTTGTTGCAAATTCTTTTTGTGCATGATCCTACCGGATGAAACCATAAAAGTTTGTTGCAAATTTATGGTACAATCTCTTCATTAAAAAAAATCCTCCTCCTCAAGTTTTTACACTTGAAATTACAATTTGGTCAAATTTCGTATCACACATTTTTCCTCAGTACAATATGGAGAACCTTTTTTGTTTTCTGCACGCTTTGCCTGTTTGGCCATCTGCCAGCGACAAATTCGCGCGATTCTACCGGAGACCGTTCAAACTGACACACACTCTCTCTCTGCTTCACCCACAAACCGAGAAGAAACCTGAAACAGGGGAGAAGAATATTTTTAGAGACGAAATGCCATACCCATCTCGAACCTGATCATGCATCTGGCCTAGTAACCTCTTGTCCCTTAATTGGGGTTAGATCTAGCTTGTACATTTCATTTCAAGAAAGGAAAGGTGTGATTTCTAACTCTGAAATTTTCCTTGTTCTTGCTGTTCTTCTCTCTGTGAAAAGGGAAATTAATTACTGTCGATCGGAATTGGTTTTCATCTTTGGTTGGTTCAGGACGATGACGACGGATAGTTCCGGCTCCCGGAGGCTCTTGCCCGGCCGTCAGAATTCCCATCAGGTTCGTTTCAGCTTCATATCTGTTCCGTAATTTTCACTGCAATCAAATCAAGAATCGTTTTGGGGTTTGCTTGGAAGTTGGAAAACTGCATGCCTCAGAAATCAGAAGTAATTTAATAATTGATAGATTGTCCATGAAAAATTCTTGCATAGTAACAATGTATTGACCAGAATGGAGATCTATTCATAAATAATCACAGTGCATGCATTCTCAGACGATTTTTTCTGATTTTTTTTATTGTTATGGTGACTGATTAAACGAGCCAACGGCATGGCTTGCAATTCTGTCGTGCCAATTGTCCTACTCCTATTTGTTCTTAATACACATCGGTCAACTTTGGCCTGCACTTCTCTGACTAACAAGCACAAGGAAAGCCCCAATGGTGTGGCATAGTGGCAGACTGGCAGCCATGTGTTGCTGGAGTAAGATTATCTTAATTAATCAAGCAAACAGCCTTCCATCACAACATTGGCCTTATCAAGCCTCAGTTCACTCATGTAGCACACTTTGGGGCTTGAACATTCAATTAGCAGTCATTAGATGTGTCATTGCACCAATAGTTTTGCAGAAAGTTGCATCTCCACACACAGTCCATATAGGGCTATATGTGTTATTGATTGCTGCTAGTTTTACAGATGGACAAGATCAATGGGACGAGCCTGGAGTCTACCAATCAAGTGAGTAATCATAGTCATCGCCATAGTGCATTCAGCATGGATTCTCTTGGCAATACGATGCATCTTTTCTTGACAACTTCTCTTTTGGTTGCTCCATACTTATTCACTGGATTTGTTTCTACTGATTTTCCTATAGAACAGGCCACTAGAACCAACGAGTTCGAGGAGGCGGCTCTTGTTACACCAGAAGCACTGACCCCTAGAATTGGTGGTTTCCAAAGATACGCAGGCTCTGTGAATTGGTGGATTTTTGGCAGCATGATGAAGATTGTGTTTCTCAAATCCAGGCTCAATCTGTTGATACCATGTGGCTTTTTGGCAATCCTGCTCAATTATGTGACCCAAAGACATGTAGGCACATCAAAATTTCATCCATAATTCATCAATTTCAATTCTTGCTTGATGCTTTCATTTGCAGACTTGTGCTCTTGTCCTGACATTACTGATTTGTCTCTTTTCAAGGGTTGGGTGTTTCCTCTGAGCATGTTGGGTATTATTCCTTTGGCTGAGCGATTGGGTTTCGCTACCGAGTAATTGCTACAAATTCTCCTCTTATTTTCTGAATTTTGTTGATCTTTCAATAAACATTTGACACTTTGCTTCTCATTTCAGGCAGCTGGCACTTTTCACTGGTCCAACAGGTCTAGCTCGGTTTCTCTTCTTCTGAAATATTCTTATCTTAGTTGTATTTACATGACTATGTGTGTCAATTGCATTCTTGTTGACTTGGCCAATTTCATGTGAAGTTGGGGGCCTTCTCAATGCTGCATTTGGCAATGCAACTGAGTTGATCATATCAATCCATGCATTAAGGAGTGATAAGCAACGTGTTGTTCAGCAATGTTTGCTAGGATCAATCCTGTCAAACTTGCTTCTTGTTCTCGGTTCTGCATTCTTCAGTGGGGGGCTCACTTGCGGCAAAACCATGCAGACCTTTAGCAAGGTGACCATTCTTCATTATTTACAAGATTTCATGATGAAGAAGAAACACTGCTAATTCTGAGTTGTCGGCAGGCAGATGCAGTAGTGAACTCTGGATTGCTTTTGATGGCAGTGATGGGGTTGCTCATTCCTGCTGCGCTGCATTACACTCATTCAGAAGTTCAATTTGGCAAGTCAGAGCTAGCGTTGTCAAGGTTCAGCAGCTGCATTATGCTTGTTGCTTATGCATCCTACCTTTACTTTCAGTTGTCAAACAATCGACATCGCAATGAAGCTAATGTGGTAAGTCCGATGGTCTGATGGACTACCATACTATTATAGATATGGCATTTGTGATAAGTTAGGTCCTTGGACTATTGTTCATTTCATTGCAAGTTTCTGAAGTATTTGTGTCTCTAAACAAGAGAGGAATTCAGAACGATGGGGGCAACAATGATGATGAAGTTCCTGAGATCTCCAAATGGGAAGCCATTGCCTGGCTTGCAACTTTCACTGCTTGGATTTCAGTACTCTCTTACTACTTGGTCGATGCAATTGATGTAACAGCTCTCCTTCATCCTTATTTTTAAAAAAATTGTTTTGGTTTATATGTTGTTTGTTTTCAGTTTATAACAAGAATATACATCTGTTTAACAGAAAACTTTTGTGATTTGTGTGGATTAACCTTGCAATTTTTTTTTTGCTGGGCCATTAACCTTGCAAGTTTTACAGGCGGCTTCCAAATCTTGGAATATACCAGTCGCATTCATCAGTGTTGTTTTGCTCCCAGTTGTGGGGAATTCTGCAGGACATGCTAGTGCTGTCATGTTTGCAATGAAAGACAAATTAGTAAGCAGCAGCTTGCAATTGGTAACAATCTTGAATAAAATTTTATTTACACTAGATATGTAAGCTTCTTGGTTTCTTTTTTGTTTGTACAGGACATTTCTCTTGGAGTGGCAATAGGATCATCCATACAGATATCCATGTTTGGGGTGGGTTGGTTGAACATTATGCTGACTTTCTTGGAGTCATCTTAGTATCAGATTGTACTACTCACTAGCTATCAAGAGCTGATCATGAAGTCAGTCTTGTTTTACTGACATACACCTCTGAATCTCAATTTGTAGATACCATTTTGTGTAGTGCTGGGATGGATGATGGGCAAGCCAATGGACTTAAACTTCCATCTCTTTGAGACTGCAAGCCTCTTAACAACTGTACTAGTTGTCACGTTTTTGTTGCAGGTACAAAAATCATAGTACAGAGAGCCTTCTTTTAAAACCTGCTGTTTTGGTTTTGCATGATTTCAATGACTAATTATTTTAAAACATTTTCAGGATGGGACTTCCAATTGTGTAAAAGGATTGATGCTATTTCTTTGCTATCTGATTGTAGCTGCCAGTTTTTATGTACATGCTGATCCAAATACCAATGGTAAGTTTCTCAAATCTGAGATTTGTTTACTGTATGTGCAACATGAAACTCGCTGTCAATAGAGAAATAAGCAAGTTCAATAATCTGGTGTATAATGCATTCACACTGGGAATTTTGTCCAGCAGGTGATAAACCTCCTCGAAACTAGGAATACCTGGAATATCAGAAGGACTGTACACAAGATATCTACTGTATTACCACATTTGCAGTCAGAACAGGAACTAATTGTGTTTTTTTAACTGAATTTTCTGTGCTTCAGTCCTCACATTTAGAAGTCTTTCATGCACATCTAGTCTTGTAGATAAGCAGAAACTTAACATGAACATTCAGTTGTGTAGGCAGCTGTTCCCTTGCAATGATACCGGCAGAAATTAGCACGATAAAACATTATTAAATTTGACATGAAGTACTGTTATTATGGTAATCAGATTTACAGAGTGAAAGAAAGTATACAGGAAACTAATGGCACCATATCTTTATTGGTTCCATTTTCATCTGAAAGTTTGTCATATACACAATAAAACAAGTCTTCAAAAAAGTATACCATAAAATCGCTAGGACCAATTTCTGCACTAACTCATGGAGGTACATCAGAAGAAAACAAATATACAAGTCCAAGCACTAGATTTTGAAAGGTTGCAACCATGATTATTCATCATGCACCATTTCAAGATCAGCCTGAGGCTTTGTCTTTTCGTTATCAACTTCTGAATGACATTCTGCGTTTGTATCTGAAATTTTATACTTTGACAAGGGTGCTGAAGAGCTTCCTGCTTTGTCCTCGGTTTTCTCCATCGGTGTGAATTCAGGAGATTCTCCTTCTGTTGTAGTAGTCATTGAGGATATGGATTCTCTGGCTTTCTGTTGTTCTTCCAATATTTTCTGCAAATATCTTGCATGCTCCTCTATGCGCAACTGTAATTGCCTTTGTACCTGATGACCAAGAACGATGCCATCACTGTCTGCAAGTTTATCTAAATATAGTATGTGGCTAAGCGTGCTTTTATGAGTGATATTGTTTAAATTGCTCCAAAAAGAATATTTTTGTTTAACTACTAATTCTTGTCGAACCATAATCAGCAAAACGTATGAACATACAGTGTCACCTTAGTTAGCCTAAAAAATACTGCTCTCACATGTCTGATGTTTACCTCTAGTTGTTCATGGAGTTGTTTCTGAACCTCCATTTGCATCCGAAGAGCTTCTGCCATTTGGGCGCTCCTAAGAAATAGAAAACAATATGAAGTTTTACGATTTATGCATGAATACAGCAGGGTGTTTCAATCTTAGAAGTCTTTCAAAGGGAGGGAGATGCTCACTTCTTTCTCACATGATCATTTCCATTAGCTACTGATTTTGCTTTCTTTTCTTCTTGCTTCTTGTCTAGATTGAGCATGCATCAGAACCAATAACTTTCATCAGAATTAACAGATAACAATTACTCACAAGGCTAATTTCCTCTTCTTATGATGTTCAAAATTCCTCTTTGGATTAATTGCCTTACCTTCTTTTGTCTCTGGAAGATACTTCGCAATTCGATACTTCTGCATTGTGACAAGTAATGTATAACCATCAGAAATAATGATTTTAGATTAGAGACAGCTGACTATGGATCGAAAGAAATTTCACTAAAGTACCTGTAAGTGGCTCTTTATATGATATATGGTCAAGCCCTCTACCTTCATAAGCTTCAGAACACCCTTGGGAGTTGCCTCTACAAGATGTATCAAATAGAACATTAAAAGGATGGTTGTGTTTATTTTCCCCAGATAAAATTCCTCTAAATGAACTAGAGTGATCAACCTACTTTCTGGCCCTTCAAGCTTGTTCACCGCCTCTACGAAACGCTCGTGGAGCTCCTGTGTCCACCTCAGCCTTGGTTTGTTACATGATGCAGTTCCGGGTGAAGACCGAGATGAACTCAACTGAACTTTAACAGGAGATCCTGCATCCTGCATATCTTCCTGGTCACAGCAAGATGACACCGGAAGAGACAGAAGTTGCGGTGGTCTGTCGTAGATATCCTAAGCAAGAACAGATTGAAGTTTAAGTGAGTGATTAAAATGTCAATCTAGTCATGACAAAGACTCACAAATGAGCGTATCAAACCTTTTGCAAGTACTAAATATCAAACAGATTGAAGTTAGCGGATGAATAACCATAGAGCTTAGGAAAGTAATGATCAACGATGGAGTTAAGAGACTCACATCTAACCGAGGGCTCTCTTCATTGTTTGTGATCGCGATTCCGAGTTGTTCAGACAAGAACTGAAACTCCATCTGCTCATTATAAGCCATGGCACTGCTTTTCCCATGGAAGCTACCATCTGAAGAGAGGTTAAGGAAGTCCTTGAGATCATCTGTGTGTTCATCATCACCATGACCACTATTGCTGAGATCGGCATCAAGGACCAACAAAGAGCTGGATGTTTGCCCAGCTGAATTCTGCTGCTGCTCACATTTAGGATGGAGCAGGAAAGGCAAAGCACCGTTTTTCCGGCATGAATCAGAGTCCCTCGATGATGAGGTGTACAGGCTTGTACAAAATGTAGAAGAACTAGACAACATTGGGTCTGAAAAGTCAGTTTGCGACATGCCAGAAAGCAAACTTTCAGGAGGATCAAATGGGAGGATCTTTGGCAGGATAGATGTACTGATCAACTCGGTCTTAATGTTTGAGGATTGGATAGCACATGGTAATGAGGTGCTGCATGTTGAACCACAGAGATCAGAATTAGCACTGGACAGCATATGAGCTGATGTCTTTGGAGCAGTGCATGTGTGTGCCATTTTGTCAGGGCCACTGAATTGCTTTACGGCAATGACGCTCTATGTGCTCATGGTGCCTTCAGCTTGTTGATGCCTCGGTCATTCACACCACTCAGAATAAGAGAACTGAGATGTAATACTTGCTCCAAGCCTGCACTACACAGTAAATATCCAGTCAAGAGCACTGAAAATTTCAAGCCTTATCAGAGCATATGAAATTTTTCTGTAGTCCAAAATGTTTTTTTTTTCTGCCATAAAATAAAATGAAACTTTTGTTCAGAAATATGGGTACAGAAGCCCAATCTTGTTAATTGGACTTTACTTATAGTAGAAGCCAGAAAGACAACTTGGAGCCAAAAGAACAGATAACTCAGGCAAACTTAAGCTCGTATGCTGACAATAGTAAATTCGGGATAAAAGTAAGATGGCCAAATGATTTGGACCCTTCAGCAACATCCATTTTTACATGCAACGAGCCAACAACAGACTGCTTTTGAGGAGTCATAAGAGTAGTCTTGTCCATACATCATAGAAGCATGTGGTACATATCAATCTTCTATCCACAAGCCAAACTCGAATCAAAGTTGAGAAAAAATAGAAACAACTACAAGCCACCTATGAAATTTTTCGATGGTTTGGGGGTAAAACCACATCAATTCAAGGCCACGAAAATTTCCTTTCCGGAAAATCATGATAATTCCAACTGATGCCAGCGAAATCAGAAACGGGAAGAACAAGAATCTGAAAGAGAGCAAAAGAGATAGGCGGCTCTCTCCAAATTAAACACACAAAGAAACTTAAAAACGCAACGAACCATGAGAACAAGGCAACCTAGGACTGCAAATCCAAGAAAGAAGGAAACCAAGAAGGCGAGAATCCATGGAAGAAATGCATGCAGATGGAACATTCAACTCGACCTGATAATCAACAAGACGAGTGCAGGAGATTCAGAACCAAGACCCTGTCAGTCCTCCTCCCACAGCACCCTCTTTCCTCTCTTCTCCTATCCAAACTCTCTCTCTCTCTCTCTCTCTCTCTCTCTAAATTACTCCTGCCTTCAAATGATTGGTGCCCTACTGCCCTGTGGCTGTATGATGAGTCCTTTTCTGTGAACCACCTTGGATGGTTGATTGTTTTGACACTTCTCTTCTCCCTCTGAAGAATACAACAAGCTGTTGCTTTTGTGCTACTATGTTTTTGGACAAAATGCAGTATGTCTCAACACCATTCTTTTTTGGACTGCCTATATAACATGTGACAAAAATTCCCACTTCATATCTTACATTTTTTGGACCGTTGGATCCGCTTTGAGATTCGCGCAACCCCTCAACCCTAATTCCTCTCCTCCTTTCTTATTTTTTCCCATCGTTCCCAATCCCCACCGCCACCCCCCATCGCACCGCTGCCCTGGCCTCGCCGGCGCTGGGAAGGCCCGCCCAGCCCCCCTCTCCTCCTTCCTAAGGCAGCGGCAGTAGCGAGTGACCCCGCCCCACCGTCTTTCCCGTCTTCGGCGGCTCCCTCACCGCCCCCGCCTCCTAACTGGTCGGGATCCCGATGCCCCTACCCCATCGTCCTCCCCGTCTCTAGCGGCTTCCCCGCCGCTGGGCCGCCGCCTTCCACGGCCATCCCTCTAAGCCTAAGGAACTCCCTCCTCTTCCCTCTCCCCCCACCCCCCTCTCACCCCTCCCCCAACCTCGAAACCTAAACCCTAACTCCATTGCCATTCGTCAAGGTTGCCGGAGCTAGAGGAGGAGGGGTTGCTGGAGCTGGACTCACCGGAGCACGAATTGCGAGGCAAATCCTAAGGTCATAAATCTGCAAGAAATCCCCTCTAAATTTCTGTCGAAAGTGATTTAGCAATTCCCTTTTTTTTTAACTGAACTGGCCGTTGCTGTCGTATTTTATATAAGAAGAAGATGCCCCATTTTAAGGAGAAAATGAGGCCAAACCTTTAAGGAGAAAATCTGCAGGGAAATGAATGCCTAACTCTGAAGAAATCATCATGTTTACAGTTCTCCTGAGGTTTCATCTGCAAGCTAGCAT
Organism: Oryza meyeriana var. granulata; assembly: GCA_003991445.1. Lineage (NCBI taxonomy): Eukaryota > Viridiplantae > Streptophyta > Magnoliopsida > Poales > Poaceae > Oryza > Oryza meyeriana. The sequence goes on from RYFJ01001222.1 coordinate 66,634, forward strand.
GCATGCTCAAGCAAGTTTTGTCAACTTGATGCTTTTACAAATCCCTCAATTTGTGTTTCTCATTTGTTTCTAATAATCAACCACACGAATATTTTTCTTGTAAGCTAAGTGCTCCTATGTGGTGGTAGAAGAATTGGTTATTGTTAATCACAGCGGTGACGAATAGGAAAGCACTTAAAACTTGCTGACCTGATGCAGATTAGATTAGCCTGTCCAAAGCAAACGAAGCCGTCGCTTGCGTGACCAGTTGACCAAATAATTAAACTGTGATGCCGTCAAGTTAATTAAGATTTCAAGCCATGTTCTTAGATCATGAGCCTCTTTACAGTGCAACATCCTATAATATACTAGTGGGTCATACTACTGATCCAACAATTCAGATTCGTTCTATACTAATAAAATTTACACTTATAGTATATATTGTATATATCATTAGTATAACGAGTATAAGGGTATTATGAGAAAAATAAAAAAATGGTATATATGTAATTTATTAGTTATTTCTGGTTGGTTATTATGTATTTTCTTACCATCTGATCGTATGGAGATTCGTGCTAGAAGAGATAGCGTCAGCGTCCGATCGAACTGATTGGAATAGAAACATTTTTTTCTAGACTAAAATACCTCAGTGACAATATAGGTAATTTTTATAATTAATACACTATTATTAAAATACTTATTCAAATGAATAGTTATATTTTACCTATATTATTTTTTTCCTATGACTAGTATATTGTATTATAAGAGCCTCTAGATTAGAGAGGGTTATTGAAATGGTCTAGTGCGTGTGCAGTGTGCTTGAGTTAATCATGTGTTAGCTTAGTCATGTGCATTTTCCCTGCTTGACCACAAACCACAAAAACTTCAAACATACAAAATGAGGGGCTGCAAAACTTCATGGAATCGTGCTGTTTTGTATAAAATGTGTGTGTTTTAAATGGCAAAAGGAAAGGTTGCAAAAGGAGTCAGAAGAAAATAAAATTCCATGAGAAGAAATGAATACATACTGCACAAATAGTTTCCACGTGATTAATTCGTTTTGCGTTGCGGTGGACCCCACCCCTTTGGTCCCAGTAGGCTGGTTGGTCCACGTAGATCCACTAGACGACAAAAATGCTGCTGTTCTGTTCTCGCGATTGCTTCTCATAAAGAAAGACCGTAGTTGTATGTGTATACCGACATCTAAAAACGGGGTATGATATAAAGTGAAATTATTTACTAATTTGGATGAAATTAACACTAGAAATTAGTAGTCAATGTATACTTCTTTTGGAAGGAAAAAAAACCTAAATTATACTAATAATATTACACCCATTCTTTTTATACTACCTCTGTTTAAAAAGAGTTTAAGAAAAGTGAAGTCTTTTTAGGATAGAGTAAGTAATATTTTAGGTATGATAGTTTCAGCTTTAGATATTGAATGCCGAATGATTATTTCTAATTATAACATTATTTTTGGTCGGGTTGGCCGAAGACAGGGCCAACCGGTTTTATTAAGGTTAGAGAGGAAAAGCTAAAACAGCACCAACGATTACATCGACAGAATCTGTCGAAAGAAAACTGAAAAGGAAAAAAAACCTCAGCAGCAAACTGCTCCGTTGGACAAGCTAGAGAGGTACTTGTCGGACATATGAAAAAACCCTGCGCGATCTCGTCTTTGATAACAGCAAAAAGTTGGGAGCCCTGTTCTTGCCCTTTGATTGAAAATTCTCGCGTTTCTCTTCAACCACACGGACCAGCATGAATTTAGCTCCCCTGGATTTTGAAACGGCACATTTGCCCATATTCTCAATAATCCCCAAACTCTATTTGTGAAGGAGAAAGCCTTTGCAGCAACGGCGGAACAACTTTTTGCTGCAACGGTCGAGAAATCATAAAATTATTAGTAAGCTAAGATTTCAAAGTTCCATCAGAAAAATTCTAAATCGTGCCTCGTCAATTTGAGTTGAGAATGGAGAGGGAGTACTTGTTTTTGTAAACACCTGTCCGGATCATACCTAGCATCGTCAAAGACAAAGAGTTATATGACATGAAAAGCTAATTACGGGATACATGTTAATAATTAGCGAGTGGTCGAGAGATTGCCATGAAGGATGAAACCAGTAACTGAGCTTGCGTTGCCTACCGAAATTTGCCTCTGGCTCGATATTTTAAACCCTTTTGAAGACCTAATGCATGCATGCATGCCCAAATCTGTATCTATCTATCCAATTAATCCCAGGAAACTAACAGGTGTCAGCCTCTCATGAGATGCATGCTCATCCAAATGGAGTTCCTCACTTGCAGCAAACTGCAAAGTACTATGATGTCATAGAATTCCTGGCCAATCATGCATGGAGTAGTAAAACACTAGAATGGTTTAGATGTGATGGAGCAACATGCAGAGCAAACAAAGAATGTCACTCATCTGATAGGACCAAAGATGTAGAATGTGTCACTCATGTGTGTTGATGGTGACACTTTGTTTGATTGTATGGGAATAATGGGATGGAGCTATGGAAGATCTGAGCTTGCAAGCATGGATGAGGACAAAGTAATGCAAAGGTGTGCCAGTTCAAACTAAGGTTTTCTTCTTTTCTCCTGCTACATCATGATATCCAGTGAACAGTATCCATTACTACACTATCAGCATGCTATTAATTAAACCTGCTCTCATAAAATTCACCATTTAATTTCAAGCTTGGTTCCTGATTATATTAGTCCTGTACTCCTGTAGCAAATTTTCTCTAGTATTAGTTTTTGATTGGTTGGCCCATCAAAACTTGGGCCATGTGGATAAACCAAATAAGCTCATCAGAATTTGGCTCGCTAATAATGCTCCAACAGTACAAGAAAATTCTACCCCGGCCTGCCAAATTCTAAGGCACCGTTCTAAGCAGTTTATTGGCTTAGGCTTCACTCTTATTTGTCGTGAGCACGTTTTCTGAATTGCTAAACGGTACGTTGTTTACAAAAATTTTCTATATACTCCAATTAGTTTCTTAAAAAATCAAATAAATATATTTTTAATTTTATAATAGCTAATACTTAATTAATTATAGGCTAATAACTTTTCTAGTTTGATGTGTGGCTTATAAACTCACTTCAACAGTCCAACCTCTCTCTTTCAAACGCTGCCTAAGCCAGTTCAGCCAGGAATTTTTTTGATTTTTATATTTATTTATTAAAAGATTTGCAAAAGTAGATTTTTGTTTGAAAAAATTGCAAAAATAGACTCCCACCGCCCTTGGGAGGGCGATTTTTAAAAATCGCCCTTCCAGAGGGCGATTTGATGACGCGGCTGACGGCCGTCGAACCCCCGGCCGATGGCCGTCAGCCATTTTGCCCCTTGCCGCCCTCTGGGAGGGCGGTTTTGGCCTTGCCGCCCTCCTACAGGGCGGTATCTAGCATTAATATAGTCCGGACCGTCCGGACAGGCATATATCTAGAGACCTCAACTAATGGCTACCTCAACTAATGGAGACCTCAACTAAACCGATGAGTCCGGACGGCCGTCAACTAATTCATGATAAGAGGGAGAGGGAGGATGGACTGGGAGGAGACCGATGAGTACCGGCTGTCGTCACTACTCCCTGGGCGCGTACCGTTGCCACGTCGTCCTCACACAGTAGTTGCATCGCTAGTTGGATATCAGTAGGTTTGTATGGTAGTTAACGTGTGTTCGGTTGTCACCCCTTGGAATGTACTTTCGTTGTAAAGTTGACACTCGAAAATTCATATTTTTGATCAGGTTCGTCAGAAACGTAGATCGTGAGGAATATGTCGTTTGATCGATGAGCGTAAACGAAGTAAAGTGGTATCTTCAGGAAACGTAGAATTAATAAAACATGATACACAACAGACAAACTGTTACGGACACAAAGTACTACGGGCCCTGACCGTAACCTCTAGCTCTTTTTGACTTCCTACCTTGCGCTCGCACCTGTCCCTGGGAATACGTCAACCGGTCTGGTGGTACGGCACGGCCAGCGCGGGTCGTCTGCATGGGTGTGGCAACCGGTGGGTCCTGTGTCTGTGGTAGAGGAGCTCCTTTGAGCTGTGAGGCAGGTAGTATCTCCTGAATCTCCTCGACCTCGTCCTCCAAGTCGTCCCCCTCGAAAGGAGCCGGTGCCCAACCGCTGCCGCGTGCGCCCTGCGTGGAAGCATGCGTGGAAGCCTCGCGTACTTGCATGTCCCATGAAAGATAAATTCAACTATTCCAACAAGTGGAAGCCCTCGAACACCACGCATCACCCAGTTATAGACCTCTGCCAAATTTATGGTCATTATGCCAAATCGAGAACCATCCTTGTCATACAACAATGCTTATTTCTCCTTTGGCTCATTCTCAATCCACTCTGAAAATTTTCTAATTGAGGATGCATGCCTTCTTCTCATACGAGGTCCATCGCTTGATAGAGGTCCAAGAGCTTCCGGAGCCTCGTCCCCTCCAATGGTAGCTCTCTTGGACTGCTCATCTGTTTGTTTAGAAGTCAGCTCACCCAACCTTCTCCAAAGCTCCTTGAACTTCTCCTCTTGATTCTGGGCGCAAAGCCTCGTGAAAAGATCCGTAAGGTGCTTATTTCTAAACTATCTGTAGAAATTAGCACCCATATGACGCATGCACCATCTGCTTTGGACATGAGACCACCTTGGTGGGTATCCCTTCTCAACACATCCATATCTCAATTCCTTAATTGCACGCAGCAAGCCGACGTGACGGTCATGTATGAGGCATACATCTGGTCTCATCCGTACAACTGCTGTCTTCACCCTTTCTAGGAACCAATACCAGCTATCAATGTTCTCACTCTCAACAAAAGCAAAAGCCACCGGTAGAACTTGGTTGTTTCCATCAACTCCAATTGCTGTTAATATCTGTTCTCTATATTTTCCAGTCAGAAATGTCCCATCGATGCAGAGGATAGGACGACAATGGATAAATGCCTGAATGCAAGCACCTAGTGCAAAGAATACTCGTTGCAACACACTTTTATTACCATGGTCAATTGATGGAAAGGCTTTTAAGTCGTAGTACGTCTCCGGATTTCTCTGAAGAATACAGCCTAACAGACGAGGCAAATTATCATAAGATGCTTCAAATGTGCCAAACCTCATCTCTACAACCTTCTGTTTTGCCCTCCAAGCCTTATCATAGCTAATTGTATATTTGAATTTCTCTTTAATATGCCTAATAATTGACCTTGGTTCGTACCCTAGATTCTTGACAATATGGGAGTACATCTCTGTTGCAACAAATGCAGATGTCATATTTCTATGATATTTTTTAACACCTGGTAAGTAACATGAATGCTCGGTCACGATTGAAACTTGCCAATAATCTTTCCATTTACCCTTGAATGCGTGCACCCGCCATGGACACCCATCCTGCATGCACTTCACTTCATACACTGATTTGTTTGACTTCACGACCGAGAACTCCCTCTGAAGTGACACCGCCCATTGTTTGACTGCCTCCTTTAAATCTTCTACATATACGTACTTAGCCCCCTGAATGACCTCATTCTGCTTGTACTCCCATGGCACATGATGCCGCTCGGAGATAGCAAGTACAGAGAAGTCCTCGTTACTCCATTCTGCAGGCATCACATTGTCCTCATCAGACGAATCATCATGCTCTGCATGCTCATTTTCAGAATCTTCCCTATCCATTTGTTGGACGATCGTGTCGATTTGTTCTCCCTCATCTGCCACACCTGTTACCTGTCTATCTTCTTCATTCCCTCCTTCATTTTCTTCCATTGTTTCGCTATCACCTCCCGCCGTACTTGGACCCTCATCATCTTGTACGGGCATTGCACCAGCGGTGTTATCTTTCTCATATATGGACACAAGTATGCCCAGTGGCCAACCACGTTGGAATGCATTCTCCACATACCATCTCCAAGTGGCAGTGCAATCCACCGGCATCAGTTCCCAAAAAAACCTTCAGCTGCATGACTGACTACTACATACAAGGTTATTGCGCTGAGCTGGGGGTCCAGTCAAAACCCTCGCATCAATCAGTTGTATACTGACCCAAAACTTCTCTCAGCTGGCATATCAATACCCTTAGTCGTTGAACTAAACTCCGACAGATCTACACCGTCTGGACCATATCTCACATTCCCTTGCCCGTGAAATAACTGAAATATTACTTTATTTGACATATCTGTTGATGAAAAATACAGTTAAACTAGGTACCAACATCCTCCTAACATCTAAAACCGTGTATTCCAGATTTTATAAGTATCATCTATACAAAAAGTAAGTCATCTAACAGATTAACTAAAAACCTACAGATCTATATAGTACTATACACGTAACTAGTACATTACTACATCAATTCTTACATACAAATAGAAATTGCAAAGGAACAATGGATTTTACATGCAGGCAAATCAGCAAACGGGCAGAGCTTCGCTGCTTTCGTTCAGCCTCGCTCTTAGCTCTCTCCTGTTTTTTTCTAATTTGAGTGAATTTTATGACATTTTTTGAGTCTGGGAGGGGGTTTTATACCTGGGGGGCTAAAAACCGCCCTCCCAGAGGGCGGCAAGGGGGCCGCCTGCAAAAAACCGCCCTAAAAATGGACGGTTTTTGGGATTTTGCAGGCGGCCCCCCGGGCGCCCAAAAACCGCCCTTTGGCGGTTTTGGGGCGCATTTTGCAGGTGGCCCCCCGGCCTCCCAAAAACCGCCCTAAAAATCGCCCTCTCAGAGGGCGGCAAAGGGCCGCCTGCAAAATAGCGGGGTCCGACGACCGTCAGCCACGTCATTAAATCGCCCTCTGGAAGGGCGATTTTTAAAAATCGCCCTTCCAGAGGGCAGTGGGAGTCTATTTTTGTAATTTTTTCAAACAAAAATCTACTTTTGTAAATCTTTTAATAAATAAATATAAAAACCAAAAAAATTCGTTCAGCCAGTTTATCTGGGCCCATCCGATTTTGGGTCGCCACCATGGGTTGTCGCCAGTTAAGCCGGCTTATCTGGCCCCATAGAATTCAGATCTCCGGCCCATATCGAACGGATAAGGCCCATGATAACTGGGCTTCTCGGACAACTCAGGGCCCAACATAGTTAGCCCTTTTTCTTTTCCTTTTTTTTTTTTTGCGGGCACCCAACATAGCAAGCCAATTTCTCAAAGTGATGCATCATAAGTACGTAAAACATTCGTGAAAAGAAGACAAGATAATGATATTTTTTGACAGTTCATATTCATCAGGACGACCGGAGCTTACAACAAAAGTGTCCACATACAGTTGCAGTTACATTCGATCAGATGATCACGAAAAATATGGGACCTTTTTGAGTGCTCTAACAGAGCAATGCATATCGAACTCAAGATGGTAATTCTGCAGTTACGAAGTTACATGACTGACGCTAAAACTGGGAAAGCAAGGCAGTTACTTGCCTTGCTGGTACTGCTGGTACTGCTGGTCTGATGGTATTTTCTGTTACCTATCCTTGAGCTCTTCTTCAAACACACGCAGTTTCTCCCTGATAGGTGAAAGGAAGGACTCAAGGTCCTTGCAAATCTGCCTCTTGTCGTCGGATGCAAGGCCCTCGTCATCACTAAACCTTACTTCTACCTGAAATCGGATGGCATAAGAAAAGGGTATACCATCACCAACCTGACTGGTCTTGATTATAATGGGATGAAATTCATATAGAATAGTAGCTTTACCTCCAAGTCCTCCAGCTCACCGAACGAAAACTCAGGAATGTCTAGATGGCCTTTGACCTTCGTCTTTTCTTCTTTAATTAGCCATTCACCTAATAAACATCATTAACCGTTAGTAAACACTCTATAAGGAATAAAGGAGAAACAAACTGAACAATGTCAATTCTGAAACTGCATCGAATTTACCTTTAAATTTCAAGCTTAGTTCATAATTATACCCTACTCTCTTCTTATTACGAACTGTGACCAGAAAGGCCTGTCGATCACAAAGGACATACACAGATTTAAACCAGCACAGTACAGAACAAGCACAAAAAAAGGCTATCTAACTGTCACAGGTAATTACAAATTCATGTAATTGAACGACCAGGTCAAAAATAGCACTTACATCGCCAGTGCATTTAGACACTCCATCAAGTGATGCCTTCCCTGTAGGGAATTCTAACGAATCTAAAGAACCCAACAATTCCTGTTGTGCAGATCAAACAACAATTATCAGAGAAATTCTGAGAATGGAAGCACCAACATATGCTATCTTATATGCAAGTATCTTGCCAACAGGTTGCCAGTAAACTACTGTACCTTTATCCTACTGTTAGCCCATGAATTGAGGTTCTTTTCCTCCCAGGTTCCAGCCTGCAAGGTGCAAGCAACACATCAGAACACTAATCATGGAAAACAAGGTACTTCTACTACTGCAACATACCACCAGTGACTACAAAATTGGCAACCTTCAAACAGAAAATAAATTGGCAACCTTCACATGGAGGCTAATGCAGTCTGCAAAAGGAAATGTGACGAAAACAATAGTGCTAGGGACGCTGGATATTTTGTGCAAACTAAGCAAAATATTCCGCCGAAAGGACGTAACAAAGCAATCAAAGAGAGTGATTAACAATCCCTAACTCTACTGTCATGCGAGCTCATGCTAGATATGAGTTCATCAAATATCATCAGTTCATTCTATGGTTATGAGTTCTGACCATCAGGAAACCAGCACTGACAATGCTCTATAGCTGACCCAGCATCCCTGATTGTCCCATCACGATGGATCACAGCACAAGTGCAAAGACTAACACATGGCAACATACATCTGTAACAGTTGGTTCAACTAGCAATGCAAGTAGCGACCATCTTGCCCATTCCCCAAATGGCCAGCCAAGTCCCAATCTGACTAGAGAGAGAGAGAGAGAGAGAGAGAGAGAGGGGAGAAAGAGGTGCCTGACCTGATTCCAGACGGAGCCGAGGGGCGGTGGGTTGCCGTTCCCGTTGGCGGTTGCAGCGGAAGGGTCGAGCTTGCGGGGCACAGGCAGCGGCGCGGCGTCCCCGGTTGCCTCCCGCACCCAGTACCTATACGACGACGCCTTCTCCGTCGCCGCCGCCGCCGCCGTCTCCTCCATCACCGAACGGACGAACGGATCGACTCTTGCTGCAGGCAGATCTCCCGATGGCGAGGCGCGCGCGAAATGGGAGATCGATCGATCGAATCGGGCGCTCAAGCCGCTCTCCTTCTCCTCGGATTCCGGGAGGGTGCTGCTTTTTTTTTTCTTCCTTTTCCTTCTAGAAGAAAGGAGAGGGGATTTGTGCGCGTTTGTATCGTGCGCTTCTTCAACTTGGGTCTCCCTCCAGATGCTTCGGGAAGCTTCCAGGCAGTTACTGGGGCAACTACAGCTACAACAACCCCCGTGTCCGTGGAAGCTTCGTGTTCCTTCACCGGAATTCGGCAATAATGGTTGACCGGGTTCTTTGACCTGAGGAAGCTATTCAGCCAAAAATACGCTTTCATGTTCAAGTTGAACATTAAAATTTTTCAACACTAAAATTTTTCAGCATTAAAATTATGTGCATGTCCGCCTTAAGAAAATGTATTATCATAAGTTGATTATGTTAAAATGATTTACAGTCGGTCAAAGTTGTATTTTAAAGGTTGTGTCAACCAAAAAAAACACATCATATTTTTATGTTCAAGCTAAACTTTAAAAATTTTAAACAGGGTATTCCTTGATGAAAAACACAACTGCCTAGATAACTCTCAGACACTGATGAGTTTCAGATCATTATTTTAAAGAAAGTTTTAATCAATGTCTTGAGTGATACGAGCATTGGTGACCCTGCACAATAATAGAAATGATAGTTTTGCTTATTTTAATTCTTCCATTATCTAACCAAATAGGATATATATAAATAGGTATGCGAAATGGTGCCCTTGCTTCCGGATTCAAATCCATAGGAAAAGGCAGAAGAGGAGCGAAAAGGTAGATACGTTAATGTTTTCGCTCACTTGCGAGTGTAGCATAGGGCTAAGTATAGGGATATCCACTCGTTGTAAGATCCTGATGAGCCATCACATCCCTTGATCCATCACATCCCTTGATGAGTAGATTATTTGTGTCTTACTGATCAAAGATAAGTAAGAACCTCTTGATATCGGTAAGTAAAAATAAATAATAGGTAAGTCTTGTTCTCTCAAATAGGGATTGAGTGCCAGTGGAGAAGAGAAGTATATAATCATGATTTGATCATGTTAAAATAATTTGTAGTGCAAGTTGACAGTCAATGTTGTATTTTAAAGATTGTGCAAGGTCCAAAATGACATGTTTTGATGTCCACAGGAGGTAGTAGTAACATTTTTTGGGCTTTTGAAATTTCACATGATTCAGTAAATAATTGGATTCTCATAAGAACGAGATTTTTTCCCGTCGTTTCAAACAAGACTTTACAGCAAGAAAACACATCTTTTGCCCCACAGCTTAGCCCCTACCAAAATTTCAATTTTAAAACTTAATTTTCGAGTTGATTTTGGGTGTTTTTCTTATCATAGTTTGTTTTTCAACATTGGCTTTTAAATCACTTATAAAAGTCTTTACCCACAAATTATTTTTTTTCGCTAAGGCTTATCAACTGTAGCCCAAAATTACTTAAGTTCATTTCAGCAAAAGCTTCAAAATGGAAGACTATCTTGCATGCCTGAGTGAGGCTCTGAATTTGTTTGGAATCCTTCTTGCCCACGATCATGCTCCGCAAGTACTACCAAAAAGAATTGTCAAAAACTTGAAATGGATGGATTCAACTCTAAACAAATCCAGCAAGCGAAAGAGATGTTACAGACCAACCCATCAGGATACAACATTTGTTTTACTGGGTTCCCTCTGGTCCTGCATCCAAGATGCGTTTCTTCCACGGTCAGTTATCACTTGCTTTAAGACTGAAGAATCTACCACGCAGCATCTGGTAAACAGTCACCCCACTCAAGAAACCATAACATGGAATCTGCTCTTTCTCCTCTCTTTCATGCAACCAAAAAAAACATCCTAAAAAGAAAAAGAAAAACAGAACAAAACTAGTTTGATGGCTTATAGGCCAACCCAATATGATCGACCGTTGCTGTTATGGATTGGTGATGGAGAAGGCGCCATCACAGCCCACTCATACCACGCCTGCAGCAAGGGCGGGAGATGAGACTTCAGGTAGGATTATTCAAACATCTCATAATCAACAGCAACACGATAAACCACAATACCTTTGTGGCACCACAGCATCGCCAAAAGTGCACTTCTATAGGTGACTTTGACGGTACGTAGATGGGCTTTCTCAATGGGAAGAAGATCGGGAACCTGATGAGACACATAAAAGTTCATATTGAAGGCAATATTCAAGAAGAGCTAATCGCCAGCACATGAAAATCTGGTTCTGCCATTTAGAGTACCAGCTAAACATGTTTGGTGTAGCCGTGTTTGGTTCAATTCCAAGATGGACGTCTTTATACAGTACGGCATCAAAATATCCAGCAAATCCTGCCAAAATGACGGGAATGAGTAGAGTCAAATTCTGCCAAATATACAAATGTTTCTAGCTTGCATACATAGCAATGTACAATCACAAGTATAGCTCAATAGCTACATACCGTGCACAAGGCATGATCCCGTATCTTGTGGTATCTCAAATTTCAACTTGGTATACCTTTGGTTGCTAGCATTTGGTAAGGGAGTTGGATGGTCAAAAGTAAAAACCTACATGTTTTAAAATGGTGACAATCAAATGAAATAGCTTACTGGAAAATTTAACATATCACAAAATGTTATGCGAAAACAATTGATGAAGGACAAGTATAGCAGAAACTGTGGTCTCTTACCGATTGCGTCGGTGCAAGTCTTGCTACTCGGTGTAGTTTGACAACATATGCAGTTTCAAAATGTGCAATATCTTTATGTGCTTTGATCTGCATAAACCACGTCATTTCAAGCTCCGTACATATCTTACAGTTATAACTGCTATAGTAGAGACACTTACATCATTGTGTAGTTTTGATGCTGTTATCGGTTCAATAAAGCTAGTGTATCTGCAAAGGACCACAAGTTATCAAATGATATAAGATCAAAATGATATTTAGGATTCAAATAATCCAGGAAAGATGGGGATATGGAATAAAGACAAAAAAGGCCAGTACGATGAAGGTATAGAAATCCCATCTGGCTTCAAGAATCTCTGAGCACCATCTAGACACTCAGGAGATAGTTCATTGTCACCAAATGAACCAAGCAACTCACTGACCTGTACCATATTTGCATGTAAGCCAATTATTTAACCGCTTTGCAAGATATGAAATATCCATTTATAACAGAGATAAACATACCAAAATATCTGCTTTCTCAGGGGCATCCCAGCACCGCATGTCACTAGAAATTATAGTAACCAAGCTTTCCCATCCTTCCAATTCAATCAAACTCTGTTTCATCCCCACAAAGGACATCAGATCATCGTCATGTAATTATATTTATTCACACAGGATGAAAAACCAACTATCAACAAAACATAAGGAAAAAGGATTGCAGCAATTATCACACTGACAAGCTGTCCACATCTAATCAATGATCTAAGAACAAAGAATGGTGTATTCGTTGAGTAACTCACGTGAAGGGTGATAACAGCATTAGGATTTTTCTCGACAGCATATACTTTTAGCTTGCGGCCAGTTTCCTCAGCAGCCTGCATTGATTATCAAAGCGTATTCAGCTTCATGGTCATGAAGCATGGACAGAAAAAAAATGGCACACATTGCAATTGTCTTATTTAAGCACAACAACATTCATCAAGATTTTTGATAAGTTCAGAAGCTTCATTAGAAAAGGTACCCACCTGTAATGATGCTCTCACTAGTGGTCCCCGGCCTGCTCCAACAACCATCAGAACCTTTATGGAACAGCAAATGAACTTAGATCATAAAATTCTAGAGATAATATAAGAAAACAGAGTTACATTAATGATGCATGAAACAGATCCAGTACTTAGCTACATGATGTAGGAACTGGAAAGGCACAAAAAAGCTATTAGCCTAGAAAAATTATGGATACATCACAGTTAACAGTTACTGCATACTGCCAAAACAATGGTAGCAGCAATAGGCAATGCAGAAACAAGACATGATTTGATGATTATAGAGAAAGATAAAATATGCAAGATGCAATCTTACCGTTTTTGTTGTTGAGACTTCATCATCTGAAACTCTATCAACCAATGCCTTAGCAATTGCTCTTTGATACTGTTCATATGATGAAAAACAGATAATCATTAATAAAGCCAACACTGGTATTAGAGTTTATGCTGAACAGCCTAGAATGAAAGGAAGGAAACCCCCCAAGTACAACCCAAGTACAAAAAAGCCCAGAATGAGTTTTACCAATACTTGTGTCCCTAGCTAGCATTGCCTTTGATTCATAATTAAAAGTCACTGCTGGGAAACCATTGTAAGCACGGAATCCAGTAACTATCAGTCTGACCCAGTGCAGATGTATGCAGCCCCATGACTGTGCTGGCAATTGGTACAGAGAACATGGCGACATGCATACTTGACTACTACTACTGTTTAATGACAAACCAGCACTTTACTGATCATAAGGACAGAGTCAAGTCTCAAGACAATGTGCAAGCTAGTATGCATGAGAACATGTCTACCACTCTACATTGTGGTATCTTTGCTCAAGATTACCTGGTGAGGCCCAAGATGGCTTCTACCATGCAGAAGGGGAAAAATGCCAAGTCATATGGTGGACCTAGCTGTAAATTGTATTTTTTATGGCCATACTGGCAAAAAATAATTTCGCAATCTTTGGAGAGGCATTGGAACAATCGCAACCCCTACAGTTACATTTCTTTTTCATAATGGCAATCTTTGGAATGGAAATTGTTCTATTTTCTCTAAAAAAATGAGAAGCAATGATCAGAGTGTCCAATTCAAAAGCTAAATTTGTTCTCTCTAAATTAATGATTTTAGCAAAGTGAAAACAATGGCCCCTCGATACTCATAATAACATTTGAAGAGATATTCCAAACATATATAGCAGAAACCTGGGTATACTTCACAGTGTCTTTCTCAAAAGTCTCGTACGTCTGAGCTTCCAAATTGTCCATTAGAGGCTGCAAGAAAATGTAAGGTTATGACAGAGTGAAGATTAAACCATACCATAATGAGAAGGGGGACCCATGAAGCCCAAAGCTGGGCAAGAAAAAACAGTATTAGGTGATCTGAACTCAGAAGTGAACAAAATAGGAATTACCTGGAGAGGAGATTGCAGGAAATCTCTATAATTCATCTGAATAAAACAAATAAATTCAAGGTCAAGAAAGCTTTTATTTAATGAGTCAACCCATGAGCCATAGCAGAGAGATTGATAGAATGGATACCTCAAAGCGTTCCTGTTCAGGAAGTGGGTCCATCCTCTGATATAAGTAAGCAATGTAGTCGAGGTAGGGGCTCAATGCATGCCGAACAGCAGTATCTAAAACAACAATTCAGGCGATAGATAAGCCATGTGCAAAAACAAAGCATGAACATTTTGCAGTGAACCTCAGAATTTCAAGCAGGTAGTTCATGCAAAGGGCAGGAAAATAACAGAATGTTAAGGAGGATGAGCTCTAAATTTCATTTCAAGTCCTGACTTTTGATCTCTGAATTTGTTCCAAATTTAACTTTGGAGAGCACTGTTCTTACTTAAAACATAAAATGGAAACTCAGTTCATGTATAATCATGTGTGGTCGAAGCACATAACAAACTAATAAATCTCAAATTTTGCAAGAATTACCTTCAGTGTGGTTTTCATCACCTGAGAGCACTCCTAGTTGAGATACATTATGATTTGATCTCCCAGAGATTATAACCTAAAGAAAAACAAAGGGTGAAAAATCCAATAGAAAAGGTACAGTATGATGCCTTTTGAAACTTAGAACAATATATGAAAAAAAGGAGGCACCCTCTGCATTGGGTTCTTAGCTGAAAAGATATGAGAAGAAAGGCTTGATAGAAGGAAGCATAACAAGGAACAAACCTGAACCGAATGATTAAAAAATCCAGTAAGCAGCTTCTGATGGTGCTTTGACAAGCAAGGATAACCTCTGGCATTTGTCAGAAAAGCCTGTGGGACAATAATCGTTTAGTAATCAAAACCATGCTTCATATTCGTATCTCCAAAGAAAGGAGATCGCATATCATCATTAATTGAATAAGTTGTGCGGTTACATTTGTTTGAAGAATTGCAGCTCTTACAGGCTCCCCAAACCACCGCCCTAGTGAGTTCATAGATGGCAGTGTGCTCCTGATAAGTGAAGAGCCAACCTTTGTAATGAAAACCAAAACTATAACATGATAGATTAATTATCAGTGACATCTTCACTTGGAAGAAAGCACTTGGTGTAACAATGCAAGAACATCACTTACAGAATATCAAGCGCTATACACAGTTGACTGCTATGCTCACATAATAGTCTAAATGAATTCCACCATTCCCAAGAGTCTACAGTATCACTCTGCAATTTAAAAGGGCACATAAGTGTGAGAATTACCCGTGCACATACTAAACCTTAATAGTCTGCTGCTTGACAGTCCAGGCCAGTCTGGAAGCATCAGAAGTTTACCATGTTACTATTGTTTTTTGCTCCATCATAGTCTTCATCCATAGGTTCAGACTTCTCCAGAGGTATCCTAAGCCACAACTTAAGAAAGAGACGGAACAAACAAAATCTAAATGTTCATCAAATTGAAACATATATGACATGCACAATACACAACATATGCAATTGAAAATGGAGGAAGATACCTGCATATTGGTCAGTCCTTGTAAAATATGATTCACAACTCTAGCATAGTTGGCACAGGAAGATCTCTTAGGGGGAGGAAGAACACACGCCTGCAAGAAAATGCACACAACTTTTGGGATTAAGATCATGTTGAGAGAGTTAGTTGATACAGCGATTAGGAGGTGTGTTAATATCTTATGCGTTCAAGAGACTAAATGGAAGGGTCAGAAAGCGAAGGAGGTAGATAATACTGGCTTCAAGCTTTGGTACACAGGGACAACTGCAAATAGAAATGGGGTAGGAGTTCTGATTGACAAGAGCCTCAAGAACGGTGTGGTGGATGTGAGAAGACAAGGAGATAGGATCATCTTAGTCAAGCTTGTCATTGGTGACATGGTCTTGAATGTAATTAGTGCGTATGCACCCCAAGTAGGCCACAATGAGAGTGATAAGAGGCAGTTCTAGGAAGACTTAGATGGTATGGTTAGAGCTATACCTAGTACCGAGAAGCTTTTCATAGGTGGAGATCTCAACGGCCATGTAGGTGCAACAAATGCAGGCTTCGAGGCAGCACACGGAGGTTTTGGGTACGGTAGTAGGAATCAAGAGGGAGAGGAAGTCTTAGACTTTGCTATAGCTTTTGATCTGATGGTAGCCAACACTTTCTTTAGGAAGAGACAATCCCACTTAATAACTTTTAGTAGTGGCCAACACTCTAGCCAGATTGACTTTGTCCTCACAAGAAGAGAGGATAAACAAGCATGCTTGGATTGTAAGGTAATACCTGGAGAGTGTGTGGTTTCTCAACATAAGCTTTTGGTGGCTGACTTGCGCTTCCAGATGTGCGTTCGTAGGGACAAACAAGCTAAGATTGCAAAAACGAAGTGGTGGAAATTGAAAGGAGAGTCGGCAGAGGTTTTTAAGAAAAGGGTTATCGAAGAGGGCCCTTGGGATGGAGAAGACGACGCAAACAACATGTGGAAGAAGATGGCAACATGCATCCGGGAGGTGGCTTCAGAGGTGGTTGGAGTGACTAAAGGGAGTGGATGCGAACCTAGAGATACTTGGTGGTGGAATGAGGGCGTCCAAAAGGCTATTAAGGAGAAGAAAGAATGCTATAGGCGTTTATACCATGATAGGAGTGCGGACAATATAGAGAAGTATAAGATGGCAAAGAAGGCAGCAAAGCATGCTGTGAGTGAGGCAAAAGGGCGGGCTTACGAAGGTCTATACCAACGATTGGGTACAAAGGAAGGAGAGAAGGACATCTATAGGATGGCTAGGGTTCGCGAAAGGAAGACGAGGGACCTCAACCAAGTTAAGTGCATTAGGGACGAGAGGGAGCAGCTTTTGGTAAAGGAGGATGAGATCAAACACAGATGGCAAGAGTATTTTAACAAGTTGTTCAATGGTGAGAACGGGAACACAACCGTTCAGTTAGATGACTCTTTTGATGACACCAATAGGCGCTTTGTGCGGAGGATCCAAGAATCAGAAGTCAGAGAGGCGTTGAAAAGGATGAAAGGGGGTAAGGCAATGGGTCCTGATGGTATCCCAATCGAGGTGTGGAGATGCCTAGGGGATATAGCTATAGTATGGCTAACCGAGTTGTTCAACAACATTTTTCGGTCAAACAGGATGCCTGATGATTGGAGGAGTATATTGGTACCGATCTATAAGAATAAGGGAGACATTCAAAGTTGCACTAATTATCGAGGAATTAAGTTGATGAGCCATACGATGAAGCTATGGGAGCGAGTAATCGAGCATCGCCTAAGAGGAGTGACACGGGTCTCTATGAACCAATTTGGTTTTCATGCCCGGAAGGTCAACCATAGAAGCAATTTTCTTAGTAAGACAAGTTATGGAGCGGTATAGGGAGCAGAAGAAGGACCTACACATGGTTTTTATTGACTTGGAGAAGGCCTATGATAAGATACCAAGGAATGTTATGTGGTGGGCATTGGACAAACATAAAGTTCCAACAAAGTACGTTTCCCTCATTAAGGACATGTACAACAATGTTGTGACTAGTGTTCGAACAAGTGATGGTGACACATGTGACTTCCCGATCAAGATAGGACTACATCAAGGGTCAGCTTTGAGCCCCTATCTATTTGCCTTGGTGATGGATGAGGTCACAAGGGACATACAAGGGGATGTCCCTTGGTGTATGCTTTTTCGCGGACGATGTAGTGTTAGTTGATGAAAGCCGAGCGGGAGTAAATAGGAAACTAGAGTTGTGGCGGCAGACTCTAGAGTCCAAAGGTTTTAGGCTCAGCAGAACTAAAACCGAATATATGGCATGTGACTTCGGCACTGCTAGACATGAGGAGAGGGGTGTTAGTTTGGATGGTCAAATAGTGCCCAAGAAGGATACCTTTCGATATTTGGGATCAATGCTACAGAGAGATGGGGATATCGATGAAGATGTTAGCCATAGAATCAAAGCGGGGTGGATGAAGTGGCGTCAATCATCGGGTATTCTCTGTGACAAGAGGGTACCACAGAAGCTAAAAGGCAAGTTCTATAGAACAGCAATTAGACCGGCATTGTTGTATGGTGCAGAATGTTGGCCTACAAAAAGACGGCATGTTCAGCAGTTAAGTGTTGCGGAAATGCGTATGCTGCGTTGGATTTGTGGTCATACAAGAATGGATCGAGTCCGGAACGATGATATACGTGATAGGCTAGGGGTAGCACCAATTGAAGAGAAGCTTGTCCAACACCGGTTGAGATGGTTTGGACATGTCCAGCGGAGACCTCCAGAGGCACCAGTGCATAGTGGAATCCTAAGGCGCGACAGTGATATTAGGAGAGGCAGGGGAAGGCCAAAATTGACATGGGAGGAGGCAATAAAAAGGGACTTGAAAGGATGGAATATACCCAAAGATTTATCTTTGAATAGGTGTGCTTGGAAAGCAGCCATTTATGTGCCTGAATCTTGATCTGCAGTTTCTATTGGGTTTCAACTCTAGCCTACCCCAACTTGCTTGGGATTGAAAGGCTTTGTTGTTGTTGTTGTTGTTGTTGTTGTTGCATATGAAACGGTCTGGCTTGCAAACATGCCAAGTAAAGATATCTACGGTTTTGAGCCTTAGGCATGGTAAAAATATGATTTTGTTGGAATTATTCTAGTTTCTAGCTACGGATTACGGAGGCATAATTACACATTGACAAGCTTGAAATATGCATGATTGGTGGAGAACTCTTATACATGACAATTGCCCATTAACACTACAAAATTATCTCTAGCGCTTCCTGTTTGTAAAAGTGATGCGCCGCGACTCTTCAGATGCGTTCCCTTGATGTGTAATATCTATCAATTAGAAACTTACATTAAATACTTAATTTTGAGAAATTCATTGAAGCAACGGACCTGCAACGAGAGATGAGACGCCCACGCAATCTCCTGCTTCACAGTGACCTCAGATTCCAACCGGAATTGCTCGTCCTCCGAATCCAAATCAATCCATTCACTGATCTTCCCGACGATGTGGCTGCTCCATTGCGACGGGCTCAAGACGAGGTCCGACGCCGCCACCGGAAGGACGGCCCCGGGCGTTGGCCGGTAGTCGGGATCAACCTGCAGCGCCACCAAGCGGAGCGGGGTGAGCTAGTCTCAGGGGGGAAGTACACAAAGGCAGCGGCAACGGGAACAGTAGGCGAGTACTGACGAGGGGGGCAAGGAGGAAGTCGAAGGCGGAGGAAAGAGAGTGTGAGAGGACGGCGGGGAGCTCTTCGCCGGCCGGGAAGTCGAGCACCTCCACCCCGCAGTAGCGGGAGTCGCTCTTGTCCCCGGCGCGCTGCCCCAGCGGCATCTCCGGTTGCCTTTGCTCCTCCTCCTCTCTGCTGCTAGTCGCCGACCTCCGCCGCTGACGCCGCCGCCGGGGATGGGCAGGAGTACGCGTTTGCTGGGGTTAGGGTTTAGGGCTTTGGTGGGCGGAGGAGAGGAATTTTTTAGGGCTTCGGCCTCCTTAAAATATTATTCAAGCGGAAAAATTATTTATGTTTCGTGTTCAAATATGATTCAAGCGGAAAATTTTTATGTTTTATAGTTCCTTTGGAACACTGGAGTCTATAAATAGAAAAATAGAAAAAATATGGGACTTAAATACCATGACTTATTGAATCCTACATAAAATAAAACCATGGAAATTGCTTCAAATAGATGTTTGGATGACTCGTATAAAGAATATAGAAAAATTAAGATTATAATATGATTCGTTAGAGAGATAAAAACACAAGTTATACGGGAATTTGAAAATATGAGGCTAGACCTCATGTTAGAAATCCTACAAAATGTTGAGGATTTCTTCCTATCCTATAAAATTCCTCTAAGTCAATCCTATAACCAAACAACCAACATATTAGTTTTTCTTTGGATTCAGTTCCTCTAATTTTTCTTAAAAAATCATTTAACGAGTCATAAATTTTTAAATAAAATGAATATTTAGACATCGTGTCCAAGAATCAACAAACAAAGTATATAAAAAAGCCGGAGGGAGTATAAATTATTTTAGTATTTATTGTAGTTATGTTAACACTAGAAAAATATACAAGCCATAGTAATAAACTTCTACTCCCTCTAATCAACGTCAGGATAACTAAATTTGACTTGGGAGTATTTGAGTACTTTCTAACATTTTCTGTAAGTACCAAAAATCACTCAAACATAACAAAGTAGCTACTTCAATAATTAAAGGCGTTTGAAAAAGAACACATTTTTATCCAAACTACCCGTGAAAAATTGTAAAAACCCGACCTATGAGGGGTTCTACAAACTACAAACAATACTCTACACTACTTATTTATCTCTTTTATAGATTTGATGGAAAATCATGTAAAGATGGGTTATTTACTTCACGCTGTTAAACGTAACTACTCCCTCCATCCCAAAAGAAATCAATTATTGATTATGAACTTGGATAAGTTGTCTGGCTACATAGCCAACAATTGATTCTTTTTTGTGATGGACGAAGTAGAAGATACACTTGATCTTGTACAGCAGCTGTTGGATAATAAAAACGGCCTCTCAAGATCTATTGCACCAATAGATTTAGGTTTGTTTGATTGTAATTACGATTTGTAATACAAGACATAGAGAAAATTCTTTATGTATCCCTAAGTTTTCGCTCAGTCGTCTCTGAGTTTTGTCTTATATCCTATATGCCTTTAAGTGTTTATTTTAATCCCATTTATATGCATTCTGTTAGTTGACTGTTATTTTTTTAAAATGGCTATATTACATCTCTCTCTCATAGTTATATGCTACCTACTTCAAAAATATATATCTCATTGTGGAAAAATAATTTGTAATAAAATCAAATGAGACAAAATTATTCATTGTCAAACTAAGAAAATAAATTTTCAAATAAAATTTAAAATGATTAAATACATACAAGAGTGTCACCGAGAAATTAAAAACTGAAGTTATTTAAAATTTTGGTTTGAAAATGTTGTAAAATTTTCATCAAATTTGATTTAAAATTTATATAAATATTTTAAATTTTAATTTTTGAATTTGTGATCAAATAATTCTATCCTCTTTGTTTTTTACAATTGAATCTTTTTTTCACGATGAGAATTGTGTTCTTCTGAGTAAACTAGCATACAAGTGTAAGAGAGGGCAATATAATCATTTTGAAAAAAATTAATGGTCAACTAGTGGAATTAGTATAAAGGTGATCAAAATAAAAACTTAGGAATATGTAGGGGATAAGGCAAAATTCAGAGATATATAAAAGATTGAGAAAAACTAAGGGGCATATAAAAAATTTTCTCCAAAACATACCATGAGATGCCTGGTATGTTGCTAGATTTGGCATACTTATGGCTAAGAATGTAATGAAGCATTTAACCCTTACGGCAAGTTATGCAACATCCAAACAACAACTAGATTTTTTTATAAACATCAGAGTGTGTTATCATATAGTTTTTTGCAATGAGAAATGTTATCTCTGTGATACCGTTATAATAATGCATTTGATGCTCGATTTGTGCATCAATGATTGATATAATAAAAAGACAAAGAGTAACAGACCTCATACTAGTACTTTTTATTTTTTGAATAAAAAATTAAAATAATCCCACAAAACTATGCTTAAGAAAAACTTTTTAGCCGTTCTTCTAGTCCCTTGCCACCTTAGGTGTTTTTCCAGCATGGCACAGTTGTCCTAGCACGACAAATAAATCTAATACTGAAAATCAAGAGTCGAAGCTTTATTTTCAAAATTATATTCAGAAAGTTCAGAAAAGTGAAGAAGTATTGTGTTGATGGTTCCAACTTAAAATAGATATCCTGATATCTTTCCTTTGAGTACGTGGGAGTATTTTTTTCTTTGTTCTTTGGGTACTTGGGTACACAAATTTAACTTTGGTTCCAACCTTTATTCAAAAATCAAACTTCCAACCACCCATGACCCATCCAAGTATCCAACGTCACACAACCTTCCAGGCTATCAGCTCCACTGTTCCTTCAGACTTGGGCCCTCATCAGTATGATGCTGCTGACGTGTAGCCAATGAGGAAATGCACCTCCTGCGGTCCGTACCTGACACCTTAACAGATTTAGTGTCACCATCGATGCACCATGCTGTCCTCATTAGTTTAACTTTGTTCATTTGCTAGTGCTCCTAATTTGCTTGTTCAAAGGAGGCTATCACAACCAATGCATTTGTTTATTTTAATCATCTCTCTGAAGTTCTCCATGACAACTGTAACAAAGCAATTAAAGAAACAAACGAAAACAGAGAGAAGCAGCAGCAGCAGCAGCAGCAACAAGAAAAGACCAGTGCTAGTCCAGTGGGCAGATTACCAAGGCGTTTGAGCGTTTCAGAGTGGAGTAGTGGGGAATATTAGTAGCCTTTTTATGCTTAGCTTTTCTTTCCTTTTGGCCTTTAAATCTCGTCCCCTCTGCTCAACAGTAGATGTATCTTGGATTGGCATGTATGGTGAGGAATCTTTTTATTTATTTTTAGAGTGCAAAACCTCAGTTATTACCCCTCTGTGTGCTGAGCAGTGCTGTCACTGATATGGAGCATATATCCTCTCTTCACCTGCAAGGTGAAGTGTGTGAGACTCTGAGTGCTGTAGGTCATTAGCCTTTGAGGTTCTCTGAGCTGATCAATTTTGCTATGCTAGATTAGATCAAGTAATCTTTTTCATCTGCTCTCACCTTTTCTGTTCTGTTCTTGGTTCATATCAAATCTTTTCTTCTCCTTTTTTTTTCTGAAAATATCTTGTTCTCCCTTTTCCCTTGCAAATCCTGGGAGCTAGAAAGGTGTTATCTCTTGTGTGCTTGTGCCCATCTCTTTGTTTGGTGCCAGCTTTGGCAAAGCCCTTTATTATCAATCTATCTAATCTATCTGCCCCTGTGCTGTCCTCATCAGCCAATTTACTCACACCTGAGCTTGGTACTGGTCATCAATGCTCTCCCCTGTGATGTATGATGTGTGTCCCTGTATTTAGGTATCACAGGAAATCTCCTTTCGTGGTCAGGTGTAGGTGGAGTTCGGCTAGACTTCATTTATTCCCAAAGATTTGAGCTCTTGAAGCTTTAATAGTTCAGAAATTCCAGCGTCCTTCAGTTCTTGCAACTCTGGGACTCCTCTTCTCAGGAAAGATTTGATCTTTGAGGCTATTCAGAGCTGCAAGAGCTTCTTCTAGTGTTCTTGGAGCTTTGCTGTTGTGCTTATCTCTTCCAAGATCCCTTTTTGCTGGTTTTCTTCGCTTGCTTGATCACTCCCAAGATCTGAGATTGGGAGTTCTCATTGAAATCCACAAAAAAAAAATCCCCAAGATTTGCAGCTTGGAGCTGGAGTAATCAGTCCATGGGTTCTTGGCGCGGCCATGGAGGGGCAGTGGCGGCGGCGGTGTGTTGGCTGTGGCTGGCGGCGGCGGCCGGCGTGGAGGCGATAGGGGCGAACTGGGGCACGCAGGCGAGCCACCCGCTGCCGCCGGACACGGTGGTGCAGATGCTCAAGGACAACGGGTTCGACAAGGTGAAGCTGTTCGACGCCGAGGACGGCACCATGAACGCCCTCAAGAAGGGCGGGTTGGAGGTGATGGTCGGCATCCCCAACGACATGCTCGCCACGATGGCCACCAGCATGAAGGCCGCCAACAACTGGGTCGACCAGAACGTCTCCAGCTACCTCAACGACGGCGTCAAAATCAGGTATACTCACTCACTCACTAACTGAAGATTCTTCATGTTCACTCAAGCAGTGATGCAGGGGGGGAGCTAACTCTAATTGTTCACTTGTTCTTGTGTGACCTTTTGAGCACACTGGCTAAGTCTAGAATTTTGGTAGAGTGGTTAGCATTACATTCAGTCGGTTTGGATCGGTTGCTGCCAACTGCAGCTCATATTTGGTAGAGTAGTTTGAGTCAGAAACCCACTATAGCATTGCATTTTTCGCGGCTCACGCGATTTGCACGCTTGCGTGGATGAGTCAGTTGAGCACATTTGTCTCCGGAAGCAAAATCACCAGTTTGTATTCATCTGTACTTGTACTACTGACTAATTCATACACCACACAGGAGACTTTGCTGCTATCTTTATACTGTTTGTAAAGAATGCTGCTCTTTTATATGGAATTATAACAAGGAGTCCCTATGCATTGGAGTCCATCGGTTCCAGTTTCATGTTTTAAATATGCTCACAAACAACTGCTTGTGAGTAGTACTATTCTTTCAACTGAAACTGAACTATTGATATGACCAGCAGCATTCAGTAGCATGCTATATAAGGTGGAAGATGTGGACATTACTGTGCGGAGGAAATACACCCTTTTTTGACTTGTCCTCTTTATTTGTTGAAAGGGAATAATAGTTATTCCCTCTCTGATATTGCCACATCTAGAATTTACATAAGCTCTTTTCTTTTCACTATAATAATGCCTCTTCTTTCACTTACAAGATTTTGTGGAACCCCTTATGCATAGATGGCTTATAAAACTGTCCATAATTTCCAATACCTTTTGCTTGTCATGTCTAATTGTACAAGGAAGCCATGTTTGCTACCAAAAAAACTATCACGCACTTATTTTTAGCATGAGTAAATATATTACTTTTCATCATAGTAAACTAAACCAAATGATTTTCTCACTACACTGTGCTGTGTTGTGTTGGTAAGAAAATTTCCAAAATGTTATTCATACACAGAGTAACCCTTATTACATATATCAAAACACCAACTTTAATACACTGAACTGCTAAGTAAAACATCATGGAACATAAATACTGAAGTTCACCAAATACTCATGCTGACCTCTTGTGTGGTGTGGTGTTTAGTTGTACTGGATCCCTTTTCTTCTTTAGTGTTTGTGTGAAAGGCAACCATAACATATCCTACCAGTGTGCCACCTCTCTTTGGATGGTGACCAGAGTTCGGTTATCAACAAGATGTTGGGTGGTGTGCAATATATCCACTATGACTTTCCTGGATTCGAGTCAGTGATCTATGGGTTGCAGCCTCAATATGATTGAATCATCCAATAGTTCTGCACTCACAGCAAATGACATGTTCTGTATCCCATCAGCTTTATTCTGCAAGTTCATTCTTCTGTGATGTTTACTCAATGAACATCTGATCTCACATCTTGTTTTTCCCATTGTGATGTTAGGTATGTTGCTGTTGGTAACGAGCCTTTCCTCGAGACATACAATGGAAGCTTTCTGCAAACCACCTTTCCTGCCATCAGAAACATACAAAGTGCACTTGTGAAGGCTGGTCTGGGCAATCAAGTTAAAGTTACATGCCCTCTCAATGCTGATGTTTATCAATCATCGACTAGCAAGCCTTCTGACGGGGACTTCCGCACAGATATTCATGATCTGATGCTCAACATTGTAAAATACCTGAGCGACACTGGTGGAGCTTTCACTGTCAACATCTACCCTTTCATAAGCCTCTATGCTGATCCAAACTTCCCTGTCGACTACGCCTTCTTTGAGGGGGCCTCGTCACCCATTGTTGATGGCTCAGCGACATACACAAACATGTTTGATGCAAACTATGACACACTTATATGGGCTTTGAAGAAGAATGGATATGGAAATCTCCCAGTCATTGTTGGGGAGATAGGATGGCCAACTGACGGGGACATGAATGCAAATGCTCAGATGGCGCAGCGCTTCAACCAAGGCTTCCTAACACATATTGCCACGGGGCGAGGAACGCCAATGAGGCCTGGACCAGTTGATGTCTACTTGTTCAGTCTAATCGATGAGGACGAGAAGAGCATACAGCCAGGTAATTTTGAGCGGCACTGGGGGATATTCACCTATGATGGCTTGCCAAAGTATCAACTGAATCTCGGGCAATCACGTGGCCTTGTGAAAGCAAAGAACGTGAAGTACCTTGAGAAGAAGTGGTGCGTGCTGAAGCCTTCTATAGGCCAAACTGATCCAAGGCTTTCAGATAGCGTCAGCTACGCCTGCTCCTTGGCAGACTGCACCAGCCTTGGTTACAGGACATCTTGTGGGGGACTGGACATCAGAAGCAACATCTCGTATGCGTTCAACAGCTTCTACCAGAAGAATGATCAAGATGATGTGGCCTGTGGGTTCTCGAACCTCGCAACAATCACAGGCCAAGACCCCAGCACCGGAACGTGCAGATTTGGTATCATGATCGAGGTCGACTCAGCCTTCTCGTGGAAGCTGCAGCATGTTAGAAGCAACTACTTCTTGATGCTTCTGCTAGTGCTTCTCCAGCTTTGCCTGTCATTCTCATAGATGCTCGTTTCACAAGAGATGGCTGTAGTAAGAGCATCAACCATCTGGCAGGATGAGGATATTTGATGAATGCTGTCAGTATGTTCATTCATGTAGGAACCTTTTTGCTTTTTTCCCCTTTATTTTCCCCGGTGGATGCCGCGGACCTGCGGTTGCGATCATGCTTGGAGTCTTGTTAGTGTAGCCTTGATGTACCAGTGCCATTGTGATGAGGATCATGCCTTGAACCATTGATTGACAATCAGAAATGTGGGGGCATAGTTGCCGAACCTGCAATCAGGCGAGTTCAGACCTCAGATTCTTCCATGTTGCATTACGCCTGAAATTCTTTTTACAGTTGATTCTGCTCCAATACCTCAGAACAGTTAGCTCTGATCATGATCACCCAATGGCTAGATTTTATCCAGTGCCAACTGATGACTCATATCAGATGCCAATGACATTAACAAAACCCTCCAAATTTACCAGCTGCGTCGATCCCTGCACACTGCATGTTTAGAACTCTGAAAGTCAGAGCCAAACTGTACTGTACTGAAGAAACCTCCTGGATCCAGTTCGAGAGGTGTGGCACATTGCATTTGGAGCGGAAGGGTCTTGATAACCTCGATTGATTTTATCTGAGATCAGGATGAAAGTTCAGAGAAAGCTCGCCGCCTCCGTTCCCCCAACCGCCGCGGCTGCCGCCTCTCGAACTGCATCTCCAGCCGCGACGACCAAGCGGTTTGGAGCCTCCGTCTCCGGCATGTGATCCGCACGAACTCCCACCCTCTGTCGCGGACTGATGAACCAGCTCCGATCCCCTCCCAGAATCGCCGGAGCTCCGCCGCGTCGTTGGGGAATCGATCGGAGGGAGGAGTGCGAGAAGCCGAGGAGTCACCGTTTGAGAGCTTATAACTTAACGCCCTGTTCTTTTGAGCTTGGAGCTTTTGCCTTATGTCTCGTTTTTATTAACACATTTTTCGAAACATAAAATAATATATTTTTAAAAAAAAATATCTATTTTTCAAGTTTTTAATAATTAATACTTAATTAATAACGTGCTAATGATATTAAGCCTTCCAGCTTATTCTCTCGTTTTCTGTTAGCACGCTTTTCAAATCGCTAAACGGTGTGTTTATATATAATTTTTTAAAAAATTAGATAAATCTATTTTTCAAGTGTAAAATTAATCATGTGCTAATAACTCGTCTCATTTTACATATTGCTGATAAACCGAAGACATAAACTTCTTCAAATAAGAATCCGTTCCTTTCGGCTGAATGCAGTACGTGTTTTATGAATATTTTTAGCGCACGCAAAACGAGCTAAGCCATTAGCATATGATTAATTAAATTTTAATTATTACAAATTTGAAAAATAGATTTATTTGATTTTAAAAGCAATTTCTATATAGAAAATTTTTATAAAAAACGTACCGTTTAGAAGTTCAAAAAGCGTGCTCATAGAAAACGAAGGAGGTTTTCACCCTTTCCTACAGATTCGAACGCTGCCTAAAGCTTATTGATGTCACGGAAGACATGATAAATCATTAGCACATAATTAATTAAGTATTAATTATTATAAACTTAAAAATAAATTTATTTAATTAAAAAAACTTTTACATAAAATGTTTTTATACGAAACACACTTTTAACGGTTGGCAGGTGTCCTTGCAGGTAAGAAGTCCATGTGGTAAGGTGATAAGAACGTTCCCTAAATACAAAACGTAAGAATGAGAGGGTCCTTTTTGTAAATATACCTCGATCTCAGATTCTCAGACTCGGTCACTCGGAGTCTCATCCTGGGCACCGGACGCACAATCCAACGGTCAATAGAGGCCCAATCATGTCATTTTTCAAAGGAATAACTCTATTTAATCATCTAAATATTAGAGTTGGTCTATTAATATAAAACCAGATATTCTATCCTCATAGTATACAAATCGGTTTAAATTAATCCAGAGTAGTTTTATTGATGGTTTTGATATATAAACAATGACGGGACCTATTGCTCACATGTCAAGTGATATTGATTATATGGTGTACATATTAGTCTATTTGACCTAAGATGATTTAACTAATTTATTTCTCTCACTCACTGATGAGTAAGTCCGAGAATTGTATATCAACATCAATGTGATTCTCTTTTAAGCCGTTACGTTGATAAAAACATACTTAACACACTCTATTGTCATGTCATTATCCACTAGCTAAAACCACATATAAAACTACTCTAGGAATTATTTGAACCGGTTCGAATACTTTAGAGAATAGAATACCTAGTTTCATACTTTAAGAAATTAAATAGACCAAGCCAAATACTTGGA
This sequence comes from Oryza meyeriana var. granulata, assembly GCA_003991445.1. Classification (NCBI taxonomy): domain Eukaryota; kingdom Viridiplantae; phylum Streptophyta; class Magnoliopsida; order Poales; family Poaceae; genus Oryza; species Oryza meyeriana. Next base: position 95,410 of record RYFJ01001222.1, read on the forward strand.
GGTTAAATAGACTTATTCCTTTTTCAAATGAGCCCCTGTTTAAGATCGTTAACAATAGCGATCGTGTATTTTCAAAACGACCCCTAATTTGGACGCATAAATTTTAAAACAGTCCTGAATGGAACTGAATTTATGCATATTAGCCCCTGATCGCTGCTCTCTTCCTCTCCTCCCGCCGAAATCGCCGCCGCTCCCGCCGACGGCGACGTCCGCCTCGTTGCCGCGCTCGCCTCCGCTCAAGGAAGCCATCGCCGTGGTATTTCGCGAGCACCTCTTGCCTCCGACGGCGGGGAGTGGGCTCCCCGTTGCCTGCCATCGCCGGAATCGGGCTCGACAGTGGCTTGTGCTCGGCGTCTCCGCCTTCGTCCTGCCTGTAGATCCACGCACCCGGACTAGATCCCGTTCCGGAGTGCATCTAAACCAAACGATCTAGATAACCTGAACCGGAGATTGTTGCCTCCTCATGAAGATTATTTCATCTTACAGTTTCTGTGTGAAATTTGCAGTGAAGTTCATCTGTTCATATGAACTTGACCACTCTTTGTGTTCATCTTCTTTTAAGGTTTCCAATAAATTTACTAGTCTCTTGGCATCCTCCTATCTAATTCAAGATTTGTGCTTTCATGTATGATGTACATCTCAGAGATATATAGTAAACTTGCATGCATTCTTATATATTTCTGTGGTGGAATGCACATCGATTTTCTTGCAATTTGGAGATTTTTGTTTGTTTAATTCCTTACATCAACAGGCACATTTTGTTTTATAAAAAGTCGTGGTGTACATTGCCTCCACAACTCCCTACTTCCCTACCGTTGATGAGGCATCACAAAAACCATATTTTTACAATCCCAATGGTTGTTAACTAATCATTTTTCGCTACTTTCAATTGGTATCTATGCTGATTGATATTTGTTTTTAAGAAGAAACCACTGGGAAACCAAATCCACGTCACCCTCTTCATAGCAAGTAGTCAACTGTCACGCTCCAAACTAATCTTCCATGAAGGATAAGTTCGGACCATGCAATTAACCTACAAACCTATACCGGTCTCAGGAATATAGTGCTGGCACAACAGACAATGAAACCGTCATGGCACAACTTGTCTTTATTAATAGACATAGCCTTACATCCAAGTTGGAACTGCGGGCATACCCCGAGTTCACAACGATATATTAGCAAAAGAGCGAAAACGGAATCTAGCCCAAAGCCACAAGCGCAACTTAGGAACTAAGCCGAAACCAACTCCTCGAAGCTAGCCTACTCTTGAAAGAACTCCTCATCGATAGGATCCATCTCGTCTTTCAGCACTGGGGGGTAGATAGATATATATAGAGAGAGAGCAAGGTTGAGTACTAGCGTACTCAACAAGTCATAGAAACTTAAGAGATTAATGCAAGCTTCAGAGGATGGCTGGTTGCTTTATAAACCTTTTTATTTAAATTCCTTTCGGAATAGCCTAAGTGTGTGCTTCTCAATAACCAGGGCGAGGTACGGTCTAGCCCGGATCGGAGTGATTTGTATCAATCTTTGATTCGGCGCAACTCGCAAGAGTTGGCTTCCGGGATCCAGCTCCACAAGCTGATCCAAAAAACATCGGGCCCACAGCCCGGCTGTCCATGACAGGATCACATCATTTCCGAAATTGGATTCCTAATTCGCAAACATCATTCACAAATAGTAGTCAAATAAAACTGCGCTAAGGAATCACCTCACATCCCTTATAACCGGGGGCGCGGCTGTTCAAACAGTTTAAACCTCTGCATATGGGGTACATTTTACCCACACGACACGACTTACCCTATCACCCAGCTCGCGAATGAGCGGACACGACTGGTGACTAGGGGTTTTCGCGATAAGGCATTTCCGGAGTCCACCCAGGTTATCCCGTGCCAACTGAAGGGGTCCACGACCAATCACAAGGTAGGTCCTCGACCATGCTGTACCAGGAACCTAGGAGGCAATCCCGACGCCCTCCCGCACGATCCACGGTCCATTGGCACGCAAGGCATTCCTGGGTGACCCTTTACTCAGCCAGGAGTTGTCCCATATTACCTATGTGGTTGTACTGTCGTATGTTCGGATGAAATTCCAAAGAAATCTGCCCTTAGCTACAGTGCGGGAGACTCGTCCCGCTGGCACGATCCCCGCACTGCAGTTTTCGCAAACCATTTTATTTTTAAGGCTCCGAATTAGGTGTCGGGTTTCCCAATATTTTGTAAACCCAAGTTTTATCCATCGTAGTCATTTTTAAATTTGATAGACGATCATCGGTACCATGCCCATCGGCACAGGTACCGGGATCTGTCAAGGGAGGGTGACAAGGATGTTTAAGGGATTCACAACAATCAAGGAAGTCATGCAGCAATGGATTGGCGGCCCGTCGGTCGTCTCATGACCGCGGTCAAGGAATTATTACGATGCAACCTAATATATGCAATTTGTCAAATAAAATGCGTAGTTCTATAATTATGGGCTCAAGATGGTCAAAGGTGACTTGCCTTGCTCAAGGCATGCAGCATCGTGTTCGAAATCCGCATCCTGAGGCTTCTCGGACTCCGAAGCTACACGCGTTACAAAACGATTTGATAAAATGGCTAGTATAATAGTCCTATTAGAGATTTCTAAAGGTTCCATCGGAAGGATCTTATTTTTAGAAATTTTCTGGAACTGGAACGGAGTCAATCGGATGAACGAGGAAAAAGATATGAATTTTTGTTTATTTTGGAATTTTTGGAATATTGGAAAAGGGTTTTAGAAATGATTTTTCTCTTTTATTTGCCTCCTGGGCCATTGCCAGGCGGGGCTCGTCTGCCAGCCCGAGACAACGGCGCACGCACGTGTGGGGATTTAGGCCGGCCCAGAGCGAGGCGGCCCAGTTGGCGGGGTGCAGTACGTGGGGCTGAGGTGGCCTGGGCCGTGTGGTTGGAGCGGCCCAAGTGACCAAGAGGCGAAGAGGGCTGGGCCGTGCGGGCACACGACCCAGCTAGGTGCAGCGATGCAGGTGGGTTTGACTAGTGGGCCGGCTTTCGAGCGGGGCCCGCTTGTCAGCCACTCGGCTCATGGTGGCTTGTGCCCATGGGGTTTCAGTTCGTCGGGGTTGGTGGGCTAGGAACACCACGCCGGGCTGGGATGCGCTGGGAACCACGGACCCACATGCAGCCGCACGGCCCCCCACGGGCTGAGCGTGCATGAGTCGACGGAGAGAGAGGCCTCGGCTCTCGACCAGGCGACGCGAGGAGGAAGAAGAACAGGAGTTTGATTGAACGGCCAACGACGGTGTGGATCGTTTGAGCAAAGTATGGGGGTTTACACGACGGGGAGGCCACCGGTGAAAGGCGGATGCCAAGAGGAAGACGACCAACAGTACAGATTCATCGAAAAGAAGGCGACGGCAGCAGCGATTTGGGCATTTCTCCGGTGGGCTCCCGTAGGTCAATTTAGCACGGTCGGGGGCTCCCAACATGATCAGAAGACGATTCCTCGGTGCGGCGGCAGGAAAGCTAGGCGCTAGGGGGCAGTCGACGGCGATACAGAGAGGCAGCGGTATGACGATCATGGTGCAGCGTCTACGGCGGAGAGCTAGGCTCTAGGGGTACTCGGCAGTCGTTCACGTGATCATGGGGAGAGGCAGAGGGAAAGAATAGGGATGGTTAGGCTACCGAAGTGGAGAACGCAGTGACGAGCGCGGGCGGTTCGTGCCTCGGCACGAACAGGCGGAGAAAAGGGGCCGGCGATGATGGCGACAGTGGTCCCGGGCGCGGTGCGTAATTCCGAGGTGATTTCGAGGAGGAAGGCGCTCGGAAAGGAGGACACAGAGGTGATGGCGATAGGATTTTTATAGGCCGCGCGAGTTCGGCTGAGGTTAGGGGCTATGCGGGGATTTCTCGTGGCGAGCGGCGAGCTATCCCGGTCAAGGCAAGGACGGCGAGTGGCGTCAATGGACGCGCTCCACTACGGGTCGCGACAAGGGCGTAACGGAGGTGTTCCGCTTGGAGGGAGAAAAGGGGAAAGCTAAGCAGTCCTCAGGCGCAAAAGTGAAGAATGGAGGAGAAAGGAGACGGTCTCGGCTTGCTTTTGGGGACGGCGAGGCAGGTAAGTGCTCGGGCGCGGTTGTCCGTGGCTTGGCATCTTTCGGTGGGACCAAGTGACGCACGGAAGATGACGGGGGTAAAGCGGCGAAGGGTTTGGTGCCGAGCGGGCAAAACGGTCGCCGATGTAGGGAGGATGGCAGCGTCCTGGTGGTCGGTGACCGGGCGGGAAGCTAGGGCATCTGAGGCACGGCGTGAGGATTTGAATCGAGGCAGCGAGCGGGAGCGAGAGGAAAGAGAGAGAGAAAGGGAGAGGGAGAGAGATCCCGGCGAGGAAGAGGAACAGGGAACTGTTCCTCCACGCGCTCGCTGGTGACACGTGGAAGGGCGCATATGCGGCTTGGGGAAGGCCGAGCTGGGCTGGGGAGGAGGGATGCACTGAGCCAGGGAGATTAGGCCCAGGGGGAAACAGTAGACTTTCTCAATTTCTAGGATAAGGGAATGAATTTTCTTTCGTTTTGTTTGAAGGATTTTAAATGAGGGATATGATTTTGGATTCTTGTGAAGTTATTTGAAAAAGGGAGAACAATTATTCAATGGCTGGTTTTGGTGACCGTCAAGGATTTAAGAGTAATTCTCGGAATCGAAACCTAGGAAAGAAAAAGGTGATCATAGGTTGCGAGATTCGATCCGACGTGAGAAATTGAGATCTTGGCACATGGCACGACAACAAATAAACCCAATTTTTGAAATTACGGTTTTTATTAAGTTAGATTTACGCCTAAACGCTAGGGCGTTACACCAACATGATCAACATCCACTTGATATAGCTGATTTTAACACATGACTTAGGCTCCGTTCGCTTGTTATTTTTGCCGCGCGCAAAACGAGAAACATCATTAGCACGTGATTAATTAAGTATTAACTATTAAAAATTTAAAAAATAGATCTATTTGTTTTTTTAGAGATACTTCCATATAAAAAGTTTTTGTAAAAAACGTCTTATTTAACATTTTGAAAAGCTTACTTACGGAAAACAAGATAATAAGCACTAGCAAACACTATGTTAGCTAACAACTGCCCTTTTTTCCAGGAGTACTCAAAAGGCTTGTATCTCATTGCACAACTGCCCAATGTTCATACTAATTTTTTGCAGTTTCAGCCATCAGTGTCACATCAAAAGTGCACTAGTGCTAAGCAAAGGGAGCACCACCTAAGCACAACCAACCAAAGGCAGCTACTGCACCTTTTGGTCCTATGTAAAGATGGCCTAGAAGAAGAACAGAAGCTGCCACACTCACACGGAGCAGAGAAAAAGATAAGGGACAAGCATTTGCATGCACCAAGTATGAAATGCAATTCCAGGTGAGCATGGACAATTGTGTTTGTGTTCACTCATACTTGACACTCACTTCTTTAGGTGTGCAGACTGCAGACTACAGGGAGGTGTTGTCCTGCTCTTTCCCTGAGAAGGTGATCTGAATTCTGAATTCCACTCCACAGCATCAAAAAGGTTGTGCCTTTTTCTTACAGGGATTTGCTTCTTTTGTGTGAGTATTAGGCTACTGGAATACTGAGTACTGGAAGTGTAGTAGTGGCCATATTGACTGGAAGATGCAGCATACCAACAGTAAGCAGAGCTAATTTGTTGCAGCAGTAACAGTAAACTAGCGAGTAGCTTGAGCCCTGTTGGATGTGCCAGGGAAGCACATGTGCCTAGTTGCTGTGTGTGACAGTGCAAGGAGGCAGGCCACCCACTTGGCATCCCTCTTTGATACCTCCTGTTCATTTCAGGCTCGGGTGGGGGGACAGAGACTGACTCTGAGAGAGAGAGAGAGAGGCTATCTTGTGTGTGTTGGATTATTGTGAGTCTTGTCTTTCTTATCTAGTTGCTTTTCTTTCTTGTCTTTTGGTTTTAAGGTCCTCATTTTCCACCGGTGCTTGCCAGGAAAAATAATTCTCCAGGAAGACAGACACAGATTCTTGAGGAAAAAGAGATTCTTGAGGAAAAAGAGGTGAGATTCTTGATTTCACATTCAGGAAGAGTACGAGTGGTTCTTTGTCCCCTAGGTTGGTGAAAAAAAAAGCTTCCTTTGCTAGGTTTCTCTGTGCCCCACAGAAAAGAAAAGAAGCCAACTGACTTGACTTGCATATGGAAGAAATAATGCAGCAACCTTGAGGCAGTAGTTTTTGGCGGTGTGAAACTGCGAAAGATTTGAGCTTGTGAAATTGGGGGTGGTTCTCTTGTCATGGCTTGTAGGGTCCACCACTGGACTGGCTGATTGTTGGCTTCAAGTTAGGGAGAGCCTGAAGAGGGAAGGTGTAGGATATAAATAGCAACTTCAATAGAATTCTTAAATTTGACCTCCTATTGGTTAGAATAGGAACTCTTTCATCCATATTCAACCTTCTATTTCACTGCGCACTCCAACTGACCTCTCATATTTTCAACTGGTCCGACCGGCCAGGGGTGCACGGTCCGACCGGCACCCCCATCAGAACTCCCTATGAGGTTCTGGATAAGGCTGGTCTGACCGGCTGGAAGGGATGAGCTACCTGCCTGCTCGCCGTGCTCGTAGGCTGTCGGCGGGAGGCAGGAGGGCCTGCTGCGCCGAGCCCCGCCAGCGACGGGAGTTCGCCGGAGATCGAGTTCTCGAAGAGCTCGAGGTGGTGAGCCGGTGAGGTTGCGGGCCTCAGGCGCCAGCTTCCCCGTCATGCTGCGGTTCCTGACTTGCACTGCGGTGACACGTCCCCCCGAGTCGCACGTCACGCCAGGCCACGCCTTGGGCGAGCAGGGGTCGCCGGTGTCCCACCCGAGCGGCCGGAAAGAAGAGGAAGGGGGCGGGGGGAGGCGACGCAGGCGAGAGACGCCGGCGGCCGAGGGGAAGAGGAAGGGAGCGGGGGCCAACACAGGGAGAGGGTCAGGAGAGGGGCAGAAGGATGGCGGCGTGCCTGCGCGAAGCCGGCTGGAGGCGGGGTGGTTCGAGGCGAGAGAAGCCGGCTGCTGGAGGGGATGAGGGCCTCCTACATCTGGGGGTTGCCTCCCCCGGATGAGGGCCCCCTTCCAGATGAGAGTTCGGATAGGATTTCGGTTGAAGACGATTTTTAGCCCATAAACCCTTAAATTTGAAATGAGAGCTAGAATATGAGCTCGATTGGAGTTGCTGTAAGATCTCTCAGAAAAGCCAGAAATGAGAGTGAGAAGGCAGTGGTGTGGCCAAGCATAAATGCTACAGTGAAGCTGCTTCTCTGGCTGCCAAACTGATGAATGCGCCGCCATCATCGCCAGATCGGCTCGCCGGATCAGTGGAGCTCCATGCTTCTCCGGGCTGCTACTGCTGCTGATTGAGGAATTCAGGAATCTGCTGTTCTCCTTTTCTCTGGGAGAGAAGCAAGGGAACGTACTTCACTCTACCCCCCTCCTACTCCCCTGTTGAGGTTGTTGGGCTTTGCCTTTCTTGCATCTGAAATGATGATGGTGCTGTTCTTGCCATGACTGATGATTCCCCTGATAAAGCTAAGCTAGTCTGCAAATATGGCATTCATTGATACTCTGGTAGCACATCTTGTGGTAGTACTTTTCTCTCAATCTTCAATGATGTACAGTTGAGTGCTCAGCTATGTCATAAATCTGCCCTACTTTTTGCAATTCTCAAATGAGTTATATTTTCTTTCTTTCTTTTTTACCCTAACCATCTTCCATTTGGCCGATTCAAAGGTTGGAGCAGCAGCTGGGATCTGTAACTAGCATGGGTTCTTTTGGGATGGACTGGAATCAGAAGAGCTCCGTGTTGTGGGATTGGGAGAATATGCCTCCGATAGGAAACAACGCAAACGAGAATCCCAAGAATGTGATGCAGGCTGAATCAAAACTTGCAGGTGTTGGGGTTACATAGGTCATGAATCAGCCCATCTTCTGGTACTTTCTCTTCTAGCTCCGAGATTGGGTATGGTTCATCCAAGAGTTCCATATCCGCGTCGACTGATTCTCCGTCCAAAGCGGGGAACACCATAGAGCTCAATTTTGCATCTGTTAAAGAGCCTGATAAGAACATGGACAAGGGTAAGTGTAAAGTTGATGACACCGGAACTTCTCAGTCATCGGTGGTAGCAGCCAGCCATGCAGAGCCCTTAATTGGCTTGAAGCTTGGCAAGAGAACCTATTTTGAAGATGTCTGTGGAGTGCAGAATGTCAAGGGTTCTTCATCGGTGTGAGTGCGCAACCCCATCTCCTGGTCTGGCCAAGAAGGCAAAGGTGGCTCAGCAGAATACACCGAGTCCATACTGTCAAGTTGAAGGCTGCAATGTTGATCTCTCTTCTGCTAAATCTTACCATCGAAAGCACAGAGTCTGTGAACCTCACAGCAAGGCTCCCAAAGTTGTCGTTGCTGGTCTGGAGCGACGCTTTTGCCAACAGTGTAGCCGGTGAGATGCTTGGTGACCAAATAGATTGTTTGTTCTCTTCAATTTCTTATCTTCGTACCCTTGATTAAGCTAGAGGGAAATTATTCTTATTTTGTTCCTTTGTTCGAACTTCTGTTTTCATAGGTTTCACGGTTTAGCGGAGTTTGACCAGAAAAAAAAAAGCTGTCGCAGGCGCCTCCATGATCACAATGCCCGCAGACGGAAGCCGCAACCAGAAGCAATTTCTTTAAGTTCATCAAGGCTCTCTACAATCCTTTATGGTGGTACTAAGATTCTATTTGCCTTATAGTTTTGTGAAATTGAAGCTCATTTATCATCTACCCAGTTTAAAATCCTGTTTTTTCCATAAATATTGTCATCGAACTGATTGGTACTAAAATATGGCATGTTTTAACTATGCCATCTCTTTGTATTGATATTTCTCCACATAATACTTCAGAGAAAAATCACTCTGAACAATTAATGAATTGAAGCATAGAAGTTGTTAAGTATCTGGGTAAGCATTAGTTCAAATTTCTAGAAATAAACATTGAAATTAGTGTACCCGTAAGTTGTACGAAAGCGGCTTTTAACATTAATAATAAGAAAGCTATTTCTTCTCTTGTTACATCTTTTAGCTTAGTACTAAATTGTTGTGACTGTCCTAAGCAGATGCAAGGCAACAGACAAGTCTTCTATTTGGTCAAGCTCCTTATAGTCAGATGGGAAGCTGTGCAAGTTCTTCTTGGGATAACCCAGTACCAGGAGGCTGCAAATTTACAGCAACAAAAGCTCCTTGGTCAAAGCCAACAAGAGCTACAGGTGTTAATGGGACGCATGTACCTAATCAGCAGGCATCGAGCAATGTACTGCCACATGGAGCACATCATAGTTTTGATGGCCTCATGGCATTCAAGGAAACCAACGCGAAGGTCCTTAACCAAGGTATTTTGTTTCTCTAGCTATCTATGAATGAACTTTCTGAAAGAAAAAGGCGAGACGACAACTTTCCGAAAGCAAAAGATGAGAAAATAATAACGAGGGGTTGGGTCTTTCACTTGCATAAAAACTGTTCTCACAACAGTTCCTTACAAGGGAAAGGAGCATAAATGGATGCACCAATCGTAGTCCTAGGAGCCATTTTATATATTGTACCTCTTGGATGTTTCTTCTAGATTCTAGCTGATCACTGGTGCTTCTTTGAAGTTACTAATGTATGAACTTTCTGCGCTTAGGACGTATAGCTGTACCATTTCATTAGATAAGTTTGTCCGATGACTAACACGTGTCATTTATTTTCATAATACGTGAACTGATTGCTGGGCTACGTTCTTCTCCTTGTTTTCTCTTTGCCAGTAACTTCTGATTAAACTCGATCTTTTGTCTGCATTAGCTTCTTGCTTGACTTTAAAAGTGCTGCAGCAAGTGTCCACAACTCTCCACATACCACAATCTTTCAGTGGATGAATTTCAGGCTGTCACCATCCTCCAGTTGCTGACACCTTAACCTTGAGTCAGCTCACAATAATGCGGCTACAAAACTACAACATGTGAAAACAATTTTCCGGACCCCACTCCTTGCAATCTAGGACAGCTTGTAGTGATGCGTGTAAGGTGAGTGGTGTATATCGATATCATGGTTGGTTTGAAGCTCTGTTATGTTGTGTGAAATAGACTGCAGTCACCAAAATCCTTTGTGTTTTCTCATGTTATTGGAAGAAGACAACATGCTTCATTTGTGGCTGGTAACCTCCCACTTATGGAGTTTCTGCATCTTGCTCAAATCTTGTACAGTGACTAGCATCAGAATGTCGTAATCAAGCATGATTCTGCTTCAGCAGCTTAGTTGAGTGTAATGATGTTTGTTACACATGCAGGAAGATTTGATTTTTGACCAAAATGGAGGGAGTAGCAATCTGTTGGATAATCTAATCATCATTAATTATAGTAGGACCAGATCCTCTATATGGAAAACCTGGGCTCCCATATGCTAGAATTGTCTTTACTGAGATTTCTGTTGTAACCAGTTCATAGCTACCAGGACATCGATGACTTCAATTACAGTTTTGCATATTTGGTGGTTATATCCTTCAAATGTCTGATAAAACACTCCCATATATGAATTTTTTGGTTATTTTGACCATAAAACTTACAGCCCTACCTTCACTCGTTTTTCAGGCCTGGAAGCTTCTGCTGTTGCTTCCAGCTCCGCTGGAGGCCCAGACTTCGATCGTGCTCTCTCTCTTCTGTCAATCAATTCAGTGGGTGCTGCCAACCTCCAGCCAGGTTTGCACTCTGGTGTGACTGCCATTGCTGGCACCTCCAACTCTGTCATGATGCCATCCCCAGCACTCTGGCAAGGTGGCCTGTCCCTTGATCAGCAGGCGCAGTTTCAGGCCTTTGATCGCCTTGGCAACGATGACGTCGATGCAACACCACACCAGCTCCAGCTCCCAAAACCTCCCTATGACAACTCCCACTATGATCAGATGAACTGATGTGGTTTGTCGTGCAATAAACTGGAACTTGAATTGATCCAGTGGTGTTGTACTCTCTATTTGTGGTGCTGCCATGAACTCAAAACTTAAGTTGAGCTTTCCGTCAGTCCTATGACAAATCATGTGTTTGGATAATTTATCATATCATTCTAGTGATACCGTGTATCTGAACTGCTTCAGCAAGTGATCATGGTCTCAAATTCCTATTGTTTTTTTTTGGGACATATCAGTAGCTGGAAATAGAGCGGAAAACATCACACCCCCCAACTCGGACCGCTAAAATTGGTAGCGGTCCTATTTTGGGTGGATCAAACTGTTCGACCGTTCATCAGAGTCAAGACGAGGGGAGAACTACATGTATTTGTTCATAAGAGACACTGAGCAAGCAGTAACTATTACATCAATACCATTGTGCCAATGATATCGATCATTCTGGGCAACCCATGTTGTTCGTCTATACATGTAGTGTGTACTTTGAGCTGTAAACAAGCTATAGTACAGGGAGTTTCAGGTACAGAAAAGCTACTGGACAGGAAGCCTGAAGTGGCCTGTGGTCTGCACATGCTGAATTTTACTTATCAACTTCATCACCAGGATCATCAGCTAGCAGTGTTCTTCAATCTTCATGGACTACACCTATTTGCATGGAAAGTTACAAAATTGTTCAGATCAGAAGAAAGCTCAATGCAGGAACAAATTCTCTCTCAAGCCAATGTTCCTTGTATCATTTCCTATTAACTAAGACAACATGGCAGTTCACATCAAAACGTACTCGCATAGTGGCCAAAATTTAAAGAGTCGCTAATGCTTGTGCTGTAACATCACTGCTAATTTAATCAAATTACAATCCATAATCACCTAAGTAACAGAGTTCATAACCTTCTGATCAACATGGGATCAATCGTCAGGTTTCGCTGCTACATTTGGAAACCCATCAGTAGATGTTAGCTAGAAAGCTAAGAATGTACCTTATCTTTGCAAGACAATTAGACAAATGACTTTCCCCACAACCACCAGACGGAAGCTCATTTGACAAGAAGAAATCGCATGCCTTTCTGATCGAAGGACAATTCTCGTATGTTCTTCCAGCGGCAATTAACCTGTTACAAACTTTTGTTGATATTCTGTCAAAATTTTTATATTTGTCAAAGTTTGTCAAAAATCATTTGATTTAAATATCTTTACAAAAAATAGTTGCAAGCTGTATGTACGAAATGGGGGCAAAAACACAATTGATAAAATAGGGACAAATGTGCAATAACAAGTAAGGTAATAAATGTCTTTTTGCCACTGACTTAACACCACCAACCTGACCACCATCCAAAGTAGAGGCAAAATTTGGTTTCGTTTCAAAAAAAAAAATAGGGGCAAAAATGAAAACCCTAAAAAAAGGAGGGCAAAATCACAATTAAACATCAATGTAGGAGCAAGAACGAAATCGCCCCATATAAAATTAACAAACAGCTATGAAAAAAACACTATTCCTGATTTTTTTTTCTTTTTCTTCGCTATTTGTTATTTTTATATCTCACAAACAAAGTCGAGTTTGGTCTTTTAGTTTTGTATTTTATGGCTCTCTAATATCATTTTATCTATATGTGTGATTTTTTTGGAGATTTTTAAAGAACTTCTATGATGATGTTGTTTGCATGGCTTGCACCGAAGTTGTGGTTTCCACCATATATTCACCTATCATGTACAGGGGCCCTTATGCAAATATACCATCTCGTGGGCCACATGTGACAGTAAGGCTGAGCACTAGTTCTAGTTGGGCCCTAGTGGGCTGGCCTTGAAACTCTCGGCCCAGTCCGTCTACAGTTGGTAATTGCGCTAATTAGGTCGCTACATGGGTAGCGATCCTATATTCCTATTCCTACCGCCAGCCCATCTGAACCGTCCGATCGGATCAAGCGGCTCGAGTCGAGTCGGAGAGAAGGGTGGCGGCCACAGTTTTGCATAAAGAACCCCCGTTAAATACTACCCTCTCTGATTTTTAATAGATGACACGTCACATAATATTTAACCATTCGTTTTATTTAAAAAATTAAATAAGTACTATCTTCATCATAAAATATAACAACTTCTAACCATATATCTAGACATGAATAGCTAGAAGTTATTATATTTTAAGACGGAGGGAGTATAATTTATTTTGATGTGATTTGGTTTATTATTAGAGAAAATTCAAACATGACTTATATTTTTTATATTTATACTAAAATTTTGAAGAAGATGAATAGTCAAAAGTCACCGTAACAATCAGCGGTGTTATTTATTAAAAGATAAAGATAGTGCTTCTATTGTACTATTTAAAGCCGTTGACTTGACTATTTGTCTTACATAAATATAAAAAATATAAGTAATGTTTCAAGTAGCTTAATAATAAAATAAATAACAATAAAATAAACAATAACTATGTAATTTTTTTAAAAAATAAATGATAACGTAATTTAAGTTAACAACGCAAATATTAAAAAATTGGAGGGAGTAGTAAATTATTCAATACAGCCGCTTGAACTCATCTCAAGTCAAGTTCTCAGCTTCCTCTTCCTCCTCGAACGCCGGCGACGTCACCGCGGGTTTCTCTAACTACCGGAACACATGTCCGCGCTACAGTGTTCTGCGTCCGGCACCGCCGCTCTCGTCGGCGACCAACGCTCCAGTCGCCTCCCAGCCCAACGACGGAGATAGAGAGCTGCCTCTACGGCGGTGGCGGCCGGCGACGATCAGCTCGGCTAAGTGCCACGAAGCTTCCTCCGGTTCTTCCGGTGGTTACACCCGTGAAGATGACGCATGCAGAACGCACAAACACTTTCCACTAGCAGCCGCATGGCCTCGCCGCATCATTGGAGTTTTTTATTGCAACTTTTGATGAGATGATTAGTTGGGAGCATTCGGCGGAGGCAATCACTCCGACCAGGTCCTAGTTAATTCACCTCGGAATCATCATGCCCACCGGTGACGACAACCATCACGGCGATCCGCCGCCGCCGCCGGAGGACGCCGGCTATGGCGACGTCACCGGAGGGGAGCTGTTTGGTGTCCCCGGTTACGACTGGGCAGACGTGGCGGTGCTGGGGCCGGCCATGGCCGGCCGCGCCGTGCGCGCTCGGGGCGCGGCCCACGCGGTGCGCGCCGTGGGGCGGCGCGTCTCGTTCCTTGTGCTGCGGCAGGGGTCGTCCACCGTGCAGTGCGTTGTGGCGGCTGGTGGAGAGGGAGACGCCGGGATGGCGCGTTTCGCCGCCGGGCTGAGCCGGGAGTCGGTGGTGGACGTCGCCGGCGTCGTCTCGGTGCCCCGGGAGCCCGTCCGCGGCACCGCCCAGCAGGTGTTCGACGCTTTGCGCCTCTCACTGATCACTACCATCCTCTCGCCGTCGACCACCTCTACTGACGGCAAATTTGCAGCAGGTGGAGATCCAAGTGAAGAAGCTGTACTGCATCAGCAGAGCGACTCCAAACCTCCCCATCAGCATCGACGACGCGGCGCGGAGTGAGGAAGACGTCGCGAGGGCCAAGGCTGTAAGCTTTCATGCCAATCCATGCATCGCCATCAACTTAGCAAATCTTGTTCCATTAGAGTTCTCACTGTGCACTTGGCTGTTGTGTTGCATGGACAGGCCGGGGAGCAGCTTGTTCATGTCGGGCAGGACAAGCACTTGGACTACAGAGTGATCGACCTGCGCACACCTGCAAACCAGGCGATTTTCCGTGTTCAATGCGAAGTTGAAAACGTAAGATTTTCTGCACATTGAACAGATGATAATCTCCTAGAAACATTCAGAAACCAATTCTGCAAAAGAAATATTCAGAAACTGTTGGTGTCACCAAAAGTTGTGAGCTGTGATCTGACGAGCGTTGCTGTCACACTCTGCACTGTGCAGATCTTCAGACAAGTGCTGCTGTCAGAAGGTTTCGTTGGCATCCACACGCCGAAGCTGATCGGCGGCTCTAGCGAAGGCGGCGCGGCGGTGTTCAAGCTGGACTACAACGGCCAGCCGGCCTGCCTGGCGCAGTCGCCTCAGCTCCACAAGCAGATGGCAATTTGTGGCGGATTCAAGCGCGTGTTCGAGGTTGGCCCCGTGTTCAGAGCAGAAGACTCCAACACGCACCGGCATCTGTGTGAGTTCGTTGGACTCGACATGGAAATGGCAATCAAAGACCATTACTCTGAGGTAATTTAGCCCTGCTGTTTGTGAATTCAGCTGTTTCAGATGATGTAGCTGCATGAACAGTGGCGTACTATTCTTCTTCTTTTGTGAGCCACGCAGGTTTGTGATGTTGTGGATAGGCTGTTTGTTGCTATGTTTGATCATCTGAACAAGAACTGCGCCAAGGAACTTGAGGCCATTCACAGGCAGTACCCGTTCAAACCTTTGAAGGTAAGCAAAGTATACGGTAACTTCTCATCAGATTCAGATGAAAGATTGTCGGAGCATTTTGTTGTTTCCAGCTTCAAAGTTGTTGAGACCGAGGGGCTTATTCATTTCTGCATAACTATGAATCGTCATAGATCTAAGCACAATGCAATGCTGTCTATACAGAAGAATTAACGGCACATGGGATTAATTATTGCAGTACTTACCGAAGACCTTGCGCATTGAGTATGACGAAGGCATCAGAATGCTCAAGGTGTGTGGCCACTGCACATGAACACCTCTGCTTGCAAACTGATTCGTTCTTTCTTTCTACCCTCTCCTTACCGTCAGCGAGGAACTGAAATTGAATCAATTACTGTTTGTGAACTGTGATTCCATATGGATAAGAAATGTCAGCAACAAATCCATTTGATCTGTTTGACAGGAAGCTGGGGTACATGTGGAGGCCATGGGAGACCTCAACACAGAAGCTGAGAAGAAGCTGGGTGAGCTGGTTCAAGCAAAGTAAGCTTCCCATCATCTCACCTTAATTGCTCTAGTGTAGAACTAGCTTGCTCTTGAGCATTATTGCAATGGTTAGCCCTGTAGATCTTTACATTCTTGGTCTCTGCAACTGCAGGTACGACACTGACTTCTACTTGCTCTGCCGGTACCCGTCTGCGGTGAGGCCATTCTACACCATGCCCTGCTCCGACGATTCACGCTACAGCAACTCCTTCGACGTGTTCGTCCGAGGTAAGAGAAATGCGTCTCATGATATCAGGGTTCACGATCTCGACGAATTTTGAACATCTCGAGCCCGCTTGAAATGTGCATCTCGAACTGTTTTGTTGGAAATTTGTCGAAATTCATTCCAGATTAACAAAAAAAATGATGGAAATGAATTGAGATTTTTTGACCATGGATACAGGGGAGGAGATCATCTCGGGGGCACAGAGGGTGCACGTGCCGGAGCTCCTGGCGCGGCAGGCGGAGGCGAGGGGGATCGACGCCGGCAGCATCGCCGCCTATGTCGACTCGTTCAGGTACGGCGCGCCGCCGCACGGCGGGTTCGGCGTCGGGCTGGAGAGGGTGGTGATGCTCTTCTGCGGCGTCGGCAACATCAGGAAGGCGTCGCTCTTCCCGCGCGATCCCAGAAGGCTGACCCCCTGAACCAACGCGTCTATTTGGAGAAATCTCTCACCATCTGATCTCGTACTCTCAATTTCTCATGTATGTCTTTTACGTCGCAAGAATTCTATCTGAACACAACATTGGGTTCAAGAATCCATTCATCTTGAGCTCGTATCAAAACGAGGATCTCTAGTAAACTACGCTGGCATCACTAACGTGGAATGCATATAGCCACATTATTGCAACTGTTCAAGGGGGGCTTAGCATCACGGGAACCTAGCAACATTATTTCACGTAAATACATCCACATGTGATGTACCCAACCGGGAGGCAGGCACGAAGCATGACATTGCCGTGCTGCTGCTCGTGCCGACTACTTGTCTGCAGCCAAGACTCGGCGACGGTACTCTCCGAGGGCCCAAATAGGGAAGATGTTTCTGTACTCGGAGTAACTGATCATGCAGTTTTTGTTGAAGACTCCAATGATCTCCTGTTATATGCGGTACAAATGTTATTCAGCATCTCGGATGATGGTAAATAATAATAATATATGTAGTGAAAGAAAGGCGAATGATTAATCTGTCTGCAATTTAGTTTTCCTCATTAAATATTGCGTGAAGCAATGCGTGTTCCCCTAGCATCAAAGAATTTTTTAACTAAATTGGGCAATGTTACTTCAGGAAAATTTCCAAGCAACTTAGGATCTATGGTCTACTGGTTGCACGACGCCTAAAATAGTCTAATGACTAGGAACACGCCGAAAAAGGGATCGCCTTCAGTCAATTAGTTTAGATTATGTTGCTTGTCAATACCTAACTTATTTTTTGCTTACTTCTACTTCTGCCCGTAGAAACTTCTAAGAAAAGTTACTAGAAAATCAAAGTTCTGCAATATTACTACAGGCTGAAGTAAATGCATGTCCTCTTTTCTTTTTCTAGAGCAACGTTTTAGATCATGAACCCATGACATGGATTATATTATATGGATCAATTAGGACTTACTTGCTGAGGAAATTCACCATCCTCTGATTGTAAGTTGATCAAAACCTTAGCTGCTCGATGCAAAGGCATTGGATCTCTCTCAGCCTGTACAAGAGGAAAATACCATCACCAATAGGCACATGTATCAGCTTATGAAAACTGAAAAGTCAAGCATACCAAAAAATATATAAAAAATAACAAACCTGCCCTGCATCGATTAGGGCCAGCATGGCCCAACCAGTGTTCACTGCATGAGGTCGCTTCCCTTCGAGATTGGTGTAAACCTAATTGAATGCAAGTCAAAAGATAGTTAAAGCAAAGGCGGAAGCTATGTAAACTAAAAACCAAGAAAGCACCTGATCAATATTTCAACTTTCATGTGCCGTCTATGTGCCAGACAGTGTCCAACATATTATTTGTTAAAGGTAATGTTCTCTAAATAGTGTTAAGCAGTCAGTGAGTGGGCATTTGGGCAACCCATCTTGTACTAATTATGTGTATAAAGATTCTTACATGTAACATGGATTACAAAGAAAAGGAATGCACCTTAATAGTTGATTCCCAAAAATATCTCATTTATTGTAGCATATGAAGGCATTTTGCTAGTAGAGTCACTACTAATTTAATCTTTTACAGTTGGAAGAAATTGAAGCGACTAAGCCAGTGTGGCAAAAAAACAGCAAAGAACCCTATAAACATTATAACCTACCTGTGCACCATACAGAAAAGAGCAATGGCATGTAATTTAGCGTCCTACTCTATCCAGTACAACAAAATGTAACACCATAAGGTTCTAGGCTTCTAGCTGTATCCCGATTGTAGACAAGTTTTCTCTTGAGTTCATGCCCACTATGTTAAAACTTTACATATTTTGGAGCATTTATCCCAAAGAACAGATAATATTGATCAGAGCACATGGTTATGTGCATCATAATAGATCGATGCAATCGAGTAAACAAGATTGAAAGCATATACATGATACAGAAAAAAACGGAAAGCATAGTTAGACCACACAAATTTGATAAAAATGAATTTACCTGATCTTGAGATGACAAATAGCTTTCTCCCCAGCCTCCAGAAGGAAGCTCTTTCGACAACAGAAAGTCACATGCCTTTCTGATTGCAGGACTGTTTTTGAATGTCCTACCAGCAGCAACTAATCCCTTCACACCAAACCATGTGCCATAGGTAAAACAAACAGCCCAAGAACCATACCTGTTGGAAAATTCAGAGAGAACAATGTTGCGTGCAATTTTGGTAAAAAAAAATGTGTGCAATGTTCTTATTGTGTCACATGAAGTCCTTATACTAACCATGAACCATCACTTTTTTGAATACTTTCGATAAAGCCAGAAGCTTTGCTGATACAGTTCTCTATTTCACTCCTGCGGTGCCCAGGGTAGAGCTTTTTAAATGCTGTCAGGGCCTGAACTGCTGCTGAAGTACATTCCACATACCTACAAATTTTATACACAAGAGAGAAGGAAAGAAAGATCAGTTAACCTTCTATATGGCAAAACAAGAAAAGAGGACAATGGATGGGTTATTGCGTCTTACGGATAATCAATCACAATGTCCCCAAAGGTCTCAGCAGGATTGATAAGCTGAAAAGTTCAATAACGTTTGTCAAAACTGATGACACAGTCAACAGACACATGGAAGGATGTTCCAAAATCAAAATAAAATATTACTGCCAATGGCTAATTGTCCTTTTCAAACAAAGAAAGTATCTAATCAAAGAGCTCAACACATCTTTATTTTATTGAACAAGATTACAAGAACGATTAAAAAAAATTTTGGTGCCATCTTTTGAGTAGGCAACTTCCCAGTTTTGATGTCACCACAGAAAAATTGACTTGCAGCACTGCTTGCCTAGACAACAATAAGTAAGAGTGGGATGGTCCTCAAAGAAGATAACTACTCACCTCCAGCCAGGCATAAGACCTTGTGAGTTCATATGTTGCAAAGCCACCATTATCATTCTGTGCAGAATAAAAGGATCTGTAAGGCAAGGTTCCTCTCAAAGGAATATGCATGTGATATATTTAAAGCGCTGATTAAAATACATAAGAGAATGGGAGAACTATTCACAACAAAACTTTGTGAAACTTCGAAACATAATTTTTAAAGAAATGATTATATGTGGTACTTCAACAGATCTAGTTTGCCATAGTTCTATGTATCTTATCCTACGAAGAGTCGAGTGGAGCAGCCATAAAAATTGAATGCTCGGTGCCAACAAAGTAAGGCTGCATGCATTAGTAAGGCTATATCAGAGACTTTATAGTCACAACAAATTTTGCATCTTTTGATAAGCACAAAATTAAAATCTGAAGGATACCTTTTCATACATAAGGGTACTTGCGGATTTAATTGTTAAACAGGAGTCCAGTTACCACACTTCCTAAATTTTAATTAACTGAATAGCAGATCTCAAAAATTCTAAGTTTCTAGTGCATATTAATCACGGTTGAGAAGCAAAAGAGCTTTTGTTCGTTTTTAGTATCCTGTAGAAAAACGATGTGCTTAAGAAAGGGATAAGATAAACATCTGATCTGTCCTTATTGCAAAGGAGAATTCGAAGATAGGCATACACTATATGATACTTACTAAACTGCTGCTCCATAAAATATGAAAAGCTTCAAATTTTTGTACTTCAAGGCTTACTATTCATGTGACATATGAAATGTTTTAATGACATATGAGAGGTTTACAATCACCCTAAAATATGTTTTTTTAAAAAATAGATTAACACTTACCATGTATGACATCAGACAATTGACAGAATCATACAGTCTATTAACTTCCACTGCTTCACCAACAATATCTGGAGAAATCTTTGATAGCAACAATGAGGCCTAATAGTAAATCAAAATAAGAACAGTTAAACTATTACAGCGTCAAGAATACCAGCAGATAAGCGCCATGGAACAGACTAAACTTTACAGATAAGAGAATTTATAATGGTTCTGAATTACTATTTCTCATGCAACACAGTCTTGCAGAGAGTTTATATATGCTGGAAGAACAATAGTTCCTCGACCTTGAAATACAAAATTTACCTTAAGTCCTTCTGCAGTGCAATCTGATATAGGCCAACCATGATCAGCAGTAGAAAAGGGCCATGCACCTTTAGATATGTGGCGGTACCAGTGACTAAGATCTCCAGGGCAGTCATCAATAACCTTTCAGGAGAAGAGCCACAGGTAAGTAGTGAAATGGCTCTAAATGTTGATTGGTATAAAGGGAACAGGCATGATGTATGCACCTGTGTTTTCTTTATGTAGTCATGTGCTAGTTTAAGAGTAGGACCAAATTCTTCAGTGAGGCCTGTAGCCACTATAGCTTGAACTGTGAAAGCTGTGTCCCACAGTTGGCTTCCATTATAACCCTACGGTGGCCACAAACAGAATCTATTATAGTTAAAGCAAACAGAACGCACTGATGTGGGCTTCTCTACAATTAAGCTATGATAAAGACTTCGGTGGCAGAAATAATGGCAAAACAAGTTTCCAATGGCATTAAGAGACAGTACAGCACACTTCTTCAATCGGTTTGTTGTGTCAAAGTTAGTATGGTAAAGAGAAAAAGTTACCTGCATTTTCATGCCATCTTCAGCAATCCACAGGTAGTCACGGACTCTTGGAATGTGGAGTTTGAATGCCTCCGAGTTTGGATCTTCAATCCAGCAAGCAAGCATATTTAATACCTGAATAGATAAAGAGTAGATTTGGATAACAAGAGCACAATGTGTCACAGCCTGACATGACTGAGCAAGCAGTTCAATTCAGATAGTAGTTTTCAGATTTTGTTGACATCTCTGAGAACGAAACAAATGGAAACTCCATGGGCTGAACTTTAGTGAGTCATTCAAAATAATGCTTCTTTGGTACCTACATATATTTATAGAGGACTATAATAGGGGCTTATTCTGGCAGAAGTGTTCATGTTTTACAAACAAAAGCAATATTTCATGGGCACGGAGCAGAGGATGAAGAATGGCAGTGAACTTGCAGCTTGAGAGCAGGTAGTGTAGCTGAAAACATTTTTAATCTACATAAGCAGCTTGGAGCAGGCAGTGTAGTGGGCACCCAAAAAAGGGTGGTGCGAGGAGCCACCATCACCACCAATACCAAGATTAAAAAAAGGTGAAACTTTTATGAGGGAATGCTGTGAAACACAGTAATTATGAGTTATGACAGTTTCCCTCTGCTTGCAAGTTGGACACATGTATATTGTTCAAAGTTGAAAATTTTAAGCGTGTTGCCATATAATGGAATGATTTCCTTTTTATGCTTGCATCAAGAAAAAGAGAGCAATCCATTTCCTTTTATAACGAACCAATAGGTAATTATAGTCTTCAATTTACCTTGTTTACTGGACCAATGCAAATATATCGGGTGTTCTCATCTTCATAATGAATATGCTGCATAACAGTGTTCAAAGCTTTCTCCCTCAATTTGCTCCCAGGCCAACGCAACATAACTGGTTCAACAAATTTGTGGAGAGTGGCCCATAATACATCCTGTACAAATGGATGTGGATAGTACAGATCTTCCTGAAATACAACCAAAAAAATCTTTCAGAAAGAACAATCCAGATCTTATTATACACAAAGTGATAAATAAAGATACATAGGATAATTTATGTAAAATTTTGGGTTTACTACAATAACTTTTCAAGACATGCACAATAACAACTAATAAGCGTGAGAAACTGAGGATGCATATAAGCAATTCCTTCGGCTTGTAAGGAGCTTACGATCATTAGATTACGAGTCAAAAGCATGATTTCAACCATTGACTCGCAATCTAACTTAAACTTTGGCCACTTCTAAATTTTAAATTGTTCAGTCATGGCGATTGAAAGATCTATGGTAATATTTATCGCTTCGATAATATCGTATAATTTTAAGTATTTACAAATTTATTGATAAATGATATGGTCAAATTTTGTGCTCTGAAGTCAACAATGCCAATTATCTACAGGCACTGTTTTTTGCATCCAAAATGTGTTCAAAATAACATGCCAGTATGTTACTAACAATTTTTTAATGACTCGCCTCATAAGATAATCTTTTACCATATTGTCAACAATTTTTTCTCATACACATGAATACAACAAACACTAAGTATCATTAACAAACCTTAGCACATTGATTGCGAGCCTTGTCCCAATCAACTTCATTGTAGGGTACTTTGTAGAGTTCCTTTCTTAATTCCAATATAATTGGTGTAACTGGGCCCACAAACCTTTTTCCATAAATGTAACACATAGGCAAATAAACCATCCGGCAATGACACCACATTCGTCCTTCACAAAATTACAAAACATATCAGCAAGGAATAACAGCACTAACGTAATCTACAGCGAGCAAAGTAATGGATATATTATCATATGCATTCAATAGAAAAAGGTATAAATGCCTACAGGGGGAGCACAACCTGGATGAATTGGCAGAGAATATGGCAACAACCATATTTCTGGTGGCACTGGGTTGTTGCCAGACCAGTCAAATACACCAAGTACCTTACATGATCAGGCAATATAAAGAGTTATTACATTTAAAAACCAGGTTAGATTATTGTGGCATCTAATATACAGCAAGAGGAAGTGTTAATTCCGTACCGAGAGCCAAAACTTGCCCCATGATGTTATATAAGTTGCTCCCCCATGGTCTAAAATCCATTTTCGGCCTTTCTCCATAGCTCCATCGCCGCTATCTGGCCCCTCCCCAAGCAATCTCAAAGAAACATATGTCAAGACTGAGCCAAACATGGTGCTGTGGCCCTCAATGTGCAAACCCCATCCTCCATCTTCATTCTACACTTACACACACAAGAGGAAAACATTGCCTTTACCTATTTCAAGTTTGTCGAAGTTTATAATTAGACCCTTACCTGGTGATTGTAGAGATATCGCCGCATCTCCTTCTGATGTTCAGACAACAAAGCAGTGTTCAGTGCTCCGCTCACATACAATGTTATAATCTGAGAAAAATGGAAAATATAATGAGTAACTTTCCCATATAACAAGCAGCACGGAACACTTCTTTTCATACTGGACAAGATTTACGAGTAATTAAAAAGAAACTCCATAGTTCAAATTTTAGTGAATAACCAAATTGGTGCTCGTATACAGATAGACAACTTGCGCTGAGTTAGAATAGTACCAAGCCTGGCATAAGGAACATGGGACCACCATAATCTCCAGGCCAGTGTCCATCGTGTGCTTGAAAAGTAGAATAACGGGCAATTGCCCTTCTCAAAGTGGACAATACAGCTTCGCCTGTAACAGCTTCATGCTCCTCTAGCTTGATAGCTGGAAGGTTCAGCTTAAGAGGATTTGCTTTAGCAAACTGCAGTATGTACAGAAGAAATGCTGAAGTACCAGGGATAACATTGTGTATTGACTAGTGAAAAGGACACTAATATCATGGCTAACACATAGAATTCAGAGCAAGTTAAATGGAAGTAAATAAGAGAAAAATATTCAGCACAACATTACACGTTAACAAGAAAGATATTTTTTGTGATATTTGTTACTTGGTGCACTCGGCACAGAAAGCTTGTGTGGATAGGATATGTTCCCCCTGTCTATATAGCCGTGATGCCAGTAGGTTACCTCCAAGCATAATCATATTTATCCCTCTTTTTAACTGTTTGCACATGTAGTCAGTATAGGCGTGCTGTGAAGTAAAAAAGTACTGATCTCTACATCCTCTCAGAACCCGCGTAAGAGGCTTAAACATGGTAACAACTAGTAAAGGCAACTCAGTTTGGTTTGGCCACTGCACATTAAAAGCTACGGTACTTCGAGTTAAGGTGTATCCCCAATCCATCTCCATCCCACAGCGCTTTCCTTTGCAGTCCCCACAAGAACCCACATGGTACTCCAGAAGTCCAGATCACCAAATTTAAGTCCAAATTACTCAGTGTACAAGCAGCCCAGAATCAACAGCAGCTTGGATGCATAGCTCTCAGGGAACACTGAAATACAGACATCATAATAATAATAATAATAATAATAATAATAATAATAATTCACTAGTGCTAGGCTGCTAGCTGAAGTATTGAGCATTTGGTCTTGCAGGGCATGCTAGTACTGCTACTAATCAACATGGATAGCGAAGCATCACTATTGATGACCTTGAACTGTATGGCTGGAATTGAACGGGGCATCCACATCAAAATTCACCATTAAGGGAGTATAATTAATTGGGTTTTAATTATTACAAACTTAAAAAAAATAGATTTATTTGATTTTTTAGAGTAACTTTTATATAGAAAATTTTTTAAAAAAACACACGGTTAATCAGTTCGAGAAGCATGAGTTTTCCTCTCCTTCACTCACCTTCGAGCGGAGACTAAGCATGCAAACGAAGGCAAAGCGAAAGGGGGAACAGATCGCCGCCTTGCATCCACCGGGAATTCTAGTAGGAAGAAAAAACGTGCAAGTTGCGGCAGCCCATCTCGCTCATCCACCCGCTGCGCATTAAACCAAAATGCACTGTATCTACAGGTCTACACCACCACGGCTCGAGTTCATCACCACATTGAAAGCTTCCGGCAGCCACGCTCTGATCCCGACGTCTCCTGCGGCGATCTCACCAACGAGAACCCGTGCGCTTCCCAACAAGCAATCAGACGAGCAAGGAAGGAAACTAGGAATCGGAGGGTGGCGGCGCGGGCGGCCGGGAGGCATTTACCTGGATGCGCATGAGGAGGTCGGCGCTGTGCTTGAACTCGTGGCGGCGGGCGGCGAACCCCCGCCGCGCGGCCTCGACGGCGGCGAGCTCCTCGGGGTCATCCGCGGTGGGGTCGAACTCCCAGACCTGGCGGCCCACGTGGCCGTTCTTCGTGCGCAGCCACGGGTCGCCCCCGCCCTCCGCGATCCTCAGCCGCCACATCCTCCCCCCTCCTCCTCCTCCGCCTCGCCGCCGATGAACCAACCGATCAGACGGCGTCAGCTGCGGAGGCGGCCGCGAGTGGAGCACGAGATCCCCCTTATATAAAACGGCGCGGCACAGGCTGGACTCAGAGTCACAGGTAGCCGCTTGGGTTTTTTTGGCTCTGCTTGGGTTGGCCCCACTCATGGGGTTACGGGGTTCTGTAGTGCTGTGTCCCCTGGGCCCACAGAAAGTAAGGGATCCTCCTAGGATGTGTTTGGTTGGATGGATTTGGTGGGTTGGGATGGGTTCATCCTATTTTTTGGTGTGTTTGGTTTATGGACTAGTGGGTTGGGATGGACCCAACAGGAGAATATTCCTCAAATATTCGGGACCGATCGATCCGGCCAAAACGGCCGGACCGTGTCGACCCAGCTCTCGCGGGCGCGTCGACGTGCGGTGACGGCGCAGGCCAGGGGGGAGCGGCGGCGCAGGCCGGGGGGAGCGGCCACGGCGGGAGCGGTGACGGCGCAACCCGGGGGGAGCGCCTAGGGAGCTCGGTGGAGCTCGGGAGGCCGGAGGGGCCCAGGGAGCTCGCGGAGCTCGGGAGGCCGGAGGGGCGCGGGCGCAACGGAGGGGCGCGGGTCCGGACCGTCCGGACAGGGTGAGGATGGTCCGGACCCTCGGCCTCGTCCGCCCCCGCCCACTCTAATCCCTTCTACCAAACAAAAAACTAGAACCACCCTATTTCTCAAACCAAACAAACAACTAGAGTCATCCCATTCCAAAAAAAAAGGATGGGTCTAACCCAGCCTACCTCATCCCCAAACCAAACACATCTCTAGAGTCTAGCCACGCCCATGCCGGCCGGCTGCACGAAAGGCCTTGTGGCCGGATCCGGAATATCTTTATTTGGTTGGCCGTTGGCGTAGCTTGGATCTTGGAGTTCCAACGATTCAAATGCTTCTCCCAGATTTCAAATGAAATTCAAATGTCCGTAGATGGATTCCTTTTAACTCTTGGAAACCATAGAATATTAGTATTTTGAGGCGTGCAGCCGTGGAATACCGATATCTCATTATTTTCTATTCCCTCCGTTCTCTTCTATAAAAAAAATCTTTTTCTTTTTTAAAAATATTAAGGCTAGGAGAAAAGACTAGTATGTCTTTTATTAAATAAGCGATTGTTTGAATGGAATGGTAGATTAGAGATAAAATAAGAAAGAATTTAAATAAAAAGTGATTAATGGAACAACTATCAGTACAAAATTTCTTATACTAAAGAATAAGTTAAAATCTTAAAATTCTTTATAGAAGAAGATGAAAGGAGTAATTATTAGTACAGTATAATTGAAATGTACCAATGATAACTATCTCGGAGGTCTGAGCAGATAATCATGTAGCTATAGAACGAAACTCATCCATACATTTCTTTTACTAACTTCCTAAAGCCATGGAATGCCAAGCTTTGAGACGTGTAGCCATGGGATATCGATATCTCATTCTCATGATTATTATACAGAATAATCGAAATGTACTGATGAAACTATTGCTAGATAGATAATCATGCACTAGAAAGCGAAACTCATGCCTGCTGCAATGACCACATATGAGTACGCCAATTAAGTTAAAAACTGAATGGTTGATCGAAGAACCAGTGTAGGTGGCCAAGCAGATAGTTTCCAATTGATACATCTTTGCCATTTGAAAAAAAATTAAAAAAAAGTCCATTTTACTTCCTCGAACAATTTCATCGGAGTACTTGAACACCTAGACTATTTTTTGGCTCAATTTACACCCCATACTTTTAAGAATGGTTCACTTTACTCCTTAATTATATTTCTCTTTTCTATTTCTCTCTGTATAAGTCATATTTTTGTATTGAAAATTGGTAGGATGATAGATGTAGCACAACTTACACCTCAACATTTTTTTAGAATTTTTTATCACTGTTTACATATGTTGCAAGCACTTAACACTGGTTTAAACATCAAGATTTTAAAAGTTAGCAAACAACATGAAAATATTGAAAATATTTTTGAACTTTGATAATAGTCTCATCTAGTACGACTCTAAAAAATTCAACTTAAAATACGACTTGTATAAAGAGAAAAAAGATAAATTATATTAAGGACTAAAGTGAACTATTTTCATTAGTTTGGGTGGTAAAATGAGCCAGAAAATTAGGGGGTTTAGTGCTCCAATGAAATAGTTTGAGGGAGTAAAATGAACTTTTTAAAAAGAAAAATAATATATTTTCATCCAAAAAGGGATGTATCTTGTTATTTAAGTTGCCATGGTAAAGAAACCAATTCATTAGAAATAGTTGCACAAAATGAGATGTACACTTTACTCAAGTATTTCACAAACTAGCCTTCAAATATATATTCATCTGATTATCAAGGATAATCTCAAGACTAAACACCTAATTTTTTGTCAGAGAACTATTCCAGTTTTCCATCAATTAGTGTCATAATGAAGCCCCCCCGCCCCCCCTAAAAAAAAGGCACATGGGCTGTGTATGTTGTACACTAGGTAGACAGCAGTAGGGATGAAAATGGGACGGAAATTCCCGACCGTACTGGTCACTGTTTCCAGTTTGTCCCGATCATTTACATCGGTATTAGAAACAGAAACAATAACTTGTCCCAAAAACGGTAACGGAAACGGGAGAGGGTTTTTTCGATCATTTTGTCGGAATCCGTTTTCGTTCAGTAATCTCTGGAAAATTTCTAGTAAAATTTCAGAAATTCTCTAGCCCAACCAGCCCATTAAGCATTATGTGACAATGGCTTGTTATTTTGATAGAATGATGTCTAGGAGAATAATAAGGACTTTAGACCTTTATCATGGCAACCCTAAATCTCTCCGGGAAGAATAATTACTTAATATTGGACTTGTTATTTGACAAAATTAGTTATTTTGTAATCCTATCATGGTATCATATAGTCCTACCACTTTAATCATGTACGTGCTTATGGACTGTCGTGGTGTTATGTATTTATGGTTGTGGACTCATAGATTGTCGAATATATAATCTATGATCTATTCTTTAACTTTAGTTATATTATTTATTTAATTGACAATCTATCGTTAAATTATTATTATATTACGTTATCATAATATAGTGGCATTACGTGGCTATACGTATGTGCTAAATAAATCATGAATGGTAATATGACATGATGGAAGAATGAAGTTATATTATATAGTTATGCATAGGTAAATATGTGTTAATATAGTTTAGTGTTTCCGACATGAATTTTTGGCTTCTAACTGGTGCCGATATATTTTCGTGCCGACAGTTCTGTTTCCGATATTCTGGTAGCTCCCACATCGTTTTCATTTCTGGCTTTACATTTTGATTCTGTTTTTGAGAAAAAAAAATGGTTGCAGAAATGGAAGAGGTAGTTTTCCGACCGTTCTGACCCCAGGCAGTAGGCAGGCTTCTTCTCCTACAATGCTTTACAACACTCAACACAAGCCAACTAAACCTTTTTGCCGGGTCGGCCAAAGGAGACGGACCAATTTTGTTAAGATTGAGAGAGAGTTACCAACTAAACCTCTAGTGCATGAACATGACATAAAGTACGTCAGTACGATACAATAATAATGCTATGTAAAGAATGAAAGCTCGAGAGAAATGGTCATCGTTGTGGATTGCCACGCCAGACATTGAAGGGTTGAAAGCTCTATCCAGCTTCCAGCAGCCTTGCTAGGTTCATTGTTCTGCCATGAGAGATTGAAAGCAAGGACAAACGCTGACAGCCTACTGTTGTGCAACAATGGCCAGAAATATATACATCAGCTCTGCCCATGTGCCATAGAAAGAAACATTGACTTTCATTAGACCTTTCTTCTCAATACAATAATATGCAAGTCTCTTGTACAGTCTAAGAGAAGTTATCATTAGACCTTACAAGTGTAATTCTGAAAGAGCCCAAAACTCGCAACAACAAAGGCTAAACCATCTGTGCCCTCCTTCTGTCGGCGGATCTCTTTTTCTCCACAGAGGTTGATTAAGAGTGTTTATCTTCATCGATACAAATACAATAACAAAAAAATCATGTTTAAGTTTCACTCTCTTCCAATACTGTTTCCCAAGGAATTATGATTGCCAGTCTTTGACAATACTACATCAGCTTGGATTGCAATTACACACACTATATACCATGGAGCTAGCTATAAGATTTTGCTTGTTTTGGGGGTATATAACTAAGTACATTTGTATAAGGTGATGAGGCGATCAGTATATATGCAGCCTCTATAAGATATTCCTGCCATGCCGTGGACCCCTTCCTTTGTCATGCCATTCTCATGCACACCTCTTTGAGTGAAGATGGCGACAGTACTCTCCAAGAGCCCAGATGGGGAATAAGTTGCGGTAGTTGGGGTAATTGAAGAAGAGGGAGCAATTGAAGCATCCGACATGCTCCTAATCAGCAGAGGTGCACAAGTAGCATGTGAGAGACCTTAAATGGTCAGATAACAACATTATCTACACCCAAGTAACGTTGAAACATCTTAGTTCAGAACAACCCCAGGAGTTCAACTAATTGGTGATCTATTTAGTTTCTTTTTTAAGTTTCCGGAGCAACAGTTAAAGATGGCATTGCATGTCATAAAATCGTTGCACAGAAGGTACCATATGCTAGTTCAGTTCCTTACTACAGCCAAACAAAATAATCTCATAGAAGCCCTATTTTTATCTAATGTAAACAGCACACTTCTTTCTGGAAACCACTTGATTTTTGAGCGCAAGGCAATAGCCTATATCATTTTGAATATGCTAGTTGAATTGCTAGATCAGGGTTCGATTCTTTTTCAAGCATGCAAACTGAACTGTATTTAGCAGTATAATGTAAAGTTTGCTCTAGTCATATTATGTTATGTATTACTTGATGACCATAGTTCACATCAGAGAAGCTGGGTGAATTATACCCCATATCTGACATACATATAACGGTTTTTTTTTCTTCTTGTGTTGCTCACTTCATTCCATAAAATTATTGCTGACTAAACAAACTCAAGTTTTCCATGACTCGATATAAAACATACCCCCAGCAAAACTTAAATGCGGACTTACTTGTTGGGGAAACTCTCCAGTTTTCAACTGCATATTGATTAATTCTTTTGCAGCACGATGCAGCGGGGCTGGATCTCGCTCCATCTTACATCCAAATAGTTACAGAGATCACTTGATAAACAAGTTAACCCCATCGGCATTAAATTGAAAATAACAAGACATACCTGTCCAGCATAAATTAAAGTCAACATTGCCCAAGCAGTATTCACTGCATGAGCACGATCACCTTTGATGTTTACATAAACCTGTTTGGTATTATAAAAAATAAAAATCAGTGGAGAAATCTGCAAAAAGGTCGACATTTCAAAGAAGTGCCTTTTTAACAGTGTATTAAACAAAACCTCAAAATACATTAAAATTTATAGAAATTTGCACCAGTCCAACTTCCCTTCATAAGATTTCTTCTGAGTGGAAGCAGAGCTTGTGGCAATGAAAAGGAATAATTCCAAATAACACAACAGATCAAATGAATGGGCTGTGCTTCAATCTCAAAGCTAATTCACAGATCAACAGAACGAATGTTTGCACGGATGGCTTCTTTTGAGGGGTGTGAACAAGCCCGCCCGTGCTCATGCCCCAAACTCAGCAGGGTGCACACCATTACTAGGGTCGTGAGCGTTGGTTCTACTATACCTTCAGTAAAGGCCAGTTCTAGTTGAATTTAAAGTCCTGCTTTAAAAAACTATGCTAATTAACCCACCATTATGTATCCTACATGCCAATTATCATAAAACCTTCAACAAAACGAACTATATATGCTTATTCAACCATAAAAAATTAAAAGGAATGATCTAAATAGCTAGAGAAAAACTACTTACCTTAGTTTCGTTAGAGACATGACTTTCTCCCCACCCACCAGTATTGAGCTGCTTTGACAATATAAAATCACATGCTTTCCTGATGGAAGGACTATTCTCGTATGTTCTTCCGGCAGCAATTAGCCCTTTTACTGAAAAGAAGGCCCCATAGGTGAAACATACACCCCAAGTGCCTAGCCTGCCAAATAACCAAGTTATTGTGTTAAAAATTGTTAACTAGAAGAGAGAAAAATTATCCATATACAGAATGTCAGTAAATGGTGCTCTTGTTACAAACCATGAACCATCTTCGCCTTGTGTGTTCTCAATAAACATCGCTGCGTTTCTGACACATTTTTCTATCTCTCTAGTACGGTAACCAGGGCATAGTTCTTTGAACAGCACCAAAGCTTGGAGCACTGAGGAAGTGCATTCTGGATATCTGCCAATTTATGGTACAATGTGAGTTGCGAGGAGATACTTTATCTACAAAGCGAAAAGGGTGCTACCAGGATTTTCTAAACGCGATGTTACTTGCATCACTTACGGATAATCGACCACCATGTTTGGAAAACTCTCACAAGGATTGAGAATCTAGGTTATAAAAAGAAAAAAAAACATGTCAGGCTGTCAGCACATGGCCATAAGAACTTGAAATAAAACTGGTGATTGGCTATTTCAATATAAGTGTACTGGAACATACATGATGTGCTGAATCAAATAATTAAGTTTCATAATTTGAAGTGTATGCATCTTGCTTACGTTTTATCATCATAAATTAGATCGATTGTGTTTATGATGTAGGCACAATCTTGGAATTATCGTGATGTATATTATTCAAAAAGCATATCAGGGCACTAGTGTGAAGAAACTCACCTCTATCCAAGTAGAAGTTCTTTTGCATTCATATGTAGAAATGGTACCATCTTTGTTCTGCAAGGAAAAATGAATACATTAATCAGATGATTTTCACATCTTAAAACCACGGAATACATTGATCAGAGAGAAGGGACCTAATAGGCATGGTAGAGTAACAATCACCATTTTTAGTTAGATTTTTTACATTTGCCTACATAAAG
This sequence comes from Oryza meyeriana var. granulata, assembly GCA_003991445.1. NCBI lineage: Eukaryota > Viridiplantae > Streptophyta > Magnoliopsida > Poales > Poaceae > Oryza > Oryza meyeriana. The sequence goes on from RYFJ01001222.1 coordinate 127,661, forward strand.
TTGGCAGCAAGTTGCGTAACTTATGAGCTTGGATTTGGATTTCACAGCTGCGCTCGTACTGAGTTCCAGAAAGGGTTATTAACATATTTCATCCCATTGTTTGGTGGGCGAGACTCTTTTAACCTATCCTCGCTTAGCACAACTAACAACAGTACACAAGACCATAATTTTTCACATGATTATGAATGGGGGCTGGTCTGCAAGGAAACTACAAGATCATGTTTTATAGCTGTACTTAAATAATTCCATACCACAAAAGATAGTAGGCAATCAACAGCATCATGCAGCCTTTCTCTTTCAATTGGATCCCCAACCACATCACTAGAGATCTTTGCCAGCAACAGTATAGCCTGGAAATGAAATTATTTAAGATCGCTAGAGTAGACAAAATATAAATTATGCAGAATTGGCAACAGATCAAGGTCAGTTTTTTTGGTATAAGCATGAGCTTCTTGGGTGTGCTATCACTGATTAAGACTAGGTTAATAAGATGCTTATTTCATTACTTCAATGGTGCATTAGTAACAAAAAAAGAAAAACAAATAACATAATGACCTTTAACCCTTCTGCTGTAGTGTCAGACACAGCCCATCCATTGTCTGCTGATGAGAGAGTCCATGAACCCTTTGATCTATGGCGATGCCAGTAACTTTGGTCACCAGGATGATTCCTCATAACCTTCAAGAAAGAACATGCAATTTATCTTGGATTATATTATGCACTAGTTAATTTATGAATTTAAATTATTAAAGTACAGATTCTGAACCTGTGAATTTTTCATGAACTTGTGGGCTCTCTCAAGAGTTGAACCATACTCGTTTACAAGATCAGTAGCACAAAATGCTTGAATTATAAATGCTGTTTCCCAGCTCTGGCAACCATCGTATACCTATCATTGAGATAACAATCTATCACAGTTTTTCAAATTTTCCTCTTTAGGTAAAGAGCTAATTTTCTGGAACAAAAAACATGTCGGATTTAAAAATTAGCTTATACCTCTCATGGTGTGGAAACCTTCTTGATATATATTTAATATAATCATACCAAGTGATACTTTTACTGCTGTACTTACTAAATGTGCAAAGCACATCATTGAAAGTACAATTATCCATCGGTCTGTCCTTGTTTCTCCATTAAATTTAATGACGACACTAGATAGTAATTGGAAACTTTTCCTAGATGAAAAATATTTTCCCAACTTAGGGTAGTACCGACAGTGGACACATTAACCGTGTTAGCTCCACTTCCACATGGAATTAGTCTATTTATGCATAAAAGGCGCAAAAGTTAATAACCTGTGCCTTCATGCCATCTTCTGAAAGCCACAAGAAATCAGGTACCCTTGCAAGATGACGCTTAAATGCATCTGAATTTGGTTCTTCTGCCCAGCAGCAGACCATATTTAGAGCCTGAATATTATTACGAAGAATTACTAAGAAGGCAGATATCAGTTGATCCAAACAATGTGAATTCTGATGCCTAGTTCAAATCTGCCATACCCTAGCCCTTCCGGAATCAAATTAACAGTCAACGCCATACATACCTAATTAACGATGAGCATTGCCACGGAATGCACAAATCATAAAAGGACAAAACAATTCAAGCTACCTTATTAACAGAACATATACAGAGGTATTGCGTGTTTTGGTCTTCGTAATGGATATGCTCCATGAGTTTATCCAAAGCTCTCCCCCTCAGCTTATTCATCGGCCACCTGCTCAGCACCGGCTCCACCCACTTGTACAGCGAAGTCCACACCACATTCTGCAGCAGCGTCCGCGGGCAGAGCAGATCCTCCTGCCATCACCAACACCCACAGTATTACACACTCCAACAGGCAAAAGAAAGAGAGGGGTTTGGAGGCCCGGTGGCGCCGGAGACGGAGGCGAAGTGCCACCCGCCACCAGCGGCGGCGGCGGCGAGAATCGCGGGCTCTCACTCTACCGCCGCCTCGCGGGCCACGTCTCCCCAAGAAGAAGCCCAATTGACCAAGGCCCAGTTACAGGTACGGCTGCCTAGCGGTTTGACGAATCTGGGCCCAGTAAAATTCGGGCCGGCCCAATGCTCTCTCTAACCTTGGCGCAGGCGTTGCGGGCCTGGGCCCAGTCGATGGTGTGGTAGTGGGCCGTGTATATCTCCTCTCGCAACGCCAGAATGGTCGGCGTGATGGGGCCCACGAACCTCTTGCCGTACAGGTAGGCCATCGGCAGGTACACCATGCGGGTCAGGCACCAGAATTTGCCTGCTCGCACAAAAGATAAAGCAGGTTAAATTCAGTCCAAATTTGAAGAAATTTGACGAAGTTTCCGCATAATATAAACTCCAGAGCATGGCATTAAAATTTTTTTATAGATTGGTAGTATTTGGTATAAGAGTATATAGTATGTATATACCTGGATGAAATGGAAGGAACTTCGGGGCTAGCCATAGCTCAGGGAAGATGGGGTTGTTTCCTTCCCACTCGTAGACTCCAAGTATCTGCAGTGAGTCCAAAATTAATTAAGTTGATTGAAATTAAGTACTTCTACTTCAAAGTCTTGGTAAATGTTACTACATCTCACCACAAGAATAACATCACTTAACGACTCTTTCTTGGAGACACTTGAAGTCACCAAGATTTTTTTCCAAATATACCCTTCTCATGACTCTTCAATTTTATAGGAGGTGCTTTACTTATTTTTAATTTATTATGGGATGTATTTAACTTGAAAATGTCTTCAAGATTCAACTTGAACAGTGATTTCTCATAAATAGATACATAAAATCAACATTGTGTGAAAGTACTTTGATATATGAATATTTCGATATGACCTTCAAATAGTAAACAGACCTACTGGTCAAATTTATGTAAAGCTTTGACTTTTTAAATCAAAATACACCTTATAAAAATCAATGGATGGAGCAATTGTGTTTAACAAGATATATTATTGTGCATGGGTTAATCTAGGAAACGGACCGAGAGCCATATCTTTCCCCACTGTGGAACAAGGGTGGCGCCACCACCTGACATGATCCAGGCACGTCCCTTGGCCAATTGATCATTGCTTGGCTCCTCGCCGAGAAGCCTTAGGGTGATGTAGTTCGAGCATGTGCCAAACATGGTGCTTGAGCTCAAGATTAGTGTGCCCCATCCACCGTCCTCGTTCTGCTCGTATGAATATGTCGTAATTTTTAGTTGCACTCGTACATGTAGAGAACACAATGCTTTTGTATTTTAGTACTGCTTCCATCTCAAAAAGACTTTATTTCTAGATACGAACATAGAGAATTACTCGTTTAAATTTATAGCTAAAAATAAAGTTTTTTAGGGACGGAGGTAGTATCATTTAGTTGTTAAATCATGTATATTGTTTTGTTTGAGCAAATTTATCTTGGAACTGATACTTCTTGCAGATTAACCACCCTATTTTTTTTTTTGTGTCTGTATAGACTTTTGCAAAGTAACACACGTTCCTTTTTTTCACTTTTTTTATTAAAAAAAGTCATTACATCATGCACGTTCTGTATATAGATTGATAAACATTTTGCCTGATGGTTATATATATATCGACATATCTCCCGGCGATGCTCTGATGAGAGGACAGTGTCCAGTGATCCAGTGACATATAACGCAAATATCTGCATTTATTTTGTACAGCAATTAATTAGCTAGATCACTAGAAACCTCGAAATATTTGAACTTAAACATGAATTAATATTAGCTAGCTAGAGAAATACTAATTAAAATACCAAGCCAGGCATGATGAACATAACACCACTGAAGTCGCCAGGCCAGTGTCCATCGTCTGCTTGCAGAGAGCAGAGCTCGTCGAGAGCTCGCCTCAACGAAGCCATTGCGATCTCTTCGGTGACTTGCTCGTTCACTCCAAGCTTAACGTGTGGAATGCGATCACGACGTTGATGCTCGTTTTGCTTTGCAAACTGCAGCAAAATCAAATGCGAAACTAACAAAATCAAATGAAGCTAGCTAACACTACTGTCAGTTTCCAGATTATATAAAGCCGGGAAGCACATGCCAGTGTAAATCATTAGAGAGTTGCTCGTGTTCATTACCCAGTCATCGGCCGGCCAGCCACCTCTAATATGGAGAATTTTTACCAGTTTACCGGTAGTCTACCGGTGTAAATAAGATCACTTATGAAATTTGCCACAAATTAAAAATAGCATTTTATTAAATTTTTTAATTTTTAAGGAATAGATCTGATCCATTAAATTAAAAAAAATAAACCGATCAAAAATACATCTATCAATCTAAACCCTTGAACCGTTTATACTGGCGTCAGTAAATTGTACCTAAAAAGTCCTCATACCTGCATGCGCATGAGGAGATCGGCTGACTCCCGGCGGCGGAGGCGGCGATCGGTGAACTCCCGACGCACCGTCTCGACATCAGCGCGGTCCTCCGGCGTGCCATGGTCGGGATCAAACTCCCACACCACTCGTCCGATGAAGCTGTTCGTCGACTGCAGCAATGCGCCGCCGCCCTCCGCCGCCTTCAGCCTCCACATGATGGTCGATCGCCAACCAACTCGCCGGAGACGGAGAAGAAGGGCAAGCAGCTAGCTAGAGCTAGGGCACGTACTACACGCTTGTTGTTTGTTTGGTGTGTTTCATGGCAGAGGGCCTACCAGTACGGGCTGGCTTTTAAAGGGCAGGCCTTGGCGCCAAATGCTGACACGTGGGATAAGACCCATGCACAGTGGGCCCCACCGATGCTGTGAATCACACGTGCATCACAGCCTGTACTGGTACACGCCAAATATTATGAAAACATAAAACAAAAAATACTTGGTAGTTTTTCGTTCAAAAAAATTAGTGATTAGAGTAGTATATATATGGTATACATACAAGAATAAAAATCCCATGTATGATAAAACACACATACAAAAATAGAAAACGGAACGCAGTGCAAAATAAAGGGATGGGAAACACAGGAAAAACAAAGAATTGTTATTTGGATCACATGTGGAAAAAACTTATGAAATTTTATAAAACAAACATGCAAGAGAGATAAAAACAAAAAAAAATAAGCACAGTGGAATTGTCAATGAAAAACTTTTCATTCTCTTACCTTATTTTTGTCTTCCTTCATGCAGTGATGTATGTGCATGTGTGCATACGCTTTCTATATTATTATTAAAAAATACAGAAAATTGTATCTTTTCAATGGGATGAGAATGAAATAAATCTCCCTCCACCTCAAACATCCGTAACTGATTTTTTTTCCTTCGGAATGCAATTTCTCCACTTAATTTTGCTTTGATCTAATCATGTAGAAAGGGTACGGTATTTCTCCAATGTGCAAATTAAAAGACCATGAGATCCACCTGGCTCATAAGAGCACAGTTTAAATATTATTTTGAAGTCAGTCTCAAGCTTCACACGCGAAGAGTAAGCGAAAACATAAGAACATACTGCCTCCGTCCCTTGGCTGGGCACATCCATTTTAAATATAGAGCTATTTTTTAAAAAAATACTCTTTGCGTCTAAAATATAATTACTTTTTATAATTTAAGTTTATCTTAAATATAGCTAGTATGTAAAAAGTAAATTTTGACATAAAATTTTTTATTTTATCCTTGATGATCCACGTAACCTCAATCAGAGTAGACCCCACACCTTACTTATTATTATTATAAAGACATTTTTTTATCATGCATGATAATCCTTAATTTCTTTAAAAAATTTTAGACTTAAGACGAAAAAAATAGAAAATATAGAAGAAAAAAAGGTTGAAGTACAGCAGATGGGACTGATATGTTTTCTCGGTGAAAGCATTAGAAAAATGTGTGATGAGTAGCGATGAGTAGCGCGTGCCATATGCACACGAAACACGATCATAAATATGATTTGTAGACCAGAAAACACACCAACACAGTACAATATGATTTGTAGACCAGAAAACCTGAAGATCATAAATCCAACGCCTAATAAGAAACATGCAACATATTTTAAGACTTTTGACGCAAATATAGCAAAACCGATCCAAATGTGTAGGAGGACTTAATCCTTACTTTTTTTTCAATTACAGCAAAAACATAAATGCATATGCACACCACACCATACTTATTTTTTTAAGATAATAGATAGAAATCCGGCCTCTTTATCTATAAGTGGATATACACAACCAAAGGTTACACGAGTGCATATATTCCAAATCTCATAACTGATAAACGCAAAAAAAAAAAAAAACAAACAACAAGAAAAGACTAGCTTCAAGCTTTTCTTCCTTGCTTTAAACTTCAAGGAGATGCAGAGCTAGCCCGCCCTTCCGCCGCCACACCCTCTCGCTATTGCTGCATCCACCACAAAAGCTCCTCTATTCCACTGTGACCGAAGGAAGAGGACGAAACTAGTCCGCCAGCAGTCTTGTAGTCGCCAAGCACCGGTCTCATGCCGTTTGGACAACCTACTCTCCCGCAGCTAAACGAGTTCATCGCTGCCATGCCGTCCACTTCACACGACAACCATCGTACCCGAAATGCGAACAAGCAGCCGCCGCGTCAGCATCGTTGCCGCAGAACCTCACCTCCGCCGAGCCGCCAAAGCTTATCTCATCGGAGGGACTGCCGCCACCACGCCATCGTTGTCGCAGACCACGACATCCACCAAGGTGCCGTAGCTTATCTCGCCAGAGAGCTGTTGCCACCACAGCGTCGTCACTGCAGAACACGATCTCCATTGAGCTGTTGTCTTAGCTTATCCTGTCGGGGAGCCGCTGCCTCCACGTCTTCTTCGCCGCTGACCTCCACCACCTCTCCTTGCCATCACTGTTGCGTCCGGTGTCACTCCTAGCGCGTTGCCGAGCTGACTGGCCAATATCTAGCACTGCCGAGCCGTCACCACCACCACCACCATCGCCACCTAGGCCCTGGTGCCAACGCTACGCCGCCGCTAGTGCGCCGCCACTATTGACCCTTCTGCCGCACAACCACCGGGGCTTGCAAGCTTACCAGCCTACCGCCCTCGCCGTCTCCCGCCGTTGCTACTGCCGCACCACCTCGCTAGCCTGCAAGAAAGCGGGCGCCGCTGGCTAGCCACGGGGCACCGTCCCTCCAGTCGCCTGCCGAAGCCGCCAGCTAGCCTGGTCACGGGGCACCGCCCCCCAGCTGCCGGCCGGCCCCGCACGAAGTGAGGAAGGAGGAAGGAGAAGAAACTGGATCTGGATCTGGACCGGAGAGTAAAAAAGAAAAAAAGAGAAGAGAAGAAGGAGAAGGAAGAAGAAAGAGGGTGAAGATGGAGGGGGAAGGGACTGAGGGTAGCGGGTATGAGAGAGGAGAGGCACCGCCGGCGGCGAGGCGTGGAAGCCACGGGAGGGAGCGCAGGCGCCGGTCTAGGGAACATACAAGTGCAAATACACTCTCTAACACACACCTATACAGTGATGTCTGAAACCCTACTGCCAAATTTCTGATTGTTCTGTCGGTAAATTTCTAGCTCCGCTACTGGAATTTAGACCTTTAGACCTTGGGGGATGGTATTATAGTACATCCTATCTCAACCAAGACCACAACTTTAGATACTCAGGCTACGTAACTCAAAAGACTAGTATGACGGGTGAGAACCGCCCTCCACCTTTTAAGTTGGGCTTCCCCATCATTAATTACCGATGTGGGACTAAACTCAATAATCTCCTTCGTTACACATCGGTCCTAATAATCTTCACCGTCACACATTGGGCCCAATAATCTCTCTCATCACATTAATCCATGTGAGCCCGAAGACTTGATTGCGGGCTAGGCACAATAATTTCTGTCGTCGCATCAGAGGCCATCCCACCTTAGATAATTGTTCTAGTTTGCCCCAATCGTGTAAACCTGGAAATTGTTTCAGGTTTCCTAACCCGATCTCTGATACCACTTGTTATAAAAGTTAACTGAAATTATGGAACATAACTAACTTTCTCGATGTTACCAGTCATTGATCAACTCAGACGTAATAGATAACCATATAGGAAAAACAAGAGACCATTTTGAAGTGAGAAATGCTAAACAAAGCCAAACCCAATAAAACAAAGCTTATAAAGGATGGATAATAGTCCTGAGCGTTAGATGCCTTGCACAACTACCTTCGTATTTAAATGTACGGCATTATTGATTTTATTGATCAAACATTTAAAATTTTGGTCATCAATAGCTCTTAAAATATTGTCCAAAAACATAAAAATTAGAGAAAATTTCCTACGTGCCCCTAAGAATTTGTTTAATCCCTTCTGTGCCCCTAAAAATTTTGCCTCATCCCCTATATACTCTTGAGTTTTGATCTTAATTCCCTCTATACTCATTTCATTAGTTGACCATCAATTGACCATTAGAACATTCTAAAATAACTATATTATCCCTCTCTTATACTTACGTGCTACCTACTTCACAAAACTCAATATAAAAAATTAATTTATAATAAAATTAAAGGGGACGAAATCATTTAATGCCAAATTTGAAAACAAAATTTATTTTTTGAAAAAATTAAAAAATTATGATTAAATCCGTACATTAGTTTCAACAGGAAATTGAGAACAAAAATTGTTTGTTATTTGGGTGTAAATTTTGGTGAAAATGTTGTATGAATTTCATCAAATTTGATTTAAAATTTATTTAAAGATTTTAAATATATTTTTTTAAATTTTTGATCAAATAATTCCATCCCCTTTGTTTTTTACAATTGAATCTTTTTTCACTGCATATTTGTTCAACAAGTACTTTTCAAATTTGATACAAAGTTTGTATTTTTTGAAATTTCAATGAAATTACCTTTCAAAATTTTGAAATTCAAAACTGCATATTCAGTAATTTATCCCTTACTTTTTTTATATCCCAAATAATTCCTATGTGGAACAGTTCTAACTTTTAGTAATATGCCAAGGGTAATAAGGTTATTTCTAAAAATACTAACGATCAACTAATGGTCAACCAACGGAACAAGCATTAAGGGATCCAAATAAAAATTTAGGGGTATACAAGAGATCAAGCAAATCTCAGAAATGTAGAAGGGATCATGTAATATTTTAGGAGTGCGTAGTGAATTGACTCTAAAAATTATATTGGTAGCTTTTTCTTTATAACTACTTTTATAATATATATTATAATTTGTTAGATATTATCGTTATATTCTAAACAAATAATGGTTAAAGTTATGAAAAAACCAAATAAAGTCAATAGTACCACAGATTTAAATACGAGTGCAGTACCTCATTATACATGTAGTGGTGATATGCTCCCAAGGGTGTTGATGGCACATGCAACTACCGTTATCATCAGTAGCATATTTGGTGATTGGTCTAGCTTGGTATGCCATTTTTAGAGACGAGATGGCGCAATGATGGTCACTGTGCTACAACCAGCTACTACTCCCTCTGTAAAAAAAAAAAAAGCTATTTCTAGGACTTTTGTTTCAAAATATATATTTTTAACTCTTTTAATATTATTATATCTATTACACCTCTACCAATTATCTTATTCTCTCCAAGTCCACTTTACATTAATGATTGATAATATGGTCTTTTTACCCTCTTCTTTAATTTCTTTCAAACAATCTAAAAATAACTATATTTTAGAATGAACGGACTAACTCTCTATTATTATTTTCAGATCAAGTGCGTCGTTCCAAATAGAATGCCAAATGGCCAAATCAGTACATTAATGGTCGACTTAAAGCAAATTTAAAGCAGTCAGCATCAGTGTGCTGTGCTGTCCATACTCCAGACTTGAATTGAAAGTTCAGCTCTCAGTACAGATCATTATATATTCCAGAATTCAATGTGCTGCCTGTATGCCTTTATCTATTTCCACTGATTCTTCGTTCTTTTGCATTTATTCAGAACGCATTGGTTGGTGGCTGGTACTATATTAATAGCCGCTTAACTGTAACCCCACATATTCCTTGGTCTCGCAATCATGGACTTCTGATACCAAAACTGAATAGGAACAAGTTTTAGCTAATTATTTTTAAAACGATAACGTTTTAGTGTATAATAAATTATGGTTTATAAGAAATAATAAACGTAATCAATAATTTTCATACACTCATAATATATATATAAAAGATATATATATATATATATATAAAGAGTAATTAAAAGTGTGAAAATTCTACTTATCTCACTATTCACTCTCTGGGCCAATAAAATCCAAAAAGAGCTTCCAAAATATCAAAGATTCAAAAAAAGGCAAAATTTCACCTCCTCAAGTAGATGAGCATACTCTAGCAACTTGAGATGGGATCTGAGTGAACAGTCACTTATATAGAGGATCATTAGTCCCAACTGACATTGATGGGTTTCTCGTCTAGTCTGGGGCTTTAAACCCGCCCTGATGATTGGCTAGCTCATTAGAGCCGATTGGTCTCTAACCGGCACTGATGATCAATCGACACTGATAAGTTATCATCAGTGTCGGTTATTATTTGATAGTGGGTATGGATATAGCAGGGGAAGAAAAACCACGCATCAGTATCGGTTACATCAGTATGAATGACATGTTCTATAGTAGTGAAAAATTCTTATATTGTAGAATGGAGATAGTAGTTGAGAAGAGAGTAGGGCCACCGGTGAAAGAAAGCAAATGGGCGTACGCCACGTAGCGGGAACAGGGACGGGAATACGGAGGCAGGAACAGGGAAGCCACATCCGCTCTTGGCTGGCTATAACCATCTCCATAGTATTTTTTTATATCTAATTCTAAGTCTAACACGTGTATTTGTAATACGTAGGATCAAAAATAAAGTCTATTCATGTGACTATTTTTGTGTGGAGATATAAATATGAGTAGCACGTAAAGAGAGAGAAGAGTAAAGCAGGTACTCTCTCTGTCCTATAATATAAAAGATTATATTATTTTTGACTAAATTAAAGTTGTAACCAAAAGACATATATACCCATAAAAATGACACGAAAAAAATAAACTAGTACAAAAGATGATAAGTGAAAAATAAATTAGTATAAAAGTTAATAGGTGAAAAATAAATTTATACAAAAGTTAATAGGTAGAAAATAAAATACTGTCTTAGGATTATAAAATCTCTTATATTTTAAATAAATTTAAAGAATAAAATCTTTTATATATTATTATTGGTGAGTTGGATCCAATAGTCTAGGCTGCATGTAAGCGATAGGTCATGCGGAAGTGTGCTGCGGTGTTTGCCGTCCGTTTCTCTCTCTCTTGTCGCTTCAATTCTACTATAATGATATGATTTTTTTTAGTGTGATGAATCAGACTATTATATCTGCTCTAATCGTTCACTGCTATCACTAATTTTTCATTTCATCTACAATCAACTTAAGAAACACATGATACAACAAGTGGGCTCTAATACCGATACATTACGGAAGCGTATCCTCTGCCGTTTGGGATGGTTACGGCACCCCAATGTTCTTCAATCCGGTCCTTTCATTTTAGATGGACGGTTAAGATTAAAACAGCCTTAAATTCCATCTTCTGCATTAAACTCTATCTGTAGTGAGGTAAGACAATGTGACAAAGCCGAGCTGCTTAAGATTTACTAGACGGTGCGTAAGCATGCTTCCCAACTACTAAACAGTGTTTTTTAAAAAAATTTCTATATAAAAATTATTTTAAAAAATCATATTAATTTATTTTTAAGTTTAAAATAATTAATACTTAATTAATTATACGCTAATAATTTAGCTCGTTTTATATATTTTTTTCTCTTTCCTCAGCTTCAAACTATACCTAAGCTAGGTGAAACGCTGACGTTTTCCTCGTTCCATGCCTCCCAACGTCCTGCGACTTGAGACCTTCATCACTTATCCTTTCGTCTTCTTTGTGCTAATCTGTTCTCTTTTCCATCACTTGGTCAATTAGTCTTTCCTCTTCCTTGTGTTAATCTGTTCTGACTTAGAATGTTTATGGACTTAACTTCATATATGTACATCTTTGCTGTCAATCAGGGATAGAAGGAAACTGCTAAACAAACAATCGATGACAAGCGTTTTTCATTTTACTAGATGATTCATAAGACCTGATCTCTAGCTTCTCTTAGAATTTTCAACTAATAGAAACTCTCTTAAATAGTTTAGATTTTTATTTAGATTCTAAGACTCTATAGTTATAGAATTTAGAAAATAAATTAGAAACTGAAAAATTCAGGTCCTTTATATTCTCATCAGCTAACTTCTTATCAGCCACTTATTAATCTTAAGCTCCTCAAACATAACCATACTGTCTTTAAATAGAGGAACAAGAACTTGCTGCTTTTTTCTTCCTTGGAAGAAGAGGAAGATAGAAGAGAGAATAGAGGAAATATCGTTCAGAGTAATTTCACATCCTAATCATTTGTTGCAAAGAGAGGATCGGGATTTAAGAACAGCAGGGTGCTGTAACCACCCCAAACGGCAGAGGATACGATTCCGATACATTGCATATTTATTTTATTCTATATGGGCCCACCTATATTTGTCTCAGTTCATAGCTTTCTTCTCCTTCAGCCCATGCAAGAAACCAATCCAAGAGATCAAAGACTTGCTGCTTAAGGGAGAGTTCGGCAGATGGGGAAGGTGAGAAAAGTTTCGGTGTACACAAAATGAGTAAGTTATTAGCACATAATTAATTAAGTTTTAATTATTATAAACTTAAAAAATAGATTTATTTGATTTTTTAGAGGAAAATTTTTATAAAAAATATACCGTTTAAGTAGTTCGAGAAGCGTGCTCATGAAAAATGAGAAATTTTTTCTCTTTTTAGCTCTTTCGAACACAGCCTAAATATCCGATCGAAGCAACACGTTTTAGGGTTTTGCCACGGAAGGTCTACTGGGAGCGCCGATGCGAAAGGTAAGCGATGAGCCTCCGTCACCATGGCTCGGAGGGAGAGCCCTGTCCATGCAACCGACTGCGAGCTAGATCTGAGCCAGGGATTGACCTCGAGCACATGGCGGCTACGAGCACTGCCGAGCACGGTGAACCTAAATGAGGCAGCCACTAACGCCGGCGGTGGTGGCAACGACGGACCAGAGATCGGCATCGGGCAGTCCTTTCCCCTGACATCATCGCTCCACCAGTTTCTTCTCGACTGCCATCAACTTATGGTAGTGGCGTTGAGTTGACGAGCTCCCTTCACGCCCCGCTAGTAGGCCCAGTTTCTTGGAGTTCGTGAGCAGCCTAACAACTAGTGGTGTTCTTTTTGTCTTTTGCCTTCTAGTTTCTTTCTCGGTTTCTGTTAGCACGTTTTTTGAAACTCAAAACGGTACGTTTTTTTAAAAACATTTTATATAAAAGTATCTCTAAAAAATCAAATAGATCTATTTTTTAAGTTTTTAATAGTTAATACTTAATTAATCACATGCTAATGGTATTTCTCGTTTTATGTACGGCTTATAAGACAGCGGCAAAAACCAAATCAAACACCCCTAGTCGCCCACTCATGCTCTCTCCTGCTTTCTCTCCTTCAGCGCATAAGCCTATATGAAATTGTTGTCGCGTAGAGCTATTTTACCTGCTCTTAGAGGAGGAAGAGATAAAAAAAATTCTTGTTTTCCGTGAACACGCTTTCCGAATTGCTAAACGGTATATTTTTTATAAAAATTTTCTATATAAAAGTTGTTTAAAATAATCAAATAAATCTATTTTTCAAGTTTGTAATAATTAAAACTTAATTAATCATGTACTAATGATTTACCTCGTTTTACATGCGCCGAAACTTTTCCCACCTTCCCCATCTGCCGAACTCTCCCTTAGTTCTTCTCGACACTGGCTACATTCACACTAAGTTTATTAGCGTGCCAATTCAATCATTAGAAAATAGTATAGATTTGCAGGAGAAGGAATAGCCGGTACAGAGAGATATGATCTATATCAAATTGTTACTCTCTCCATTCTAAAATATAATAAGTAATATAACAAGTTCTATTAATTTTTTTGAGAATTAAGGATAAATGGAAAAGATTACGACCGTCCGCTTTGAATAAGGAATGGTTAAAGAATGGAAGGGTGAGTGGGTGTAAAATTGCGTGGAAATTAAATAAGAGGTGACTGGCAGTGGTAGTAATATCCTAAAAATAGTTATATTCTAGGAGAAAATTCGAACGGAAGTTTGGATGAAGGGAGTATTTTGAATATATCCACAATAGCAATGATAGATCTAGAAAAGTTTCAGTGGGTGTGCACACTTCATTGGAAAGAGATTTGGCTAGGAGATTAAAAAATGGCTGGAAACCTAGAATATCCAAGCAAAAAAGCTTCTTATTCTCTTACTCCCTAACCACATACATAATCCTACTTGTTTCTCAAATTTTTGGGTGTTCCTCTGCCCACCCGGAACCCCCAGGGCCCTGCACACACAACAGTACGTTCAAAATACAATTTCCTTCCCTAAATGCACTTTCCTCCTGTCTACTGTCTAAACACATCTTAATTGCATTGGACAAGATAATCTTGAAATTGAAGGGAATCATCGGAATTTACATCGTAAAGGATAATACTGAGTTGCGTGCACCAACCACTCTAATAAATCTAGACTATTTGAAATGGTTAGAGATTCTAGAAGAAGCTATAGCTACCAGAAGCTCTCCAAATAGGCTCAATCCAGCTTCCAGCAGCCTTGCAATGCTCAGTCTTCTGAAGTCTCTCTAAGAAAAATTTTCACTAGACCTTATAAGTGTAATTCTGAACGAGGACAAAACTCACAACAACAAAGGCTGCAACAGTCTGTGCCCTCCTCCAGAGAAGGTGATTAAGAGCGTTTATCTTCACTAGTACCATACCAACAAATCTGTGCTTAAGTTTCATTTTCTTCCAATACTGTTTCGATAGGACTTACGATTCCCAGTCTACGACATCAAATTGGATTACAATTACGTACACTATTTGCTACGAAGCTAGCTAGAAGATTGTGCTTGTTTTTGGAGGTATAATTGAGTAACATTTGAACAGGATGATTAATATAACTGTAGCCTACATAGATAAGAGTTTCCTGCCATGCCATGGACCCCTTCTCATGTCACGATGCCATGCTCATGCACGCCTCTTTGAGCGAAGATGACGACAGTAGTCTCCAAGAGCCCATATGGGGAATATGTTGCGGTAGTTGGGGTAATTGAAGAGGCAGCAATTGAAGCACCCAACATGTTCCTAACATCAGCACAGGAGCACAAGCAGCACATGAGATAGAACTTAAATGGTCAGATACCAACATTATCTACACACAAGTAACGCTGAAACATCTTAGCTCAGAACACCCCCTGGAGTTAAAACCAATTGGCGATCTAATTAGTTAATTTTTCATGTTCGCAGAGCAACAGTTAAAGATGGCATTGTATGTCAAAAAATCGTTACACACAAGGTACCATATATATGCTAGTTCAGTTCCTTACTACAGCCAAACAAAATAATCCCATAGAAGCCCTGGTTTTACCTAATGTAGAACACCATGCTTTTTTCTTGAAACCACTTGATTTATGCACGCAAGGTCAATAGCCATTTCATTTTGAGAATGCTAATTGAATTGCTAGATCAGAGTTCGATTCCTTGTCAAGCATGAAAACTGAACTGTATCAAGTAGTATAATGTAAAGTTTGGTTTAGTCATCTTATGCATTACTTGATGACCATAGTTCATATGAGAGAAAACTGGGTGAATTAAACCCAATTCCTGCCATAACATACATTGTATAACAGGATTTTTTTTTTCTTCTTCCAGTGTTCTGCACTTTGGTCCATAAAATTATTGTTCAGAGCAAAACAAACTCAAAGTTCTCCATGAATTGGTATAAAACATACCCCCATCAAACTTAAGTTAAATGGGAAATTACTTGTTGGGGAAACTCTCCTGTTTCCAACTGCATATTGATTAATTCTTTTGCAGCACGATGCAGTGGTGCTGGATCTCGCTCCATCTGACATCCAAATAGTTACAGAGATCATTTGATAAACAGCTTATTCCTATCAGAATTAAATCGAAACATACCTGTCCAGCAGTAACTAAAGTCAACATTGCCCAAGCAGTATTCACCGCATGAGCACGATCACCTTTGATATTTACATAAACCTGTTTCGTATTATAAAAAATAAAAATCAGTGGAGCAATCTGCAAAATAATTTGACATTTCTAAGAAGTGCCTTTTAACAGTGTATCAAACTACTTAGAATTTACAAAAAATAATTGCACCAGTCCAACTCCCCTCACAAGATTCCTTCCGAATGGAAGCAGACCTTGTTGCAATGAAGTGGGATAACTAACATACACAGCAGGTTAAATGAATGAGCTATGATTCAAAATTTCAAACCCTATGCTACATCGAGAATGAACATTTGCTTGGATGGCTCCTTTTGCGGGGTGTGTGAACAAGCCGACCCATGCTCCAGCCTGAAACTCAGCAGGGTGCTCACTGCTCACCATTTCTAGGGTCGTGAGCGTTGGCTCCACTATTCCTTCATTAGCCAAGGCTAATTGAATTTAAAGTCCTGCTTTGAAAAACTATGCTAATTAATCCACCATTATGTATCCTACATGCCAATTATCATAAAACTTTGAAGCAAATGAACTATAGATGCTTATTCAACCATAAAAATTAAAAATGAACGATCCAGAGAGCTAGAGAAAAAAACTTACCTTAGTTTCATTAGAGACGTGACTTTCTCCCCATCCACCAGTATTGAGCTGCTTTGACAATATAAAATCACATGCTTTCCTGATGGAAGAACTATTCTCATATGTTCTTCCAGCAGCAATTAACCCTTTTACTGAAAAGAAGGCCCCATAGGTGAAACATACACCCCAAGTGCCTAACCTGACGAATAACCAAGCTATTGTGTTAAAAACTTAAAAAATGTTAACTAGAAGAGAAAACAATTATCCACAGACGGAAAGTTAGTAAATGGTGCTCTTGTTACAAACCATGAACCATCTTCGCCTTGTGTGTTCTCAATAAATATCGCGGCGTCTCTGACACATTTTTCTATCTCTTTAGTACGGTAATCAGGGTATAGTTCTTTAAACAGCACCAGAGCTTGAAGCACTGAGGAGGTGCATTCTGGATATCTGACGATTTATGGTACAATGTGAGTTACCAGGAGTTATTTCACCTAAAAAGTGGAAAGGGTGCTACCAGGATATTCTAAACACAATGCTACTTGCACCACTTACGGATAATCGACCATCATGTTTGGAAAACTCTCACAAGGATTGAGAATCTAGATTATAAAAATAAAACAAACATGTAGACTGTCAGCACATGGCCATAAGAACTTGAAATAAAAATGGTGATTGGTTATCTTCAATATATGGCATGTGACTTCGGCACTGCTAAACATGAGGAGAGGGATGTTAGTTTGGATGGTCAAATAGTACCCAAGAAGGATAACTTTCGATATTTGGGATCAATGCTACAGAGAGATGGAGATATCGATGAGGATGTTAGCCATAGAATCAAAGCGGGGTGGATGAAGTGGCGTCAAGCATCGGGTATTCTCTATGACAAGAGGGTACCACAGAAGCTAAAAGGCAAGTTCTATAGAACGGCGATTAGACCGGCAATGTTGTATGGTGCAGAATGTTGGCCTACAAAAAGACGACATGTTCAGCAGTTGAGTGTTGCGGAAATGCGTATGCTACGTTGGATTTGTGGTCATACAAGAATGGATCGAGTCCGGAACGATGATATACGTGATAGGCTAGGGGTAGCACCAATTGAAGAGAAGCTTGTCCAACACCGGTTGAGATGGTTTGGACATGTCCAGCGGAGACCTCCAGAGGCACCAGTGCATAGTGGAATCTTAAGGCGCGACAGTGATGTTAGGAGAGGCAGGGGAAGACCAAAATTGACATGGGAGGAGGCAATAAAAAGGGACTTGAAAGGATGGAATATACCCAAGGATTTGTCTTTGAATAGGTCTGCTTGGAAAGCAGCCATTTACGTGCCTGAACCTTGTTTTGCGGCTCCTGTTGGGTTTCAACTCTAGCCTACCCCAATTTGCTTGGGACTGAAAGGCTTTGTTGTTGTTGTTGGTTATCTTCAATATAAGTTTACTGGACATGAATGATGTGCTGAATCAAATAGTTCGGTTTCATAATTTGAAGTGAGTGAATCTTGCTAACGTTATTTGAACATCATCAATTAGATCGATTGTTTTATGTTGAAGGCACAATCATCAATCATGAAGTTCTCGTGATGTATATTATTTATAAAGCATATCAGGACACTAGTGTGCAGAAACTCACCTCTATCCAAGCAGAAGTTCTTTTACATTCATATGTAGAAATTGTACCATCTTTGTTCTGCAAGGAAAAATGAATACATTGACCAGATGATTTTCACATCTTCAAAACATGCCAACAAAAAATGAAAACTGAAGAAATCTCCTCACAGGAGAGAGAGAGAGGGAAAGTAATGTGAATGTTAGAGTAACAAGCATAATTTTTTTCATGGATTCTTTTTAACATTTTGGCTACGTATAGTTGGCAACAAGCTGTGTAAGCACTGAGCTAGGATTTGGATTTCACAGCTGCACTCATACTGAGTTCCAAGAAAGGTTATTAACAATTTTCATCCCATTGTCCCTGTAAGTTTGGTGTGACATATTCTTTTAACCTCTCCCTGGTTAGCACAACTAATAGCAGTACACAAGACCATAACTACAAGATCATGTTTGATAGCTGCATGTAAATAATTCCATACCATGAAAGATAGGAGGCAATCAACAGCATCATGCAGCCTTTCTCTTTCAATTGGATCCCCAACCATGTTGCTAGAGATCTTTGCCAGCAACAGTACAGCCTGAAAATGGAATTATTTAAGATTTACTACCTCCATTTCAAATATAACTACTTCGGGCTATGTACCTGGACAAACACTTGTCCATGTACATAGCCAGAAGTTGTTATATTTTGGGATGGAGGTAGTGTAGAGTAGACAACATAGAAATTATGCAGAATTGGCAACAGACCAAGGTCTCATTTTGTTATATGCATGAGCTTCTTGAGTGTGCTATCACCGATTAAGAATATGTTGATACAATGCTTATTTGATTACTTCATTTGTCTATGTTAGTAACAAAAAAAGAGCACAAAGACATAGTGACCTTCAGTGCTTCTGCTGTAGTGTCAGACACTGTCCATCCATTGTCTGCAGATGAAAGAGTCCATGAACCCTTTGATCTATGGCGATGCCAGTAACTTTGGTCACCAGGATGATTCTTCACAACCTTCAAGAAACATGCAATTTATGTTGGGTTATCTTATGCAGTAGTATAAATTTAGATAATTAAAGTATAGATTCTGAACCTGTGATTTTTTCATGAACTCGTGGGCTCTCTCAATAGTTGAAGCATACTCATTTACAAGATCAGTAGCACAAAACACTTGAATTATAAATGCTGTTTCCCAGCTCTGGCAACCATCCAATACCTATCATTGAGATAACAATCCTCCATTAAATTTAATGACAACACTTGATAGTAATTGGAAAAATTTCCTAGATGAAAAATATTTAACTAGCTTAGGGTAGTACAGACAGTGCACAGATTAATCATGTTAGCTCCAGTTCCACATGAAATTAGTCCCTTTAGGCATAAACGGTGTAAAACTGTAAAAGTTAACAACCTGTGCCTTCATGCCATCTTCTGAAAGCCACAAGAAATCAGGTACCCTTGCAAGATGCCGCTTGAATGCATCTGACTTTGGATCTTCCACCCAGCAGCAGATCATGTTTAGAACCTGAGTATTGTCAAAAAGAAGGAAGAAATAAGAGATATATCAGTTGATCCAAATGATTTGAACTCTGATGTCTAGCTCAAATCTGACATATCCTAGCCTCAGAATCAGATTAACAGCCAACACCATACATCTCTAATTTGTGGGCAACTATTGTAATCCTGTGTTCCCGCTCAAACCTTTTCTGTTAGACTTAGGTGTTAGTTTCATTTCCATCCTGGGCACATTCTGCATGCTCTCAGGATCATGGCAGGCATGGAGGAGAGCACAAGCTCCACTCGGCCACTACTTTGAGCCACTCGGCCACTACTTTGTTTTCCTATTTTTAGTTAGCACTTGTGTATAAATAGGCAATCAATATATTCAGAAAAGCCAGGGCATTTTGCACAGCACAAAAAAATACTTTCTTGTGTGTTCATTGTGATTGTGGTTTTCTTGTTTGCTCCTGGCCAGAGGTTCCGGCTGACATTTTGAATTTGCTTTGCTCCCGGCTGGAGGTTCCGGCTGACATTTGGTATCAGAGCGAGTTCGCTCCAGGGAGATGTCGCAGCACTCGGCTCCTCCAGGTGGGCTCTCGCGGTCGCCGAGGCAACGCCGCCGCCCTCCATCGCCTTCGCCCACGCCGCGCAGAGGTTGCCGCAGCACTAAAGTCGTGATCCACCGCACCGTGAAGGAGTCAAGCGGCTCTGCTCAGTTTCCCATGCTCACACGCACCAACTATTAGGAGTGGGCGATGTTGATGCAGGTGAACCTCGAGGCTGCCGGGTGGTGGTACGCTGTCGAGCCGGAGGAGGACGAGGAGATCGACTACTGCGACGACCGACTGGCGCTCGCCGCGATCCTGCGGTCCGTGCCGCCAAAGATGATGGGCACGCTCCGTGGCAAGGGATCGGCGGTGGCCACCTAGGAAGCTGTGAAGACGATCCGCGTCGGGGTGTAGCGCATGCGCGAGGCAAACGCACAGCAGCTGCGCCGCGAGTTTGGCGCCCTGGCATGGAAGGACGGCGAAACTGCGGAGGACTTCGCGAACCGCATCACCGGCCTCGCCAACAATCTGCGGGTTCTTGGCGACAACATCACCGACGCCGAGGTAGTGCGGAAGATGCTGCAGGTCGTGCCAGAGCATCTCGCTCAGGTGGCGATCTCCATCGAGACCCTGCTCGACATCAACTCCATCTCCGTCGAGGAAGTGGCGGGGCCTCTCCGCGCTGTCGAGCAGCGCCGCAAGCCGGCGCCCACCGTCGACAACCAGGGCAGGCTGCTTCTGTGCGAGCAGGAGTGGCTCGCCAGACTCAAGCTCCGCGAGTCCGAGGAGAAGGGCAGCGGGAGCAGTTCGGGCGGCGCCAGCGGCAAGAAGCACGGCGGCCATTCACACGGTCGTGGGCGCGGAAAGGGCGAGAGCTCCGGGCACCGCGATGGCAAGTCCCAGTCCGGTGGTGGACAGGGCTATGACCGTGACCAGTGCAAGCGCTGCGGTAAACACGGCCACTGGGCCAAGGATTGCCGCAGCAAGCCCAAGGCGGAGGCCCACGTCGCGCAAGCTGAAGAAGACACGGAACCTACCCTGCTGATGGCACACGCCTCTGTCTTCCCCACCCCGCTGCCGCCGCTGCCTCCCCACGCCGCAGCAGCTCTGACTCCGTCCGAGCACTGTCTACTTCATGTCGTCGAGGGGAAGGTCTTCACGCAGCTGGATGGAGACGTGGAGCGCAACAACGACCTATGGTACCTTGACAGCGGGGCAACCAACCACATGTCAGGCTGCCGGGACGCCTTCATCGACATCAACACGGCGATCTGCGGCACCGTCAAGTTTGGGGACGGCTCGGAGGTCGCGATCGAGGGATGCGGAACCGTGCTGTTCGAAGGCAAGACCGGCGAGCACCTCCCGCTCACGGGGGTGTACTTCATCCCGAGGCTGACCACCAACAACATCAGCCTCGGCCAGCTCGACGAGGGCGGCTGCAACGTCCACACCAAGCATGGTGTCCTCCGGATCCGTGACGACAAGGGGCGCCTGATCGCGCGAGTCCAGCGCTCGGCGAACCGGTTGTACCTCCTGCGCGTGAAGATTGGGCGGCCGCTCTGCCTGGCCGCGCGCGCCAGCGACAACGCGTGGCTGTGGCACAAGCGCTATGGCCATCTGCGCTTCGATGCCCCGTGCAAGCTCAAGCAGCGGGGCATGGTGCACGGGCTGCCCCACGTCGAGCATGTTCACCAGCTCTGCGCCGACTGCGTCACCACCAAGCTCAAGCGGAGCCCGTTCCCGTCGCAGGCACAGCGGCGGGCGGAGGGGCTCCTGGATCTTGTGCACGGCGACCTGTGCGGCCCCATCACGCCGGCGACTCCCGGCGGCAAGAGGTACTTCCTGCTGCTGGTGGATGACCGGAGCAGATACATGTGGCTGGCATTGCTTGCCGCCAAAAGCGATACGCTCGCCGCCGTCAAGAAGTTCCAGGCGAAGGTGGAAGTGGAGACAGGTCGGCGTCTGCGCGTTCTGCGCACTGACAATGGGGGTGAATTCACCTCTGTTGAGGTCGAGGAGTACTGTGCCGAGCACGGCGTCCAGCGGCAACACATGGCGCCGTACACGCCACAGCAGAACGGCGTCGTCGAGCGGCGGAACCAAACCGTCATCACCATGGCGCGCAGCCTGCTGAAGAGCCGGAACATGCCGGCGCTGTTCTGGGGCGAGGCAGTCGCCACTGCCGTCTTCCTGCTGAACCGCGCACCCACCAAGGCCGTCGACGGCATGACGCCGTATGAGGCCTGGCACGGGCGTAGGCCCAATGTGCACTTCCTGCGCACGTTCGGGTGTGTAGCGTACATCAAGGCGACGAAGCCACACCTGAAGAAGCTCGACGACCGCAGCGCTCCGGCTGTCTTCATCGGCTACGAACCAGGCGCCAAGGCATGGCGATTCTACGACCAAGCAATGCGTCGCGCCATCGTGTCCAGGGACGCGGTCTTCGACGAGCCAGCATCCTGGAGCTGGAAGGATGATGGCGAGGACATGGAGGCTGGCGTGGACTTCGTCGTGGAGTACCGTGCGATGGAGTTGGGCGACGGGCGCTTCGACGCCGACACCAGTGCAGGCTCATCAGAGCCCCCGGCGACGCCAGCCCCTGCAGCGAGCCCCGGCGCCTTCATGGCGGGCACACCACTGCCCCAGCCGGAGTTCATCTCGCCGCCTTCAGACGCGGAGGAGTACTGGGACTCCGACAACGACAACGTTGAGCCGAGGTACCGCACCATCGACAACGTCCTCGGAGCGGCTCACCGCCTGGCCTCGCCGCGCGTCAGGTAGCTGCTGAGCTCCATCTGCAGATCGAGGAGGAGCCAGCCACCTTCGCCGAGGCCGAGAAGCACCAGTCCTGGTGCCGCGCCATGATTGAGGAGATGGACTCCATCGAGAGCAACCAGACATGGCGTCTGGTGCCCCTTCTGCCTGATCATCGCCCGATTGGGTTAAAATAGGTCTTCAAGGTGAAGAAGAATGGCACCGGCGAGGTGATCAGACACAAGGCCAGGCTTGTTGCGAAGGGCTATGTCCAGTAGCCCGGCGTGGACTTCGACGAGGTCTTCGCACCCGTCGCTCGCATCGAGTCTGTGCGGCTACTGCTGGCCCTCGCTGCCCAGGAGGGGTGGCGGGTTCATCATATGGACGTCAAATCGGCGTTTCTCAACGGGGAGCTGCAGGAGGAGGTCTACGTCCGGCAACCTCCTGGCTTCGTCGTTGCCGGTCAAGAGGACAAGGTACGGCACCTGGACAAGGCGCTCTACGGACTTCGTCAAGCACCGCGCGCGTGGAACACCAAGCTCGACGAGACACTGGTGGCGCTCCGCTTCAGCCACAGCGCATCGGAGCACGCCGTCTACGCTCGCGGCGAGGGTGCCTCTCGACTGCTGGTGGGGGTCTACGTCGACAACCTCGTCATCATCGGAAACGACGCCACCGAGATCGCCAAGTTCAAGCAGTAGATGAGCTCCAGGTTCAAAATGAGTGACCTCGGGTTGCTCTGTTTTTACTTGGGCATTGAGGTGCAGCAGGGGAGCGACGGCATCAGGCTGTCCTAGGCGGCGTACGCGTGCAGGATTCTGGAGCGTGCGGGCATGGCGAGCTGCAATCCGAGCCACACTCCCATGGAGCCTTGCCTGAAGCTGTCGAAGGCGAGTACAGCAGCGCCGGTGGACCCCACTGAGTACCGGGGCCTCGTCGGTTGCCTCCGGTACTTTGTGCATACCAGGCCAGACATTGCCTTCACCGTCGGCTATGTCAGCCGATTCATGGAGAGCCCCACCTCCGAGCACCTCAACGCAGTGAAGCGGATTCTACGCTACCTCGCCGGAACGATCGACTACGGCTGCCATTACAGGCGCACCGGGGCAGAGCTGAAGTTGCTTGGTTTCAGTGATGCCGACATGGGCGGCGACATTGATACAAGGAAGAGCACCACCGGCGTATTGTTCTTCCTCGGCTCATGCCCGGTGACCTGGCAGTCCCAGAAGTAGAAGGTCGTCACTCTCTCCTCCTGCGAAGCTGAGTACATTGCGGGGACGACGGCGGCCTGTCAAGGAATCTGGCTGGCGCAGCTCTTGGCTGAATTGAAGAGCAAGCAGCACGCCGCCTTTCTGTTGAAGATGGATAGCCAATCGGCTATAGCTCTCAGTAAGAACCCTGTCTTTCATGATCGAAGTAAGCACATAGATGTTAGATATCATTTCATTTGAGAATGCATTGGAGACGGGAGGATGGACGTTGAGCATGTCCGCACTGAAGAGCAGCTCGCTGACATTCTGACAAAGCCGCTGGTGCGAGATCAATTCACTGAACTTTGTGTGCAGCTTGGTGTAGCCAGGATCAGCAAGGAACATCAGAATTAGGGGGTGAAATGTGGGCAACTATTGTAATCCTGTGTTCCCGCTCAAACTTTTTCTGTTAGACTTAGGTGTTAGTTTCATTTCCATCCTGGGCACGTTCTGCATGCTCTCAGGATCATGGCAGGCATGGAGGAGAGCACAAGCTCCACTCGGCCACTACTTTGAGCCACTCGGCCACTACTTTGTTTTCCTATTTTTAGTTAGCACTTGTGTATAAATAGGCAATCAATATATTCAGAAAAGCCGGGGCATTTTGCACAGCACAAAAAAAATACTTTCTCGTGTGTTCATTGTGATTGTGGTTTTATTTGTTTGCTTCCGGCCGGAGGTTCCGGCTGACATTTTGAATTTGCTTTGCTCCCGGCCGGAGGTTCCGGCTGACATAATTAACGATGACCATTGCCACGGAATGCTTAGCTCATACAACTTTAAAAAATCAACCTAAAAGGACACCATTACAACATAAAGGAAAAGGCAGCAATAAGGTATACCTTGTTAATTGCACATATGCAGAGGTACTGCGTGTTCTCGTCTTCGTAATGGATATGCTCCATGAGTTTATCGAAAGCTCTCCCCCTCAGCTTGTTCATCGGCCACCTGCTCAGCACCGGCTCCACCCAATTGTAGAGCGAAGTCCACACAACATTCTGTAGCAGCGTGCGCGGGCAGAGGAGATCCTCCTGCCATCACCAATACCCGCAGCATTATACACCTCAACGGGCAAAGGGGAGGGGGGGGGGGGGAGAGAGAGAGAGAGAGAGGGGGGTGCCGCAGGAGGAGGGGGAAGAGCCACCCACGACGCGCCGTCGCCGCCATTGGTGACGGCAGCGGCGGCGGCGGCGAGCATTGCGGCCGGCCTCTCACTCTCCCGCCGCCTCACAGGCCACGCCACCCCAAGAGGAAGCCCAATTACCAGAGGCCCAGCTACAGCTACGCTTGCCTAGCCGTTTGACAAAATACGAGCCATTGGGCCCAGTGAATTTCAGCCCAGCCATCTGCATGTGAGGTAGACCCACATACGCAGATGGGCCTAGATTCCGTCCTACCAAACTAGGCCCAACTTGTTTTTACCTTGGCGCAGACGTTGCGGGCCTGGGCCCAGTCGATGGTGTGGCAGTGGGCCGTGTATATCTCCTCTCGCAGAGCCAGAATGGTGGGGGTGATGGGGCCCACAAACTTCTTGCCGTACAGGTAGGCCATTGGCAGGTACACCATACGGGTCATGCTCCAGAATTTGCCTGCATGCACAAAGGATCCAGCAGGTTTAAATTCAGTTCAAAATTAAAGAAATTTAAAGTTTCAGTCTATGTAAGGTTGACACTAAACTGTTTTTATACGAGTAATATACTGTATTTGATATAGGAATATACTGTACATATATACCTGGATGAAATGGACGGAACCGTGGGACTAGCCATAGCTCTGGGAAGATAGGGTTGTTTCCGGACCACTCGTACACTCCAAGTATCTGCAGCGAGTCCAAACTAAGCTGATTAAAATTAATTAAGAATCCTATGTATATTTGGTAAAGCTGATTGAAATTAAATTAAGCTTCCTATGTATATTTTGTTAGCAGTAATTTTTATGGTCTTCAAGATGCAAATTTGATCACATTTTTTAATTAAGAAAATAAGTGTATACATTATCAAGTAAGTTTATGTAGTTATCGAATGAATACATTTCAAAACAAACCTACACATGTAATTTTATATTTGCAAACTAAGTACTCGCTTATATTTGACGTTTACAAGATGCATTATTTGGTCAAACTTTTAAAATTTTGACCGTTAATTATTTTCTCAAATACTTAGTTCAAAAATAAAACAAATGTTATACATAGATTTGGCTCTAAAAATATCTCAAACTTATTCTAATATAAAATTGATGGCTGAAATTTTAAAAGTTTGACCAAATCCTATTATAAACATCAACTATTTATGAACGGGGGAGTTTTTTAAAATTATTTATTAGTCAAAGTTTCAATAGTCTGATAGGGAAAAAAGTCAAACATAATTAATATACTTTTTTTTTACCAAATGGAGGTGTTGCTACTTTAGAATGGAAGACTTTTGAATAATTTTTGAAGAAATTAAACTAGATTATATAATAATTTTGTAGAATCTCTGTGTTGCAAAGATGCCTTGCGAAGAATACACTGCTTCTTGTGGATATTAATCTAGCAGACAGTCAGAATACAACCGACCGAAAGCCATATCTTTCCCCATTGTGGCATGTGGGTGGCGCCACCATGCGATATGATCCAGGCTCGTCCTGTAGTCAATTGCTCGTTCCTTGGCTCCTCACCGAGAAGCCTTAGGGCGACATAGTTTGAGCATGTACCAAACATGGTGCTTGAGCTTAAGAGTACCCATCCCCATCCACCGTCCTCGTTCTGCACATGTGCAAATGTTTAGTCATACAACACATGTATAGAAAATGCAATGCTTTTGCATTCTAGCATTGAATTGTTACGTAAGAAATTATGCCTACCTTTTGTTTGAGCAAATTATTTGTTGAGTTGTAACCCTACTGAATTTTTTTTTGTGCATACAGTTGTGCAAAGTAACACACGTTCTTTTATAGCTAAAATTATTAAACCATGATCATATGGTATATTTTTTAGTCAGTCTATATATAAAATAGAAAAAATTTGCCTGATGGTTATAGATATGGCGAAGTATCTCCCGGCGATGTTCTGATGATATGACAGCGTCCAATGATCCAGTGACATATAAAGCAAATATCTGCAATTTTTTTTCACGCATCAATTAGTCCACTAGAAATCTCGAAATAATTAAGCATGAATTGATTAGCTAGCTAGACAGATACAATTAAATTAAATACGAACCAAGGCAGGCATGATGAACATAGCACCACTGAAGTCGCCAGGCCAGTGTCCACCCTCTGCATGCAGAGAGCAGAACTCGTCGAGAGCTCGCCTCAACGAAGCCATCGCGATTTCTTCAGTGACCTGTTCCTTCTCTACAAGCTTATCGACGGGTGGAATACGATCACGACGTTGATGCTTGTTTTGTTTTGCAAACTGCATGCCAAAACATTAAAATGAAATCAACATCAAATCATCAAATGATGAAGCTAATTAACACGGCCATGCATACAGTACAGTTTCGCAATATATACAAATCCCAGCTAATTCATTACAGAACATAACTTAATTGGTTATTGGTTAGGATCCTCGTGGTGGAATATATCCATTCGGTTTTAAATTTTATACTTGGCAGTTAGCACGAGTGACGGTGTTTTCTTTTGATTTAATCTCAGCAGATAGTACGTCCACACGTGGATACATTTAGTGGTAAATTGTATATCCACGCTATACGAGGCTAGCTAGGGCTCCACACCGCTCATATGATATGATACTACCTGCATGCGCATGAGGAGATCGGCTGACTCCCGGCGACGGAGGCGGTGGTCGGTGAACTCACGGCGCACCCTCTCAACATCGTCACGGTCCTCCGGCGTGCCGTGGTCGGGGTCGAACTCCCACACCGCTCGCCCGAGGAAGCCGTTCGTCGACCGCAGCGAATCGCCGCTCCCCTCACCCACCTTCAGCCTCCACATAATGTTTGGTCGCCGTGAGCACCTGCAGCTAGCAGCCAAACGACGACACCCAGTCACCCACCGGAGACGGAGAAGAAGACCGGACTTTCTAGCTACGAGTAGCTAGCTAGAAATAGAGAGCATGCAAAATACGTGTGTTTGATAGAGATGTCCAAATGGGCCGTGCCCCGTCGGGCCGGCCCTGGCACGGTGCTACAGTAACCATGCCCGGCCCGGCCCGGCACGGTTGGCCGTGGGCCGTGCCGGCACGGCCCGAGTAGCCGTGCCGTGCCTGGGCCGGCGGTGCGGCACGGCGGGCCGGCACGGCACGGCCCGTGGACTGTAGCGGCCCGACCGGGCACTGGGCACGGGGCACGGGCACGGGAACTGGGCACGGGGCGGGGGCGCGGGCACGGGCACGGCAAGGGGCGTGGGGCACGGGCACGGCAAGAGGCGCGGGGCACGGGGCACGAGCCGACACGGGGCTCGGCGCAGGCGGGGAGGCGGCGGACGGCAGCCTCGGGGGGCGGCGTGCAGGCGGGGAGGCGACGGCGGAGGACGGCGGCAGGCGGCGGAGGCCGGGGAGGCGCTCGCGGGAGGCGGCGGCGGAGGGGGCGGAGGAGGCCGAGGCGGCGGGAGGAGGCGGAGGAGCCGAGGAGGCCGACGCGGCGGGAGGAGGCGGAGGAGCCGAGGAGGCCGGGAGGAGGCCGAGGCGGCGGCAGGCGGTGGAGGGGGCGGCGCGCAGGCGGGGAGGCGGCGGCGGAGGCCGGGGAGGCGCTCGCGGGAGGCGGCGGCGGAGGGGGCGGAGGAGGCCGAGGCGGCGGGAGGAGGCGGAGGAGCCGAGGAGGCCGACGCGGCGGGAGGAGGCGGAGGAGCCGAGGAGGCCGGGAGGAGGCCGAGGCGGCGGCAGGCGGTGGAGGGGGCGGCGCGCAGGCGGGGAGACGGCGGCGGAGGGCGGCGGCAAGCGGCCGAGCCCGGGGACGCCGGACGCGCGGCGGCAGGCGTCGGCGGACCGGGCCGACCCGGGCACGGTGGGCCGCCGACGAGCCGTGCCGGCACGGCACGGCCCACGACCTCGGCGTGCCGTGCCTGGGCCGGGGGGGAGGCACGCGGACCGGCACGGCACGGCCCGCTACAGGAACCGTGCCTACACGGGCCGTGCCGCATAGTGCCGTGCCACTATCGTGCTAGGACCGGGCCGGGCCAGGCGGCCCGTTTGGCCACCTATAGTGTTTGATCGGTAGTGTACTTGTTCCCGCAGGCAAGGCCTCTACCAGCACTAGCTGGCTTTTTAAAAGGAAGGCCTTGGCTCCAAATGCTGCCACCTGTACCAAGTGCCATGCACTGTGGGCCCCACAAGATACGGTGATATATTATTTAATCACCTATAGATCACGAGAATTGTCAATTTGTCGACGGTCTACGTACACACTCTCCTCATATATTGACTTAAAAGATATAGAAAGAATTTCTTATATACCACCGAGTTTGTACTACTTTAGAGCATATTCGAGAAAGATCTAAAAATTACTCTCCAAAATCCTTAGATTATGACTATTCTAAAAAAATTTAAACTTAAAAAGCTTTACCATATCTAAGAGAGACCCAAAAATTAAATCTTAAAAATTAGTTTGTTGGCTACATAGGATAAATGGACCAAATGTTTACTTGCAATCGTTTTCTTTTAACGATATTGTGCCCTCGTACGAACATCAAATCGAGAGGATTCTCGTTGACGCCACCACTCCTTGGCGCCAGAGAACACGTCGCTGGTTACAGTGCTCCCGGCGAAAGACTTTGCCGCTAGCCTATGGAGAAATGGAAAGCCCTATTGATCTCCTAGTCGAATGTGCCATCAATCGTGGCCGGTTGGGAGGCAGATCGACGATGGCTTGCGGCGGTGTGCAGATCAAGCGACTGAGGCAGGCGGCATAAAAAAATCGGAGCGGGCGGAAGGCGTCGGGAGGAAGAAAAAGCACGGGTGGAGAATTTCTGGCACGTGAGCGGTGAAATTTTCACCGGGAGCAGTGATTAAGGACGCCAATAGATTTTCCAAATCTAGCTTACTTATGGGCTAGGATTGGGCATGGTGAATTTTTGGGGATAGGTTTGGGTATCTGTTGGATGCCTATTTTTTAACTTAAATCCCAAAATTTAACTTTTAAAAAATCTGTTTAAGCCTCTTTTGGAGATGCTCTTAATAATTTGTCATTGACTTTATCTTTTTATATGAGTTTATCGATTGTTTCCATAATATGTCATTAGCCAAATGTTTTTCTAAAAATGTCCAAAATGCTCTTAAATCCATATTAAGGTTGATAATCGATTGACTCCGCTAGAAGATTCAAAAAATTATGATTTCTTTCTAGTCTTCTAGCACATCGTAGAATTTTGCATATAAGTTTCAAGATTTTTGCATTACTTATTTTTTTTAAAAAATATAATTTATCTGTTATATGCTGCATAGAATATTTATGTTGTTGTTTATTATTGTAAATTATATTTTATATGCTACATAAACTATTTTTTTGCCATCATCTTTTTGTGTAAGTAATTTCTCTCTCATATGCCACATAAAATAGCTTTTCCCAAAAAAAAATACATGAAAGAAATCTTGAAACATGTGCACAAACTTTTATGTTGTGTTTAGAGGGTATACAAAAAAATTTATAATTCTAAAATTTCTAATGAGACATATCAATTGTTAATCTTATATGTCTATAAAGGTATTTTAGGTATTTTTAAAAAAGTATTCGGCTTAATAACATATTGTAGAAATAATTAATAAACTTAATAATATATTATAGAGGAGGACAATATCGATTGCAAATTGTTGAGTCGGTGTAAACATAGTGGCATATAGTAGATCGTCTCAAAGATATATAACTTTCTGTCAACTCC
This sequence comes from Oryza meyeriana var. granulata, assembly GCA_003991445.1. Classification (NCBI taxonomy): domain Eukaryota; kingdom Viridiplantae; phylum Streptophyta; class Magnoliopsida; order Poales; family Poaceae; genus Oryza; species Oryza meyeriana. The sequence goes on from RYFJ01001222.1 coordinate 158,664, forward strand.
TACCAATAGAAATATATGCACGCCAAGTTTATCTTTTGTTGTGCCCAATGGTCATATTTCTTGAATCTGGTATTTGCACATGCACATGCATCCCAACTCTCATAGTTAAGTCAACTATCATTATGGAAATATAAAACTAAAGTTTTTGTTATTTGTTTCAAATATTCAAAAGTTTTAGCATCAGTTACTCCATCATATTGATACTTATATACTTGCTTCGTTCTAAAATATAACGACTTCTATATATACATTCTCTTTTTAATCAATCACTAAAGTTCTCCATTTCTTCTGAACCAACTATAATTTTCCACTAACTTTTTTAATAGCCGTGCTCAGCTCTAAAACTTCTTATATTTCGAGATAGAGGGAGTATATGATACACAAAAATATGATAAAATATAAATATATATAAATGTAAAAGTGGTAAGAAACAAAGAAATCGTAAACACGGGAAATTAAACGAAGAAACTGGTCGAATTTAAGTGCAATTTTTTTGTTAGATTCATAGTGAAATCTTTTTCTTTTTTGGATATGCCAGGAGCTCTGGCTATTCACTAAAGGAGGAGGGTGCGGCACCCAGGTTGGAACCCGGGTGGGCAGGCAACTCAACGGCTTGCCTTGCCAAGTGAGCAAGCGCTCATCCGCATGAAGTCTAGTTTCTACGTGCTAAGTTTTCATTTATATTAAAGTTTATTTTTACGATCCTATCAATTTCATTCCTTGTTTTGTGTTTCTTGACAAAAATCGACCTAGGCTATGTCTAAACTTATATTTTAAGTTTCATGTAAAACGAATTTAAATCAGTGAAGTTCTAACGATTTTTTACTCAAAGCAGTTTCCTGTTTTCTACCATTCATGCTCTTTTGCGTACTGTAGCGCACGTGTGCTGTGCTTTGCTGTTGCTGACTGTAGCTGCACGTTTTGTGACTCTTTTTTAGTCATTTGAGTCCTAAGCGATTAATTTAGTGTCTTAGCAACGTAATAATCAGTTTTGTAGTTTGAAAAAGAAACAAGCAATCATTTACCGCGCGATTGACGCCATCTTGATGCTACAGCCTCAAGCTTCACACGCAAACTTATGACATCTTGCCACAAGAATCCAAATATATGGGCACAACAATTGAAAAATGATACTCCCTTAGTTTACTAATATTCCTTATGTTCCAAAATATAAGTATTTTTATTTTTTTAATGTATTATAAAGGGAAAAAGTATTACACTCATAAAATACGAACCGTATCCTTTGACTTTCCATGGCGGTGCCACCTTCTATTCTATCTGTTTGCTACTAAAACCTCCTTTGGTAGAGCTCAACTCTTAGAGCTGAAGCTGAAGTTGTGGAGCTACCCGAAGGCTACTCTATCTTATAGTTTAATTTCTTAGAGCAGCTCTAGTCTACTCTACTTTATTTTTTAGTGGAGCTAGACTGATTGGTAGAGCTCTAGCTTTACTGAATCAGAATCTGAGAGCTAAAACTCTATTAAATGCAGCCTAAACCAATGATCAAAGATTAAAATTCCCACTATGCTGTAATTGTTTGCGTTGAAAATCATCAACACATAGTCGATCGTCAAGAACCGGTAAAAAGATTGGTTCACTTTCACAGAATCGCACGAGCAATTTATAAGGAAGTTGGCAAAGAGATAACTATTACACTTTCGCAGCAACGAGCGACCGATCTTCAGCCAAATCGGCAAAGAAAACTAAATTAATCTACTCCTTGGCATAAAGGAAAAGAAAGAAGGGAAAAAAATAACATAGATCGATTTTTGGGAAATTTCTTCAATCGGCCTTAACTCTTACATAGGGTGTCTGGTCTTTAGCTAGGTTACACACTAATTAGATTGAATTAGATTATCTTTCCAACCGAATCAGGGCGAATAAACCATCTGCTCAGTGCCTTCCAGGTGGAACTTTGATACAGAGTTGGATGCAGCAATGGTCAAGCAAGCTGTATTATTGACTAATTACAATCTCTGCATCTCTCCAATAGCAGTAGTCTGGTATTGAAGGTGTCTTGCAAAATTAGTTATCTGTCTACCTGCGTTTAGCAGGACTGGAGTGGACAAATAACGAAAGACTCCTAGACTCCGGTGTCGCTCTCACCGGGCGACCTGAGAGGCAATGCTTCAAAGTCCCCGGGCTCCACTGCCGAACACCTCACTGCTGGTTGAGAAAATAATCAGAGGTGCTGGAAGCGGTAACCTTCGTCTGGCCCGCGAGTTCATTGATATAGGTGCCAATAGCCGGCAACCGTGGCATGTACAACAGATTAGATGGTAATCCGGGTAATTAGGATCCTAAAAACAGAAGGATATACAATTATAGCTAACTAATCCTAACCACCCGGATTCCTCTAGATACACAGCACATTTATAGCGAGATTATCTTTTCTAATACTCCCCCTCAATCACAACTTCCTAAGTTGAGGTTGAACTTGAAGTTTTCTAGCTGTCGAACAGATAGAGCCTTGGTGAAGCCGTCGGCCACTTGATCTCATGTAGGCACAAAATCAACTTCTAGCAGTTTTTGTTGTACCCTCTCTCGTACAAAGTGGTAATCAACTTCAATATGCTTTGTCCTGGCATGGAAAACAGGGTTAGATGATAAATATTTAGCACCAAGATTATCACACCATAACTTTGCCGCAGGAGGACTTGAAATTTGAAGTTCTGCCAATAGTGTTTGTATCCACATGATTTCGGCTGTGGCATTTGCTAATGCCTTGTACTCTGATTCTGTGCTTGACCTTGACACTGTGGCTTGTTTCCTGGCAGTCCAAGACACCAAGTTATCTCCTAGGAATATTGTAAACCCTCCTGTAGACCTCCTGTCATCCATGCTGCCTGCCCAGTCGGCATCTGAATAACCACTGACTTGCATTGATTTTGACTTGCTGATTTTAAGTCCAAGTCGAGTGCATTGCTTAATGTATCTAAGTATTCTTTTCACTGCTCCCCAATGTATAGTGGTTGGCGCATGTAGAAACTGACAAACTTTGTTTACTGAAAAAGCTATGTCAGGTCTAGTTAAGGTAAGATATTGCAAAGCTCCAACAACACTTCTGTAATTTGATGCATCACTAGGCCCTAGTGGATCTCCTTCATGTATAGTCAATTTTTCACTAATAGACAGTGGTGTATTGGTTGCTTTACAATCTATCATCCCAACTCTTCTTAACAGATCATTAGCATATTTTTCTTGAGTCAATATGATACCACTAGGTGTCTTATTTACCTCAATCCCAAGGAAGTAGTGTAGATCTCCCAAATCCTTGAGTGCAAACTCTTTTTTCAGATCTTTTAATAGAGCTGGTACTGCTTCTTGTTCTGAGCTCACAACAATTATGTCATCCACATAAATAAGAAGAAATATGATCACACCATTTTTGTTGTAGAAGAACAAAGAAGTGTCTGCTCGTGAGTCTTTAAAACCAAGTTGACAAAGCTTCTGACTTAGCCTAGAGTACCATGCCCTAGGGGCTTGTTTCAGCCCATACAAGGCCTTGTCAAGTTTACACACATAATCTAGATGATCTGTATCTTCAAAACCAGGTGGCTATTGCATATATACTTCTTCTTCTAATAAACCATGTAAAAAAGCATTTTGTACATCCAATTGGCGTAAAGTCCAACCTTTAGATACAGCAACAGAGAGCACAACTCTAATTGTAGCTGATTTAACAACAGGACTAAATATATCTTCATAATCTATACCATATCTTTGTTTGAAACCTTTTGCAACAAGCCTAGCCTTATATCTATCAAGACTGCCATCTTGTTTTCTCTTAATTTTATAGACCCATTTGCAATCTATAACATTTCTACCATCTCGGGGAGGAACTAAGCACCATGTTTTAATTTTCATCAAAGCTAAGTATTCGGCATCCATGGCATCTTTTCAATTTTTATCATGCAAAGCCTCAGTTAGATCTCTAGGTTCACCAGTTGAAGCAAGAAAGCCATATTTAACAGTGCCATCGGTATAAATTTTTTCTTTTCTAATACCTCTTTGTAGCCGGGTAACTGGACGTTGCGGCTGTGGCTGTGTTGCTCCCCCTGCCACAGAAGATCCCGCAAGATCAGCGTCAGGAGCAGTAGCGGATGCAGCCGACGCACTGGATTGGCTGTCCGTGGAAAACGATGGCAGTGCCGGTACTGCAGAGAGCGGATCATCTTCAGGATCTCCGCCGCTGCCACCTTGGTCGATCGGACTGCCAGCGCTGTTAGCTTCTTCAATGCTAGCGCCTGCTGTGGTTGTGTTGCCGATATTGCACGTAGCACTGTTATCGCCTGTGGCTTCTAGGCTTGTGTGTTCTGCATCAACATCATTAGTATGTTCTGTGGCATGATTAATCACAAGATCATTAGGCTGAACACCCCCAGGATTAAGAAGATGGGTCGGCAACAGATTTATTTCTGAGCGAATTCGGGCACCGGCGTTGGGATGTAGTTGAGAGAAGGGAAAAACATTTTCATCAAATACTACATCCCTGGAAATATAGATTCGACTGGTGGAGGCATCCAAGCACTTAAAACCTTTATGCAAAGGACTATACCCCAAAAAGGTGCACCGTTTTGAATGAAATTGCATTTTATGGGAATTGTAGGGACGAAGATTAGGCCAACACGCACACCCAAAAGTTCTAAAATTGTTATAATCAGGAACTTGATCAAACAAACATTCAAGAGGAGATTTATATTGAAGCAATTTGCTAGGTGTGCGGTTGATCAAATATACGGCAGAGATAAAGGCTTCATCCCAAAATTTGATTGGCAAGGATGCATGAGCGAGAAGAGAGAGGCCAACTTCAACTATATGACGATGTTTTCGCTCGGCCGACCCATTTTGTTGATGTGTATGGGGACAAGATACATGAGGAGTGATGCCAATCTTGTTAAAAAAGGTGTGAAGCTTTTGATATTCACCTCCCCAATCGGTTTGCACCGTTATAATCTTGCGATTAAACATTCTCTCAACAAGTTTTTGAAACTCTTGGAACTTTTGAAACACCTCAGATTTAAATTTGAGAAGATAAATCCATGTGAATTTACTATAAGCATCAATAAAACTCACATAGTACTTTTTCCTTCCAACAGAAACGGGTGCAGGACCCTAAACATCTGAGTAGATAAGTTCCAAAAGATGATTAAACTCACTAAGAGATCTAGCAAAAGGAAGTTGATGACTTTTTGCTTGTTGACAAGCATCACAAACTGTCATCTTATTCGACTCGGCTAAACAAGGTAAACTATGTTTATTGACAACTTTTGCAACTATGGTAAAGGAGGGATGACCTAGCCGGTTATGCCATTGTTCAAGAGATGGCTTCACGGCGACATTGGCTTCTCTGGTTTGCTTGGCTTGAGCGGCTGCAAGAGGAAGGGGATAGAGACCACCACGGCACTGGCCTCTAAGAAGTGTCGCCTTCGTGGCCTGATCTTTAACAAAGAAGTGCTTAGGATATAGCTCAAGATAGGCCGAATTATCAGTTATAAAACGATGTGCAGAGACAAGATTCTTGCTAGCTTGAGGAACATATAACACATCGTTCAAATAAAGATCTTGATATGGGGTATTAACAACCGAATGACCAATGTGACTAATTGCCATACCTGCACCGTTTGCCGTGTGCACTTGATCATGTCCTTTGTATTTGTCACACACGGTGAGCTTCTCCAACTCTCCTGTCACATGATCGGTCGCTCCCGTGTCCATGTACCAATTTGAGTCTATCCCATACGAAGCAACAACAGCTCCTGCATACTTATCATCAGGCACAAAATTTTCATCATACCTATGCCAGCAGTCCATCACCATGTGTCCCTTCTTGTGACACAGTTGACACTTCGGCCGATTGTCTGTGTTGGCGCTGCCTTGGTTGTTCCCCGATCGTTGCCCCGGATTGCTGCCGCGCCCCCTGCCACGGTTGCCACGGCCGCGCTGAAAGCTACCGCGGCCACGACTCGGCGAGGGTCCACGTCCGCGCCCTCGGTTTGCCAAGTTTGCCGATACTTGCGCCTCGGCTTGTCGAAGGGCCCAACGATTTTCGAAGTGGAGCAGCTGGGAGTACGCCTCTCCCACAGTGATTGGTTCCACTCTCGACACAAGAGAGGAAACAATTGGGTCGTAATCCTCATCCAATCCGGTGAGAATATACGAGACCAAATCTTCTTCATCGAGCGGTTTGCCCGACGACGCCATCTCATCAGCGAGTGCGCGCATCTTGCCAACATACTCAGTGATACTGAGATCACCCTTTTTTGTTGTTGCAAGTGCTATCCTTGTATTGATTGATCTAGCCTTCGACACCGAGAAGAACATACCTTCAACGATGTTCCAGACAGCAGCCGACGTTTTGCACGTCGCTACTTGGGCGAGAACATCTCTGCCCATGGTGGAGAGGAGGTAGCCGAGCACTTGTTGATCAGTAGCTACCCATTCTTCAAACTCTGGGTTTGTAATCTCCACTTCCTTGTCATCTTTCTTGGCGATGATGATTGCATCTGGTGCCTTTGCAGCTCTGGTGAGGTAGCCTTCTAATCTTGCTCCTCTGATCACTGCAAGGACCTGTGCCTTCCAGATCGCATGGTTCCATTTGCCTAGCTTCTCCGAGACAGTCACACCGACAAAAGGATTGCCAGTTGAAGACTTGGAAGAACTAGCCATGGTGCAAACCCTAGATGAGTTTCTGAGCTCTGATACCATGAGAAAATAATCAGAGGTGCTGGAAGCGGTAACCTTCGTCTGGCCCGCGAGTTCATTGATATAGGTGCCAATAGCCGGCAACCGTGGCATGTACAACAGATTAGATGGTAATCCGGGTAATTAGGATCCTAAAAACAGAAGGATATACAATTATAGCTAACTAATCCTAACCACCCGGATTCCTCTAGATACACAGCACATTTATAGCGAGATTATCTTTTCTAATATTGGTGACATTGCTCCCCGCCGCTATCGGCAGCACCTTCTTTCCACCCTCCACCTCCCCCAGCCATCTCCTCCCCTCTTCCTCTTCTTTCCAAGATTCCCTTTCTCTTTCTTCAAATCTGGAAGCTTGTCTTCCTTGCCTCAGAGCTGGTGGCAGCGGCGGGATGCAGGAGCACGGCTGGATGCAGGCTCCGCATCAATCTCGGCCGCGTGGAAGCATGCAAGGATGTGGCTGTCCCATGGGTGAGGCCTGCGGCAACGGGCATGTGGGCTCAGCCAGTGGCGACGGGGACGACCGGATCCGATGCCCCTTGACCAGATCTGGTCTTCCCCCGTCCAAATCTGGCGGCAGTGACGGCAAGCACCGTGTGGTGGTGGCTGGCGGAGGCGTTGCCTGCTCGGCCTATGATGGAGAATGGCAATAACGGCAAGGGTGATGGGCCTGTGGTGATGCGGCTACGGGCAGAGTAGTGGAGAGTTGGTTGGCCAGGCGGAGAACCTGGAACCGGCAGCTACGTCAATGAGGGTGGTAGCAGGTCGTCTTCGGCCATCAACAGGGCCTTCCCCTCGTCCTACGTGGTGGCACGACGGCTATGGCAATGGTTGTAGAGACATTGGGTCTCGGTGGGGGCTGGTCCGCTCGGTGACAACCTGACTTCGGTGGCGTGTTACGAGCGCCATGGATGAGCGAGAGGGGTGTCACGCCCGGAATTTCCTCCCAAAATTTCAAACGCTTACATGTGTATTAAATCCTCATCCAGAAATCAACCGAGATACACAATGACAAATTTGATAACAAAGTAAAAATTTATATTGAATAAAGTGACGAATCTATAATTATTATAGAGACAGATGGAACCTCTCAAACAAATAAAAAGTCTACACAACAGAATTAACTAGCGATAACGACGTCTCCATAATCCATAGGCAAACTTGACTTGGACCTAGGCTAGTCCTCCAAATCTTCTCCTTCACTGTAGTACTCTTTTTATGATGATTTGATATTGTAAGGTGAGTACGTGGAATACTCAACGAGCCACACAGCAAATATACAAATGCACAGGATAGCAAAGGATGACATACAGGACTAATTTGCATAAATAGCATTTAACTAAATAGTTAAGAGAGAATTGAAACAGTAGAACAATTAAGCAGTATTAAATCAACACTGTACAGCCCACCTGGCTACACAGGCCCAAACCATCCCAATTTAGATATCTCATGTCACATTTATACATTAATTAATAAATGGGACTAATCACGAAAAACATCATTCAGCTCGTCCATGACCACAGGCACGGCTATCTGAACAGTTTCACTCTGGCCAGAGGTGTACAACTTTACCCACAAGACACAACCCCACAACATGTCTCCATGCACCTTGGCACCACCACGATACCTCGGAAAGGAGTTGTGACAGGACTCTTCGCATAACACACCCAACAGAATGACCACCCACCAAGTCCCCAGTAGAGGCGGCCCAACCTCTAGGCTAGAGAAACTCTTGGCTCCCAAATATATGGTCTTATTGGCACTGCCATTGTGGATTTATTGACACTACCACCTATCAACTAAACACACCATGGTGTCTCCTGCTCGGACATGCTACACTACAAGTCCAGCCGTTGCCCATGCTGGCTTGTGGTTAGTACGGCAAATGCTTCACAACAGTAGCTCGTGAACTGGTCCTGTCGATGCTTTGCACCGGCAATAATACTATGGGGGTACTCGGCGAACTGGAATTCGGTGGATTGCAGAGGAACACGAGGGAATTATACTGGTTCAGGCCCTCAAGGTGAGGTAATACCCTACGTCCAGTTGAGGTGTTATTCCTCTGAGGTGGATTTGTGATCGATGATCTCGGGTTGCCCTCATAGGGCACCCTGCCTCCCTTTATATACTAGGGGACAGGGGTACATGGTAAGGATCCCAGTCGGATACGACCAAGGGATTTCCTTATTAGAGATAGAATCCTATCCGACTAAGGCTATGTTTCCTTATTGTACAAGGTACAGCCTGCCGGGTGCTATCTTATCTCTAATTACATGATCTGGCCCATCCTCTATCCGAGTGGCCCATGTGCTTGTAGTGAGGTACCTGGGGCCCATGGCTCCCACAGTAGCCCCTGAGACCTTCATAGTTGAGCCACAGCTGACGCCGAGTGCTCTTCCTCCATGGTGAAGGTTACCCGAGTGCGATGCTCCCGAGTACTCTTTGTCCGAGTAAGTCTTCCCGAGTCCTGCTTCATGTCAGCTGGCAGCGAGGCTATGAAGGGCTTCATGTAAATATATGAATAGTGTGCGCCGAATAGGCGCACCTATTAGGTGTAGCCCCCGACTTTGTGCTTAATTGTGAAGACAATTAAACATAAAGTCAAAGATCTTTAACCTGGAAGTCTTTCCCGAGTAGATTACTACTGGTATATGAGACTCTTCGGTATCATGTCAACCGGAATATAATTCATAGTCTTGCCGAGTAGGAGGCTACTCGTATATAGGACTCTTCGACTTCATGTCAGTCGGAATGTGTGTTTATAGTCTTGCCGAGTAGGATACTACTCGTATATGGGACTCTTCAGCGTCATGTCAGCTGGAAAGGGAGTGTTTATAGTCTTTCCCGAGTGGCGTCCCACCCAGAAGTTAGACTCATCTGCATCATGTCAGCGGGAATGATAAATTTATAGTCTCTCCCGAGCAGTGCACTACTCGAGAGTTAGACTCTTCAGCGTCATGTCGGCTGGAATGATGTTGCTCACGGCAATTGATAGCCACGCATGTCGGCCGAGTACCACTTTATGAAAAATAAATCCATCGCGTGGTTGGGTGTACTCGAGAGAGATACCTGCATCCCCAATTTTAATGAAGACCAGCTTGTGATCCTTGTAAGGATATATCCTCGAGACCTGGTGGATAAGACAGATACCCAAACATATTTGTTTAGCAGTAAGGCTCTCATGAAGCATATCTGTTTACCTCATCGATTCCTGTGGGTAGCACCAGCGCTATAATTTCAACTCAGCCTGCGGGCGGCCCACATGGAGCATGCTACTGTAGGAACTCATATCTTGTCGGCCCAATACCAACTGTGTGGGCCTGGGTCCATCTAGTCAGTTCAGGCTATAAAAGGATGGGGAGAGAGAAAAAGATTCCATCGTCTTCCCCAAAGCAACCAATCTCTTCATCTTCCACCTTTGCGCCTAGCTTTTCGCCTCCCGCCCGGCTAGGGTTAGCAGCAGCCGTTCCCCACCCGGACTCGGGCGATTTCAATCCTCTTCGTCTATTCCAAGCCCCCGATTTGCTTTCCCCCAAATCTCAACGCCTCCAGTCATGCCGAAGGTGACGAATCCTGCGGGTGCGCCAGGGAGTTCTTGGCCGATCTCGGATTGCGGCTCGGTGAAGCTGAGACGGCTGGAGAGCGAGCTGAAGTTGCCCAGCCAAGAAGTGATCCGTTGGCGGTCGGCGAGGGATGAGTCGAGCCCCAACCCCCGGCCTGGTGAAACGGTAGTTTTCGCCTCTTTCTTTGATCGGGGCTTGTGTCTTCCGTCGTCTGATTTCTTCCGCCGCATCCTTGATTTCTACGGGCTGGAGTTGGTGCATTTAAATCCCAACTCGATCCTTCAGATCTCCATATTCGTTACCCTTTGCGAGTGCTTTCTGGGTGTTGAGCCCCATTTCATCCTCTTCCGACACTTGTTCCATGTCAAGCCCCAGCCTTCCAAGAGTAATATCAGTGTGATTGGGGGGCTGGTCTTCAACTAAGGAGTGATGGGAAGAAAACATATATCGATTTGCCCTTGAAATCTTCTCTGAAGGGCTGGCACAAGGAGTGGTTTTACTGCGCCAATCTAGCTCCTTCCTTGCCCCCGTTTACTGGTATGCCGCCGGTGGTGTTGCCAAGCTGGTCTTCGGAGCCAACCTTTGAAGAACTGGGCCAGGCACACATATTGCTAACGAAGATAGATGACCTCAAGAGGGCCGGCTTGACAGGGCCCTGGGTGGCTCGTCGTTTCCTGACGAGGCGCGTCCAGCCGCTGAAGCTGAGAAGTGCTTTCGGCTGGCCTTCAGAGGTAAGCACGATCCCGACCGGGTGAGCAGCGAGACAGCGGACAAGGGGGCAGTAACCGATACCTTGTTCGGCTACTTCTCAGAAGGGGTCGTTGCCACCGAAGATGATAACCGCCGAGTTGCTGCCTATAGCTTCATCCGGCCGCGGACCAAGGTAACCTTGCACTTTCTTCTGTGGTGAACGCCTGTGGAACGATGATTGTTCAACCTTGCGTGATGGTATCTTGTCGACTTGCTTGTAGTGGCATGAGGAATTTGATGAAGATTCTCGCCCATTGTCTGCGGTCGCGTCGAAGAAGAGGCCAAGGAGTCCCTCTGATGCCCAACCCGACTCCAAGAGAGCGGGGAAAAAGCCAATTTTATATCGGGCGAGGGGCCATGACAGCGCGTGCCGTGAGCGGTAGCTTGAAGATAAAGGACACCGCTGCCACAACGCCTACGCGGTCGAGTCCCAGGCTGAGAGCAGCTGGCTTGGGCTCGACGTTGTCATGCCCAGCAACAGCGCCGCCAAGGGGCCAACCAGAGCGGAGGCCGATTGGGGCGAAGGAATCCGAACCAACCGTACCAGAGTCGAGGCCGACTCAGGCCGATATGCCTTTGCCGTCGGCGACACCGTCCGGGGCGAGCGCCGATGCCAGCGCTTCGCCGGGGAGCGGGTACGCTAGCAGGAAGCTGAAGTTTTCCAAGAGGTGCGCTACTCCGAGCATTCTGTAGTCGTCGTATGTTGAAATACAGTCTTGATGTCTTGCTTCGTTGTGCAGGAAGCGGGCCGATATCGACCTCAAAAAGGTCGGCCCATCTGCCCCGCTTGATGAATCCACCCCAGCCGAGTCAGCAGCAGCGAGCACACCTGCTGTGCCGGTGGCCAGCCCGGTTGCTGAAACCGAGGTGGCTCCGACTACAGGGCCGCTACCGCCAGTCGACCGAGAGGTGGCTGTTGAAGCTGAGGCCCCGGCCCCCGAGGCACCATACGTCGCGGAAGCAGGGGACGGATCCCCCGATCCGGTCCCCAATGCTGTAGGGGAAGGCGATGCCGAGGCCGGGACCCCGTCGCCTTCATGGTTGTCGTCACCGCCATCGTCGCCGTTGCCGCCGCCACCAGAGATCCCACATTTGCCTCGGATCGAAGCTCCCCCACGCGTGATGCCCCGGACCTTCTCGTGGACCACTCGCGACGGCACTATGAAGAGCTTCAGACTTGATGAAATCGTCGCAAGGAGAGAGCGCGAGAGCCTGATTCGTGCCGCCATCAATGGGTCCCAAGGGGTCGCGGTATGATTCTCGTAGTGAAGCTCCAGCAATCTTCTTGTCTTGATGTTTGACTCTGTCGTCGGTTTGTTCCTTGTCCTGAGTAGAAACTCGTCGACCGCAATGAGGCGATGACAGAGATCCTAGTCGAGATGGCTCCCCATCTCGCGGAATTACAACAGCTCCGGGCATTGAAGGCCGAGATGGAGGCACGTCACACGAGTAGGGAGGCCTGGCTGAAGAACGGCGCTGATCAGCTCAGGGCTGAGACATGGGCCTTAGCCGAGAAGGTCAGAGGTAAAATCCTCGAGCATATCTCCCCGACTGGACCGTTGGTGTAATCATCCAGTTACGTCGATCCGACTGCTTGGTGGTGTCATGACTGCGCGATTGAGCTCTTGGCTAATCTGTGGTGCAGACCTCGAAGCGGAGAGGGAGTCGCAGCTGAAGGAGGCCGAAGAAGCCAAGGCCGAGCTTGAAAGAGTCAAGGCCGACCTGACAAAAGCCAATGCCGAGCTTGACCGGGAGAAGTCCGAGTTGGAGAAGGCCGTCGTCGAGCTCGGTAAGGAGAAGGCCGAACTGGAGAAGACCGTGGCCGGGTGGGAGGCCGACTACGAAAGTAAGTCCTCAACCCGACTGCGATCTCAGCCAATACATTATTCACCCTGCGTGTAGCCGATCCTGACAAGCATACTTGCCGGCCGATCTGGGCAGGCATGAGAGCCAACGTCCAGGCCCAGTACCGGTTCTACACGGAGGAGATAGGTCAATCCGGGAGTCACGGGAGGCCCTCGTCGGGTCCGTGAAGGGCTCCTTGACCTTGTGGATCCCCGCTCAGTGGCGGACCAGCTGTAGCAGAATTCCTCAAATAATGGGGCGTCTCGAGGATGCGCCGAGTGCCCTGAAAAGGTACTCAGATGAGCGGGTTGCCGCCGGCGTGGCCCAGACCCTAGCAATGGACCAAGTCCATCTACCCGAGGCGGACATTGAGGCCATCGGGGAGGGATTTTCCGAGGAGACGACGCCCGAGGAAGCGCTGGAGCTGATCTCACAGGCGAAGCCGACTGCTGAAGCGATTACCCGAGACCTGGGTCTGTAAAGGCAATATATTTTGTAGTCGGTGTATACATATGCTTTCATATACGATCATGTGTGAATATATGTGTCGTGCCGCCAAACTTATTATTCGGTTGTCATTAGCTTTACCCGACCATGTAGCATGCACCGAGTTAGTTCGATAGAACTTGATAAAAAATCGTTCAGAGGAAGATGCTATACTCGGGCGAACGCATCAGTCGTGGCAAGGCTTCATAACCGAGGTGAGATAAGCTTGTATGTTATTGACAGAACACATATATACATGCAGCCCCCGACTCACTACTCGATTGGAACAAGCGGCGTAGTAGTCAGGAAAAACTGTACACATGGAAAAAGTAAAACTCAGGTATAGAAAGGACGTAGCTGTTCTATATTCCATGAGTTGGTGATGAGGACGCCGTCTTTGGTCTTCAGTCGGTAGGCGCCTGGCCGCGTGACCTCGGCTATAATGAACGGCCCTTCCCAGATGGGGATAGTTTATGCCTGTCCTTGGTGGTTTGTATCTTCCTTTAGAACGAGATCCCCGACCAAGAAGGCGCGGCCACGGACATTGCGATTGTGGTAGCGACGCAGGCCTTGAAGATATCTTGCCGACTGGATTGTTGCGGCGTCTCTTGCTTCTTCCAGCTGATCTAATTCGATCAGTCGGGTGCTGTTGGAATCGTCTTCGGAGTAAGCCCGGACTCGCGGAGAGGCCGAACTGTATCTCAGTCGGTAGCATGGCCTCAGTACCGTAGACCAGGAAGAAAGGGGATTGCCCTGTTGCCCGACTAACCGTGGTTCTGAGAGACCAGAGAACGGATGGTAGTTCTTGTACCCACCGACCCGCATATGGTTGTAGTCGGTCGTATATCCTGGCCTTGATGCTTGTAAGATCATGCCGTTGGCTCGCTCAACCTGCCCGTTGCTCCGTGGGTGTGCCACAGACGCGTAGCAATCTTGATGCCGAGGTCGTCGCAGAAATCTTGGAATAGGCCTGCCGCGAACTGAGTGCCGTTGTCGGTTATGATGCGGTTAGGGACCCCAAACCGGTATAGTATACTCAAGATGAAGTCCTTTGCTCGTGCCGCTGTGATTGTTGCGACAGGTTTAGCCTCAATCCACTTGGTGAATTTATCCACTGCAACGAATAAATGTGTGAACCCTCCTGGCGCTTTCTTGAATGGCCCGACCATGTCGAGCCCCCATACTGCGAATGGCCAAGAGATAGGGATAGTTTGAAGTTCCTGGGCGGGAAGATTTGTCTGTCTTGCGAAGAACTGGCAACCCTCGCACTTGCGAACGATATCTTTGGCGTCTGTGACTGCGGTGGGCCAAAAGAATCCCTGCCGGTAAGCTTTTCCGACTAACGTCCTGGATGCAGCGTGGTTGCCACATATGCCCGAGTGGATTGAATGCAGGATCTGCTTGCCTTCCTCGGTGGTGACACATCGCATGAGGACACCGGATGCGCTCCTTCGGTACAGGTCTTCTCCGACTAGCAGGAAGCTTTTGCTTCGACGCTTGATTTGCTCGGCTTGATTGCGATCTTCTGGGAGTTCATCGTCCAGGAGGAATTTGAGAACAGGACCCCTCCAGTCTTGACATATGTGCAGCACTTCGTCGGTGGTCGGGGTAGGTTCGCCTCCCGACTGCTCTTGCGCCGGTTTCTTCTTGACTGATGGCTCCATAAGTTGCTCGACAAAGATTCCAGTCAGGACCGCTTCTCGCTTGGATCCCATGTTTGCCAGCTCATCGGCCGCGTCGTTGTATTGACGCAAGACGTGTGTGATTTCCAGCCCGTCGAACTTGTTTTCCAACTTGCGGACCTCCTGACAGTATGCCGCCATTGTGTCGTCGAGACAGGTCCAGTCTTTCATGACTTGGTTGACCACGAGTTGGGAGTCTCCGCGCACAACCAGTCGACGTATGCCGAGTGATATGGCGATGCGGAGCCCGTGAACGAGAGCCTCGTACTCGGCGACGTTGTGGGAAGCCGGGAAGTGGGATTTGTAGTACGTATTTCAACTTTTCGCCAGTGGGGGACGTCAGTATGACTCCAGCCCCGGCACCGCCGATCCGTAGGGAACCGTCGAAGTACATTGTCCAGTACTCTAGCTTTATTGTTGGTGTTGGAAGTTGAACTTCTGTCCACTCGGCCACGAAGTCGGCTAGAGCTTGAGATTTGATAGCTGTCCGTGGCTGAAAGGTGATGTCAAACGCCATCAACTCGAGTGCCCATTTAGCGATCCGGCCGGTGGCCTCGCGATTATGAAGGACATCCCCGAGTGGAAACGCTGTGACCACCGTGACTTGATGTGCTTGAAAGTAGTGCACCAGCTTTCGGACTGTGATGAGTAGGCCGTATAGCAGCTTCTGGACCTGCGGGTATCTTGTTTTGGAGTCGGCAAGGACCTCACTGACAAAGTAGATTGGCCGTTGTATTTTTTGAAGATGACCCTGTTCGGATCGCTCCACTACCAGCACCGTGCTGACTATCTGTGTTGTTGCCGCCAGATAAAGCATTAGTGGTTCCTGGGGCAGGGGTGAAGCTAGCACGGGGGGTGATGTGAGGAATTTTTTGAAGTCTTCGAAGGCTTGCTGGGCTTCCAGGGTCCACTGAAAGGTGTCCGCCTTTTTGAGGAGCTTGAAGAAGGGCATGCCCCGTTCGCCCAGTCGGGAGATAAACCGACTGAGTGCCGCCATGCAGCCTGTCAGCTTCTGGATGTCTTTGAGGTTGGTCGGGGGCGCCATGTTCATGATGGCGTCGACTTTCTCCGGGTTAGCCTCGATGCCGCGGTGCGAGACGATGAAGCCGAGTAACTTCCCAGACGGCACCCCGAAGGTGCACTTGTCCGGGTTCAACTTCATCTTGAATCTTCGAAGGTTTTGGAAGGTTTCTTCTAAGTCGGCAATGAGGTCTTGTCGGGATTTAGACTTGATCACCACATCGTCGACGTAGGCTTCCACGTTGCGCCCGATCTGAGTGTGCAGACACCGCTGAATAGCCCTTTGGTAGGTTGCGCCTGCGTTTTTCAGACCGAACGGCATTGTGATATAGCAATACGCTCCAAACGGCGTGATGAAAGATGTCTTTAAACAGTCTTGTTCCTTCAAGCTAATTTGATGATATCCCGAATAACAGTCGAGGAAACTGAGTAGGTCGCACCCCGCCGTGGAGTCAACCACCTGATCTATCCTGGGAAGACCAAATGGGTCCTTGGGGCACGCTTTGTTGAGGTCGGTGTAGTCGACGCACATGCGCCATTTACCGTTTTTCTTCCGGACCAGGACTGGGTTGGCCAGCCAGTCCGGGTGGTAGACTTCCCTTGATGAAGCCGGCTGCGAGGAGCTTGGTGATTTCCTCCCGGATAGCATCCTTGCGGTCTTGAGCGAAGCGCCGCAGCCGTTGTTTGACCGGCTTGGCGTCTGGCTTTACGTGTAGGGCGTGCTCGATCACCTCCCTTGGTACGCCCGGCATGTCGGACGGTTTCACGCGAAGATATCTTTGTTGGCTTGGAGGAAGGTGACGAGCGCGTCTTCCTATTTTGGGTCGAGTCCGGTCCCGACTAAGGCAGTCTTGGAGGGGTCGGAAGGGTCCAGGGGGATCTTCTTCGTGTCAGAGTCCGCTGAAATTCCCGACTTCGCTGCTTTTTTCGCCGGAACTGGATCTTGATCGACTTCAGATGTAGCGGCTTGCCGAATGCTGTCGCGCCCGACTGCCGCTTCTTGTGTTTGAGCCAGCTCGCAGCTCTCCTTGTCGCAGGTGAAGGCTTGCTTAGCGTCGCTGCGGAGGGAGAGGACTCCTGCTGGCCCGGGCATCTTCAGTACCATGTATGTGTAGTGCGGAATCGCCATGAACTTGGCGAGGGCCGGTCGTCCGAGTATCGCGTGATACGCGGTCTCGAAGTCGGCGACCTCGAAGGAGATGTTTTCCGTGCGGAAGTTGTCCCGCGTGCCGAAGGTCACCGGCAAGGTTATCTGCCCGAGTGGGGTTGATGACAAGCCGGGGATTATCCCATGGAAGGGCGCGGTGCTCGGCCGTAGTTCTGAACGAGGAATTCTCATCTCGTCCAAAGTCTTGGCGAACAGGATGTTGAGCGCACTGCCTCCGTCGATGAGGGTTTTCTTCAGCCTAATATTTTTGACGACCGGATCCAGGACGAGTGGGTATCGTCCCGGGTGGGAAACCCGATCTGGGTGATCCGCGCGGTTGAAGGTGATAGCCATCTCTGACCAGCGCAAGTATTGGGGGGCATCCGTTGTGGAGACCGCGTTAATGTCCCGCGTTGATAGCTTCTGCTTGCGCTTGGATTCGTACGCGAGTGGCCCCCCGAAGATGTGGTTGAGTTCGGCTTGGGGGTCCTGGAAGTCGTCAGCCGGACCCGAGTCTGGCTTGTCCTTGTCGCCGGCGGCAGATGATGAAGCCTGCTCGGAGGCAAACTTCTTGAGCATGTGGCAGTCTTTGGCTGCGTGCCGGCCCTTGGGGTGAAAGGGGCAAGGCCCGCTCATGACTTTCTGGTAGTCGTTGTTCCGCTGGGGCCGTGACCGACTGCGCTCCATGTTAGCCACCTCGTTGTCCGACTTCCGCTTGCGGCTGCCAGGCTTGTTCTGAGGCTGCTCGTTGTCGGCTTTTGCCCTGTTGTCTTTTTGTCGGGGCTCCTTCTTCTCGTCGAAGGCCTCTGCGACGGCTTCAGCTGAGTCGGCGTATTTGTTGGCCATGTCGAAGAGAATCCGGACGGTGGAAGGTGGCTTTCGAGTGAACTTCGCGATGAGCGGGGCGTCTTTTACTCCCTTGCGGAAGGCGGCGATGACGACCTCGTCTTTGATGTTTGGGATTTGATTGCGCTTCTCGGAAAACCTTTTGATGAATTCCCGTAGAGACTCGTTCTTTTTCTGATGCAGTTGGTAGAGGTCGTGCTCGGAAGCCGGTCTCTCGTAGGTCCCCTGGAAGTTTGCGATGAACCGCTCCCTGAGTTGTCCCCAGGAGCCGATCGACCGCCTTGGGAGGCCTGTCAGCCATGTCCTCGCCGAGTCGGATAACGCGACTGGGAGGTAGTTAGCCATGGCTCTGCTGTCGCCCCCAGCAGCTTGAACTGCTAGGACGTAAACGGTGAGCCAGGACTCTGGGTTGGTCTTGCCGTCGTACTTTTCAATCCCGGTAGGCTTAAAGCCGACTGGCCATCGGACGTCCTGTAACTCCCGAGTAAAGGCTGGGATGCCTTCATTATCGTGAGGACTCGGGCTTCTGTTTTGGCGGTGTAGTCGCTCGTAGTGGAGACCGAAGCGCTCGTGTTCGTCCTCCAGTCGGCGGCGTTCATCCTCTTCGCGCTCTTCGCGCCGGGCATTTATAGTGTGGCGAAGATCGCGTTGTAACCGCAATCGGAGGTCTTGATCGTGTCGGCGGTCGTATTGGTGACGCCGCCGGTTGTCGTAGTTGGTATTGCCGAGTGTTGTTTGGCGGGATTCTTCATGCTGCCGGGTGGAGCCGGCTGCCCGTCGTCGTGCTGATGCAGATGACTCCGCCGCTGGAGAGCCTGTTCGACGGGTCGGTATGTGAGTGTTGCCTGACTGTTCTTGCTGCTGGCAGGCGGCAGCAGTAATCATCGCCTTGATCTTGGCGATGGTTGGTGTGGCCTGATGGTCCGGCCCAAACTGGAGCGTGTCCAGCAGAGTTGCGGCGGCCACGACGTTTTGTTGTGGCGTGACGAAGACATCGTGGTCGCCGACTTTGGTTCGGAGGATCTGCTGCTGGGCGGCTCGCCCAGCTTGTCGAAGCCCGTCATTGCGAGCTTGTCGGTTGGCCTCCTCTTGTTGCACTCGGCGCGCCTCCTCATGCTGCTCCTCTTGCAGTCGGCGCACCTCAGAAGGTGGCGTTGAAGCCATGAAGATCTCGCGGGGGAGGAGGAAGCTTGCCAAGGTGGAGTCCGAGTTGATGCTCGAACCACCATCCGACTTAGTGTCGGACTCCGAGTAGTTTATCGGAGTTAGGACGACTCCGACCTCCCTAGATCCAATCTGAAACGGTTCATGACCGTGTCCAAACTGAATCGCCGGAGGTCGGGTCTGCTGCGCGGGTTGTAGATGCACAGCGTCGCCGAATCCGTACGGGAGATTGACGATCTCTCCCCCTCTTGGCCTAACCCGCGCTGGCTCAAGGCCTAGCGCGAGTCGGACGCCGAAGGAGAGAGTTGTCCCGATGTCCGGCGATGTGAGGGACTGTCGTGGTAGATCGTCGAAGGAGATGGTGACGTCCCTGGGGCCGACTGGCGCAACGCCGGCTGGCTCCTCGGCTGGCAAGATCGGATCTGCCTCAGCCAAAGAAAGGTTACCGAGTTGATCGGCGACGAAATCAAGGCTCCCGAAGGTGATGGTGTCTCCGTTGGAGAACTTGTCGCTCCTGACTCCGTTGATGGGATCCATCGAATCTGTTGATGAAGAACTCGCCGGTCCCCTACCTGGCGCGCCAACTGTCGATGCTTTGCACCGGCAATAATACTATGGGGGTACTCGGCGAACTGGAATTCGGTGGATTGCAGAGGAACACGAGGGAATTATACTGGTTCAGGCCCTCAAGGTGAGGTAATACCCTACGTCCAGTTGAGGTGTTATTCCTCTGAGGTGGATTTGTGATCGATGATCTCGGGTTGCCCTCATAGGGCACCCTGCCTCCCTTTATATACTAGGGGACAGGGGTACATGGTAAGGATCCCAGTCGGATACGACCAAGGGATTTCCTTATTAGAGATAGAATCCTATCCGACTAAGGCTATGTTTCCTTATTGTACAAGGTACAGCCTGCCGGGTGCTATCTTATCTCTAATTACATGATCTGGCCCATCCTCTATCCGAGTGGCCCATGTGCTTGTAGTGAGGTACCTGGGGCCCATGGCTCCCACAGGTCCTTAACTGTCATGAGCACTGCTAGCAACAAAACCAACCTGGTGCTCACAACTCACCATTCAACCATGTTTTAGTTGCCCATTAAGAATCAGTCTCACACGACCATGGTCGTAAACAGAACCATCATCATTTTATGTGTAATCATATGTGATTAACAACCTTTATATGATTCTATAGTTTCTAAGCAGGGCTAAGCAACCTAGAATTATTCTAGCTAACCAATACTTCAGCTAGCTAGTCATATTAATCCCATAGGCACAAAGGTAGGTTATCAAAACAACGGACTATAAACAAGGATCAGGGTTTTCCTTTGTAACACCCAGAAATTCGCACCGAAATTCTGAACATTAATGTGTAATAAATCCCTGCCCAGGAAAGCCAGGGTACACAAACCAAGTTACCATACAGAGAGTCTTACAAACAGAGTAAAATGTATATTACGTAAATGCAGCGGAAAAAGGTAAAATGGAGTCTATAAACATCTGGTCAAGCAGCCGCTTCCATCCCACAGGCACCTTGGCGGCGGAGCCAGCCTATTCCTCAGGATGATCTTCATCTGACGCGTCCTCCAACACTGGGAGGAAAATTGGAGCAAGGCTGAGTACCACCCACAGTACTCAACAAATCACACCCACAATTATGCATATGCATAGGGTACAAAGATGGGACAAGGTTTGTTTTGCATAAAAGCAGTTGCAAACAGTAGTAGTTCGTAAACAGTAAATAGTTGATTTATTTAACAATATTATTTTCCACTGATTAACGTTACACCACATTAATCAGGCCCAACCATTCCCAACTGATTGACGCTACACCACGTCAACCAGTCTCCACTGATGAACGCTACATCACGTTCACCAGACACCTCCGGGTACCGTTACACCACGTTACCCGGACTCCACTGTTTAACGCTACACCACGTTAACCAGTCACCACCGGACAACGTTACACCACGCTGACCAGCTTTTCCCGATCAACGCTACACCACGTTGACCAGGCCGCGCTGATGGAAGTTACACCACGACCACTAGGCGTCACTGATGAGAGTTACACCACACTCACCAGTCTCCACCGACTAGCGTTACACCACGCTAATCGGTCACCCCCGGTCAACTCAACCTTCCACAACACCAGTTTGATAAAACAGGATTAATTATCTAGGGTGAGACTAATCACGGTGAGTCTTGGCCAATGTGCCCATTACCGCGGGAGCGGCTATTCGAATAGTTTTACTCTGATCAGAGGTGTACAACTGTACCCACAAGACACAGCCCCCACACACGTTCCCGTGTGCCAGTACATCACCACGATGTCCCATACGAGGCTGTGACAGGACCGTTCACGCAACCTTTCCCTAACCATCCACACCACGCTGAGGTTGCACCTGCCAACAGGGCATGCCATATTTGCCAGGCTACCCCCCTTGTGCCACGGTGAATCCGGCAGCCGATCAACCCTACCCCGGGCCGACCCAACTCCATCCCGCTCACCCTCTTCTTCGATGCCTAGGAGAGGGAGAAGAAACGCTTCAAGCCCAGCCATTGCCCATGCTGGCTTGTGGAAAGTACGGGAAGTTGCCCAAGTGGTTCCCGCGAACCGGTCCTTAATTGCCATGGGTTGGGACAAGCAAAACCATACACCCACAGCCCACCATTTAGGTCAAGTTTTAATAATTTAACATCAGCCTATCCAAAGTTCCATTTCGCGACATTGAGTCGAAACATATGAAAAGGTAATATTTAATTCCCATGTGAGCTATGTTGCTAAGCATCCTAAGAACTGAAATCTAATCACATTATTACCTAGGTGACAAGGGTTCAGGTTTCAAAACTATGGCTGAGTCCTAACATTGCATAGGTAATGACCACCCACATGAAATATTAAAATAATGCAGTTTATTTGAGTAAAACAAAGCAATTTTAGCGAAAAATAGGTACAAAAGTGTTCAAAGTAACAGTGCGACTTGCCTTGCTCCGGCTCAAGGTACTCTGCTACGATCTCGAAAAATACGCGGGGAGAAATTACCGGTGTCGGATTCTACAACAAACAATGCATAAACAATTAAAAACAGTACATGGGGCAATCAAACATGGGCTGAAAGTATTTTTAATGGATTCTTGGCATTTTTCTGGATTTAATGAAATTTGAATGGACTGAATCGAAGTTCGTAAGAATTAGTTATGATTTATTGAAGTTTTATTGCTATTTTCAGTGTAAATATAAATTAACAGGCGATTTATTACGCAATAAACCGAATTAAAGACGTCACCGGAGGGAGAGCGGCGCACAGAGGCGAGCGCACCACGTGGCGCCACTGCGGGCAACCACGTGGGCGAGCAAGCGGGCAACCCCGATCTGCCACCCGGCAGATCGGACGGCCCCGGGGAGCGGCGGCCGAAGCCAGCCGTCCCGAGTGGGAGGCGGCGGCGCGCACGCGACCCGATGGTCGACGACGGCGACCACCCGGCGCGGCGGCGACCACACGGAGGGCCGGAAAGGAACGGGAAAACGGAGGGGGTTCTCACCGGCGGCTCGCGACGGCGCGGAAGACAACGATGGCGACGAAAAAGCGGCGGCGGCCTCGGGACGACGTCGGCGACGGAGCTCCGACGGCGGGGAACGGGCGAAAGACGGTTGCCGAGGTGTCCTGGGGGATGAGGAGGACGGAAGGGGAGTTAGGGCGAAGAATGGAGATGCGGTGCGGCGGGAATCACCGGCCGGAGAGGAGGCGGAGAGCCGATACTCACCGTGCGCATGGGCGGACGGGAAATCCAGCGGGATTTGGCTTCCACGGAGTGCGGCCGAGGTGCGGTGTGGCACGGCAGAGGTGATGGCGGTGGCGGTATGGCCTGGCGGCGTCCGGAACGGCGGCGAGCGGTGGCCGGAGTCGATGAAAAACGGGGAAGTTGTCGGCTAGTGCGCGGTGGTGAGGGGGTTCCTAGAGCATGGGGAAACTTCAGTGTGTTGGGGGAAAAATGGAGGAGAGGCGGAGGGGCTTTTTATGCAGTCGGCCGGAGAGAGATCGAGGCCGAATGGCTCCAATCCGTGCATATCGGGGGAGAGAGTGACGGCGTGGAGATCGGAGTTTCGTTTGCGCAATTTGTGTGGAGTTGAGGGGCGTGGACGCCGGAGAATTCGGGGAGGTGGGGCGGACTCGGTCCGCGCCCGTTTGAAACCGAGTGCGAGTGCGGGGAGGAGACGGGAGGGCGGCGCTGGATCGGACGGCTCCGGGGATTTTCCCCTCCGCCCGATTCGGACGGAGGAGGAAGACGATGCTGACAGGCGGGCCCGGCCTGTCAGCGGGAGGCGCGTGAGCGTGGGTGCGAGCGAGGGCACAGGTGCGGGAGAGGGGCGCGGGCGCGAGCGTGAGGGGAGGTGCGGCGGGGCGCTGGGGCGCGAGATAGGGAAAAGGAACCGGCCTGGCCGGCGCGGGGAATGGCGGCACAGGAGTGGGCCAGCGGCCTAGAGGGAGAAAAAGAGAAAGGAAAAAGAAAAAAGATTTCTTGGACGATTTAAATTCCGATAAGCGTTTTTGATTTATTAAAAATAGTTCTTGTGCTCTGAAAATTCCACTAAAATTCCAGTTAATGTATTTTGGCACAGAGAATACAAGAAAAATATTCCTGGCCACGATAATTTATTATCTTGCATTTTACACCTTTAATTAATTCCTCTAGCCATTTTAAAATTCTTTTTCTTAGGTATTTTCTCAGGTAAAGTTTTTGTGTGGCTAATATCAGGGTGTGACACGCGGCGGCTAACAGGGCGATGACGTGATGACCGGCGACTGCGGCGACTCGGGCAGTGAGGCTTGCCGTTGATCTAGGGCACGGCGGCGGCTGCGGTTTGCGCCAAAAAGACAAGCTCGACGAGACGAACTCACCTCACGGTCACTCGGCGACGAATGCGATGACTTGGCCACCGGCGACGAGAAAAGGCAGCGGAGACCTTCAAGTACTCGGCGGCGACGGCGCTTTGGTGGGGAAGGGCAGCTACTAGGTGGTGGATGAGGTGCTACTCTACATGGAGAACACGACTGGGTTGTCGGCAAAGGGCGGCGACGGCAGCGGCGTTGGATCTAACCGATGGCTGGGGCTCTCCGGCGTGTTTAGGGCTAGGGTGAGGGCGGCGGCAAACAGAGGGGAGGACGGTGGTACTTATAGGGTCACCAATTGGAGGAGTCCGAGGCGGATAAGGCAGCGGCAGACTCGTGCGGCGGCGGGTCTCCGAAAGAAACTTGAGTTCGGGCTCAATCCTTAACCGACTCTTGCTGGGTTTCGAGGGGATTGGTAGCGGGGATAGAGGGAGGATTTCCCCTCAACCAATTTGAGGAGAGGAGGAGCGGGGCAACCGGATTTCTCGCGGGGAAGGTGGCGGCACGCTCGAGCTCGGACTTGGCCTGGGGAAGACGAAGACCCCGATAGGTGGGGTCCACCTGTTGGCAGGGGGAAAGAAAGAGAGGGCGAGCGGGCTGACCTAGGCCGCGGGCAAGGGAGAGAGAGAGGAAGGAAGAGATGGGTCGAAATCGGCCCACGGCCTCGGGGAAGAAATTAAAACATTTTTTCAATTTATTTATTCACTGATTTGGTTTTTGATTTATTAAAAATACTTCCATAGCTCAAATAATTTCTAAAAAATCCAGGGACTACAAGAATTAAAGAGGTATTTAATAAAATTTTCTCTGGCCCATTTTTGCATTGAGATTTGTTTGGGATTTTTATTAACCACTTCTTTAGGCTTTTAATTCATTTCTAAAAATTATATTTTCACAGGTATTATTTATTAACTTATTTTTTTTACGGTGTGACAAGGGGCAGGCTAGATCCTCCCTTCTCTACGTCCGCAACCGAATACGGCATCAGCAGACAGCGTGGGGACCGGTCGGCTTAGCGATAACCTGGCTTCAACGGTGCGATAGGAGCGCTGTGGACGAGCAGGACAGGTAGGCTAGGTCTTCCCTCCTTCGCGTCCGCAGCCAAATACGGCATCGGTAGGCAACGAAGGGCAATAGTAAAGTTCTAGCGGTGGCAGGCGGAAGATTTCCTCAATGGCTGACGGCAATGGTGGGTGGGGTGGGGTAGCTCCTCCCTTCTCCGCGCCCACGGCCGGACCCGACATCGACAGGTAGCAGAGGTTGAAGGATGTCACGGCTATGGCAGGGTGGACTAGATCCGTATCTCCCCTCCGTCTCACGTTGTGGCAGGATTTTTTGCGAGAGAAGGCGAGTTTGTTTGGTGTGCAGGTTTTTCCCCTCAGTTTTGAGTATTAGAGTCTAAAAACTCTTGTAACTTTTGGCCGTGTATATCCACCTGTGGATATAGAGACCGGATTTCTATCTATTATCTAAAAAAATAGGAATTGAAACATTTGTTGGCATCAAATTTTATCTACTTCCAAGTTAGTAGTAAGCCTATGGAAGGTAATAAAGTAGCTCATAGACTTGCTGAACTTGGTTCTTTGCACTGGCGGATCCACCGCCCGTTGACTCCGGGCGGTCTTTCGGGCTTATTGGTAGGCAGTCTATTGAAATTATATGTAATTTGGAAAATATGAAATAGAATTTTTATGATAGATAATAGCTATAGTTAAGTTTGTTCGGGCTTGTGTTTGGTAGATTCTGAACCAGTGCTGGTCAATATCCCGTCTTGTATTATGAGTTTGGTCGCCGAGAATATCCTGGTTCATGATTAATGAAAGTACTGATTTGGCTAAAAAAAACAAGGCGACAACCCTAGCTTGTGAAAGAACCTATGAAGTTTTTGAAACAAAATGTTCTTGGTCTTTCGCACTGGCTCTGGTTGGGCAGCATCAGTGGACAATGGTATCACAGACTATGGCTACCGATGGTGAGGCTGAGGGCTCCAAGGATGCCCTTGCGTAGCTGCAGCAGAACGGACATGGATCTGGATCCTCAAACTTAAGTCACCTAACTCTGAGTCACTGATATGTGAATTCACTTTATTACTGGCTCACACGTCAATGACTATAAAGTCATCTGACACTTAAGTAGGAGGAAATTGTTCCCAGTAGGACATGGTGTCCCTGTTGAGCAACTTCGCTTCCCTGGCGTCTAAGATGAACGATGCCGATTTGAGTCGCTCTGTGGAAAGGTTAACAAGGAACAGAGATTTAACAATTCAAGGGTTGGATTGCAGTTACATACAATGCAAACATCAGATTGGGCACCCTAAAAAGAACACCACCATAACCATTTACTCCCTCCCACCACAAATATAAGCATTTATAAGATTTTTGTTAGATACTTTCTCCTTTTTAATAAATAATACTGTTAAATTTTTACATAATATTTAGCCATTCGTCGTATTTAAAAAATTTAGTACAAATATATAAAATACAAGTTAGGCTAAAAGTTTATTTAATGATAAAACAAGTCATAGTACTTATATAAATTTTAAATAAGATAAATGCTCAAACATTAAGTTAAAAGTCAATGCAGTATTTATTAAAAAATAGATCGAAAGGAAAATACTTTGATACGTTGTACTAAAGTACCTGTATCATTTTTTTCCAAAAAAAGGTACCATGTCATTTCCTGATCGCTCACAGGGAGAGAGGCTGGGAGACAATTTAATAAGAGCTGCTTTGACCGAGGTGAGTATGAATATTTATATTTATTAACAAAAGGAGCAGTTGATATGTCATTTTAGACACGAGATGGTATGGTATATCATTTTAGATACGAGATGTGCATTGATCGTTATTGTGCTGCTCTCTCCGGTCTAAAATAGAATATTTGTTGTTTGGACATGATTGTACTTGCCAACGTAGTTATTTTTGGACTGTTCTACCCTAACTAATAACTGCCCTATCTGGATGCAATAACTACCCCTAACTAATATCAGGTTTCCAATACCAACGATTATGATACGGTAACGGTAAGACAATGATAACCACACCTAATTCAAATAAATTTTAAAATTAAATTTTTCATAAATTTTATGTGGTTTTTCGTGATTTGCCACAGTTACAATGCGGTAACCGTTCTTGCCGTCAGGGTGTAATAATCTAGCCCCTGGCGATAAGAGAAACCCTGACTAAGACCTTATTTAATTCTATGTTTAGGCTTAGCTACTCTCACGGTATGTTTTTTAAAAAAACTTTCTATATAGAAGTTTCTTAAAAAATTAAATAAATTTATTTTTCAATTTTATAATAATAAGTACTTAATTAATCATGCAATAATTAAATTAAAATTTTCATAAATTTTGTGTGGTTTATGTGGAGGTTGCTTCTTATGTTAGGGTGCCTCCTTCTCTCTCTTCCCTCTTCTCTCCTTCACCTCATTACATGACTCTATATGATATCTTAGGATAAGTGTTTAGAAACTTATAATACTTGCTCTACTACTTAAGAGTGGACACTAGGTTTTTTTCAGTTTAATCGGTCGGCTTATTCAATTTCTAAAAACCTCGATTTTCTAAAAATAGCAACCAAAATAATTCTCGGCAAAATAAAAACAGAGTCGAGCATCCCGAAGAAAATCGGTTCTGTCTATTCGGTATTCGGCTATCACCGAATCTGACGCTGAGCACTGGCCAGGGTGCCGCCGTGCCGATCAAGTTGCTCCACCCCTTTGCGTTCCATGCTGTGCCGTCGCCGCTGTCGTTCGAGAGAGGGGAGAGAAAACGGAGAGGAAAAAAAGAAACGGACGTGGGACGGTGGGGACTCGGTTTTTACGGGAAATTTGGTTTTTCATGGGAGGAGACCAAAGAAAAAACCGGACACCGAACTTAGCTAGTTTAAAGGCGAGGGAGGACATAAATAGAGTCGCACAGGGCACGGGCGGCGGGCACGGGACGTTATTCGGTTTTTCGGTTAATAGAACTTAAAAACCGAACCGAAAACCGACTACCGAACAAACAAAAAACAAGAACCGAACCGAACACCGAAAACCGAATTAACCGACTTATTCGGTTAATTCGGTTCGGTTCGGTTATCGGTTTCTCGGTTAACTGGTCATAAGTAAAGAAATTACCTTTTTCTAGAGATAATTTTATAAAGTCAACCGTATAAATGGTATTTAAAGAGTGACACATCTTAAAGTGGCAAATAGTTAAATTCATGGCGGGGAACTGTGGAAGGACTAAGGCTACGGGACGCTGTGTCCTCTCCTCTTTCTCACACCAAACTACTTTTTTGCCCTTTCGACCCCGAGGTACCGATCAATCTAAGCCATCTGTTGGCACCGAAAATCACCGGCAGCGTTGAGAACGAGTCGATGATATGGTTCGGCGCACTAGATACGCGAAGGCCTGGGAGATCTGCTTAGCTCCAGTGCAGATTCTAAATTTAAGGTTCGTAGGCGTGCCAGTCAATTTGACCCCGTAATTGATAAGGAGATACAAAAAGTTAGATCATTGATCTAATCGGCCAATCAGTCGATATAGAATTCCTCCAGCCGATTGCTGATAATAACTTGTACATCAGCTAGAAGCCGATGATGCTATAAGCAAATAATAAGTCAGCCGACTGCCGAAAAAACACTTGGACATCGGCTAAAAACCGATGATAGAATAGATAGGCAGAATAATAGTCAACAATGCAGTCGGCTTTATCTATTGAAAGATAACTTATCGGCTAGGCACTCCGATAAAACATCGCATAAACACCCATCGGCTTAACAAGGATAAATCTATCATTATCAATCTAGTAGGTTAAACTTAACTGATGCAGCACATATTAATAATGATAAAAGAACCTCGATGAGCCGATGGATCTAATGTAATCATGATGGACTATATGATAACTTATCGGCTATATATTCCGATAAGACGTCTGCATAAAATGTATCAACCTAGCAGGAATAAGTTATCACTAGCAGTTTAGTAGGTCGGACCTAACCGATGCAGCACAAACTGACGATAAATTACACCCAGTAAGCTGATAAATCTACGTACGCGTGATGTGATATATCCACTCGGCCTAAGAGATCAAACTTAATTGATGCAGCCGTAAACAAAATAGATACACCGTGGTAAGCCGACTATCGTAGATCAGCTAGAATATCGGACCTAACCGAGGAAATCCTAGCCGATAAGGTAGTCGGGGTAACAAGACTTACCCTCTCGCAGGAGTTCGGACCTAACCGATGCAGCCCGGCCCGAGAAGCAAGAACCCGTCGAAAAGGGTGGCGATGCGCCGAAGTTGTATTGATCTGTGAGATAGATTACATGGTCCCCGGACATACGTATTTATACTCCGAGTTGATACAGTCCTGATCGGATACGAAATAGGAGTTTCCTAACTATAAAAAGAAAAATAAACAAGTCCTGATTGGACACGAGATCAGGTCTCCTAAAAATTATTAAAGTTACCTAATTTATAGATAAACTAATTAACTGCCATGCCGTGGTCTTCACGATTCCTTCCTGAATTTGACTTCTTCTGGATTAGCTTCCATCGGCTGATATAGCCTCTTTTCTTAACCGAACCTGATAACGAATCGTACTAAATTTTGGCGTTAACACCATCCAATCAAGCTTAATCAATGGTTGATATTTAGTACCGGGCTCCTCTCAAAGACCGTAAAATCTCACTTAAAATATTCATGCTACTCTCATACTCACTTATGAATGAGCCATTTATATGTACCATGCAATTTAAGTGGTAATACTCTCTCTGTATTAAAATATAGTAATCTAGGAGTATTTTGGAGGGATTAAGGATTATGGTGAAAGATCTAGAATATCTCTTGTTAGTGTATGGTAGAGGTGATATGGATTAAATATAGTATCGAGAGCTAGTAGGGTAATAGGGTCAACTAAGGATAACATGAAAAATAATAGGATAAAAGTCACATTTTATATATCCTAAGCAGTTATTTTTGAAATAAAATCTAAATATATAGATAGCTATATATTTTTAGGATATATTTTAAGACGAAGAGAGAAGCATATTTTTAAGGTCGCCATCTTTCACCACTTAGTGTTTATATGGGCCCAAAAGGGTGGGATTCCAATCCAATCCGTGTGGATCTTAGTGCTCCGTATGGATCGGCTGGTTCCACTCTTTCGAATGAGGCCACAGTGAAAAGATAAAAGTAAAGTTTCCAAGGAAAATCATGCGCTTCTCAGTATTTCATTTGATGCCACATCTGGATACTCCCATGTTGTATTGGGCATCAACAGGCATGGCCATGGATATCTACCATTGACTTGTATAGAAAGCATACAAATCTCTCTACAAGTGGCCCACTATACAACTGCAAGAAATCATTGATGCATTTTTGCTCAGTTTTTTTTATCAATAATACAACTGTAAACTAAGGTTCTGCCTGAACAATTTTCTTGAAAAGTAATCTCTACGAGGAAAAGAAAAACAACAAAAACTGCAAGTATGCAACAGAAAATATTAAATATTACTATCTTACGAAAGAGTAATATAATGCAATAAGAAAAGAGGAAATCCAATCCTCAGCCTTCCTGATCTTCTATGAAGATACCTAAGATGCACAAATCTTGATCATTTAAGCTTAACAACAGGCTGTACCTTGGTTGTCTACAGCAATTAAGGCCTTCCAAAGTGACATGAGTTGTACATGCCACAACAATTGCCTAATTATGTCATAGGCTGATAGCCACAAACACTTTCGTTTCTGAAGGTCAAAGTGCAAAAATGTTGATCCATTTTATCCTCACCGTATCATGAAGCAACCCATCCCTTACAGCACACACACTAGCATTTTCATGACACAGAACCACAGAAAGTGGCCAATCCATACCATTACCTAAAAGGCTAAGTCATCTAATTTTTGCAGGAGTTTTAGTTAACAGTGATATCAAAACTGTAGGGGCTTGGTTGCTGGTTGCTCTATTGAATTCCATCCAATATAAGTTGAATGCTCACTTGGTAGTTGTTCTCTTTGCTACAAAAATATAGTTTCATTGAGAAGGGGGAATGGGAAATGAAGAGGACTGCTGAAGGTTTAAAGCCACACTGTTATCTTAAAAAGCTAAACTAGCACAACGGTAAAGAGATGTAAACCAGAAACAGGAAAATTAATGACCTATTTGGCAGGGCTTCAACTTTAGCTCCATCTTTTTTTAGAGCTGGAACCCAACTAAATGGTTTCAACTCTATCTAAAAAGGAAGCGGACTGGATTGGACCGGAGTGATATGAAAAAATGAACTTAAGAGGTGAAACGGGGTTCGAACCGCTCTATAGCTCTATTCCAGACTCCATTTCAGAAGTTAGATTTAAAAATTAGGGCACTGTAAACAGATCGTAAGTTTTTGGTGGTTACTTTTTGGCTAGAGAAATCCAGCCAAGACCAAAAAGCTATACAGAATACACACCAGGTAATATTGAGAGACATTGTTCGCATCCCATGTTACCTCATCCAACTGTTGTTCCCCACTTGTGTGGTTGTGCTCTCCCTTTACACATGGCCTCATAACTAACCCATTCTCTCTTCTCCCTTTGTTAACATAGCATGGGCCCTCTGCATGTACAGATTAATCAGCATTATTGTTCTCCCCCCTCAATTGTACCCTATATGTCCACAATAGAACACTATTCTATAAGCCATGCGTAGTACACCGATACAGTGAATCCACCACACATAGAGTGAATTATTGCGTGCACTAACTGGCTAGTCTGTATGGGAACAGGAGCTAACTATAGGATGAGAATTATCTTTGAGCAGATTAACAAATGCAAACATTTATCTGTGTGATATAGCGACCGGATTTCAATCCATTATCTAAAACAATATAAAATCTAGGAAAATCTGTAAAAGTTAACCTATATCACAAGCCCATACTCAAACAACATGGTAATTGAAAGCTGATGGAGATGCAAGATGTTCCATGTGAGTGGAAGTTCCCATTCTCATCAAAGTGGCATGATTTATCACTTCACATTGATGCCCAACTGCACTAACCTTCGCTTTCAAGGGCAATCTCTGAGAAGTTGTAGTCAATGTCACCCTTAAGATGTGACATAAGTGTTTGGGCAAGTGGGTCAGTACTTTAGATAGATAACTACGAAAATAGGTATTAAGACCACAAAAGGATCATATGCCACAGTTGTAACTAGGAAAAGAATCCTGCTGCGTCAAAATATGGTAACCTTACTGTCGAACAATAAGAACATATTAACAAAAGTTCAGCCACTTTTCCAAAGATATGAGTGGATTATACTTTTGTGAGGTTATTTCAATAGATGGCTAACAATTCTCATAGAGAAAATGAAAACTATGTTGGACAAAAAAAAAACTATGTGACTTCATCGGTTAGCATCCTACCCAAAATAGAAATATTGTTGTCACCAAGTCATCTTGAAATCTCCAGATTTCCAATGAACCCAAGTTACTATTCATCTAGCAGATTCCATCTCCGATTTTACTCCTACAATGGACTTTCTGAAAATCAAATCACCAAACGAAGTATGAACTGTTCAGGATAGCAGAGAAGATGTACAGACAAAACTGGTCCAGAGTACAGACTACTAATCGCGTGCTAGATATTATTTCTTTTTTAAAGAAAAAACATCTTACACATGCTAGATGTTTTATATCAAAACTTGGTGCATCCTGCATTTAGCACATCTCCAAGCCGTATCACCTTTCTTGACACTCTGCAGTAGTGTTAACGCCTTTTCCTTTCGCATAACGAAAATCATCTAAAATTTTGCAGTGCAGGGAGTCGCCAACTAGCTCGACTTAGATCAAGATGGGTTTTGCAATCAAAACCAGCTAGTGGAGTCGATTCCGATAGATTGAGTTAAACACCCATCTCATAGATAGAACGAATGGTTTACGGGACAAACCTATAAATGGATAACTCGTAATCTCATAGCGAAGATGAATGATTGCGTTAGGTTAAAAACTAGGTAAAAAGTAAATGTAACATCGAAAGAACGATTTAATTAGCTAAATTGAATGTTGTGTTCTTGATTGATTGTGTCTTTTCAATTGAACCGGCCATAGCTCTTATAAAGAGATTGGACTTATGTTCCCTAAGACCTTTTCATGTCCTAATAGAGTTATAAACCAATTAGAACTTATCAAAGTCCGTGCACATTGAAGGAAATATGAGAGAAACTCAAACATAATTCAGACTTGTTTTGGCATTGGGCCGGCCGGTCCGACCGCCCATATACCGCCGGTCCGTCCGACCGTCCAACCGGTCTTATACAGAAAGACTCAGGTCTTCTTCTAAATTTAGCTTCCTCTTTTCATATTTTTTTATGGCCAAATTCAGGTAGGGAAGACTAAAGCATTGTCCAACCAATTCTGTATCTCTAAAACTTAACCAGGCCATCAGAACAAGAAAACTCAGCTTTTGTGACCCACTGCTATGCGATGGCTACGGAACCAATGATGTCACTAATGCATATTTGTACACCAATAACTTGAAACTGTTTTGGAGGAGTGGTACTCAATAAAATATATAATGCGGGCATCATGAGTAGGAGACAATGATCATAGTGGCACAAGCAAACAGAACTTAAGAAGTCTAGTGATGTTAACCAGGTCCCCATGGCGAAAACGTGCCTCACATGGAATTCGAACACTGATGGTGGCGCAAATGTCAAACAGCATTGCACCACAGTCCAGCCATGCCCTACATAACATAGTGCATCTGCTTCGCCGATGCTTGACTGGAAACAAGCCCAGCCTACCACGCAGACCATTTTTTCTTCAAATTTAAATTCAAATATCAAATTTAAATTCAATATGTCAAGTCAAATCCTCCAAATATTCACCAAAACAAATATGATGAAATTGTCAAAGTTCCCAAGCCGGCCCGGCCCATGATCCTTTCTCCCTCCCACCTCGGTGGAGCCCAGCCGAGCCATGATTTGTTGTGGCATTCATGACTGGCCGTGTCGCACGCGCGCCCACAGTCGCGCAGCTACACCCTGCATGTGCCGCAGTAGCGCTGCGAGCAGCGTCGCTTGCAAACACGCATGCAGCCGCGCCAGCCGCATGCCGTGGCACTGAGAGTTAACGCGGTAATTTCTTCTCTCTCCGTCTCAAAAAAAAAAATACAATTATACCATTCAAAATTTATTTTAAAAAATATAATTATAGAGTATTACTTCTCTTAGCTATCACCACTCATTCAAATTTTTTTTCTATTTTACCTCCAACCACCCTCCCACTTATCATTGTTAGAAGTATAGATATGTATAATTAGAGATAATGGAGTTGAATAGAAACTCTAGAGATATATAGAATCATAGAGAGATAAAATAGAATATTAGAGATAGAAAACTATTATATGTTGTACTCACAAGTCTCTATCTTATATGTATACTATTGTTAACACCGAAAATCACCGGCAGCATTGAGAACGAGCCGATGATCTGGTTCTATGCACTAGACACGTGAAGGCCTGAGAGATCTGCTTGACTCCAGTGTAGGTTCTAAATTTGAGGTTCGCGGGCGTGCCAGTCAATTTGACCCAGCAATTAATAAGGAGATAGAAAATATTAGATTAGTGATCCAATCGGCCAACAAGCCGATACGGACTCCTTCCAGCCGATTGCCGATAGCACCTATACATCGGCTAGAAAACCGATAATATAAAAAGATAGAAAACCAGCTGACTACCCTTTAGCCGACTGCACTTGTACATCGGCTAGAGAAACCAATGACAATGTAGATAAGCAAAATAATAATCAAGGCAACGCAGTCAGTTTTATCTAGTAAAAGATAACTTATCAGCTAGACACTCCGATAAAACGCTTGCATAAAATCTATCAACCTAACAGGCATAACTTATCGCTAGCAGTTTAGTAGGTCGGACCTAACCGATACAGCACAAACTGATATGACAAATTATCCTCAGTAAGCCAATAAATCCTATGCACGCGTAATGTGATATACTTACTGGGACTAGGAGATCAAACTTAACTGATGCAGTCGTAGACAGAGTAAATACATTGTGGTAAGCCGACTACCGTAGATCAGCTAGAATATCGGACCTAACCGAGAAAGTCCTAGCCGATAAGGTAGTCGGGGTAACGAGACTTATCCTCTCGCAGGAGTTCGGACCTAACCGATGTAGCCCGGCTCGAGAAGCAAGAACCCATCGAAAAGGGTGGTGATGCGCCGAATTTGTATTGATCTGAGAGATAGTTTACACGGTCCCTGGGCATACGTATTTATATCCCGAGTTGATACAGTCCTGATCGGATACGAAACAGGAGTTTCCTAACTATAAAAGGAAAAACAACAAGCCCTGATTGGACACGAGATCACGTTTCCTAAACATTATTAAAACTACCTAATTAACAGATAAGGTAGTTAACTGCCATGCCGTGGTCTTCACGGTTCCTTCCTGAACTCGGCTTCTTCTGAATTAGCTTCCATCGGATGATATAGCCTCTTTCCTTAACCGAATCTGATAACGAACCGTAACAAATTTTGGTATTAACAACTATATATACTCCATAAAGATCAGTGCAATATATAACAAATTATTAGGGTTTCTACCAAATTTAATATTTTTTACATGGTATTGAAGTCATAGACCAATATCGTTCGATACGCAGTCCGCTACATCTCCTGTTTGCGCCGCCCCAGAGAGAATAAGATGCATAATCTTCTTGGGGCGCTGCACTAATTAGCTACTATAAATTATTCATAAATTAGATTAGTATTTCAAGATTTAGCTTCAGCCACTTCAGCTGCGAGGTCATCATCAGCGTAGTACTCCACGAGGTCTGATGCCTGGAGATCCTCTACATCCACGTCAAGGGCATGCATCTTCAATTGTTAGTATAAACCTTGCATGCCTAACTTTAGCTAGTTTGTTATACTTTGGATTCTGCTGCATGCGCATGAGCACCAACGTGTGGAAGCCGTGCGCGTAGGAACCCAGCGAGAATAGCTCGCGGCGTAGCTGAACATGCGGACGCACGGCGTACGTTTCTCGGTCGTGGGGATGAACGCGATCAAACCAGGAATACGTGGGTAGCGATCCGTAGCTTCCGTTTGCATGTTGCATGGTTGTTTGCTTACAATAAAAGGAGAAGAAAACCTCAGAAAAGATGAAGCTGCAGCTTCATCGCAGCAAAAACCACTGTCTCTCGCTAAACTCTGTCTCCGTATTCTCTATAGTATATTGTTCGTAGAGTTCGTCCGAGCTCTAGCGATCGATCCTGTGAAGAAATCCTGACAATTGGTATCAGAGCAAGGTTTAGGGCGTGGACACGCGATCGTGCTTTAGAAGCGGCGCTAATGCCTCGCCGTCGCTCGTCGTCTCCGACGGAGCGCACTCCCCTAGGTTCCGGCGGCCGCGCCTCGGGCAGCGACGGGAACGACCGTGGGCTGGTGATTCACCGCGTGGTTAAGGAGGCGGGAGGCTCGGCCAACTATCCTGTGCTAACCAAGACGAACTACAACGAGTGGTCACTACTCATGAAGATCAAGCTGCAGGCACGATGCCTATGGAGCGCCATTGATCCAGGCGGCGCCGCCGTGGAGCTCCATGAAGATCGGATGGCGCTGGATGCCATTTGCAGCGCCGTCCCCGCCAAGATGATCTTGACGCTGGCGACCAAGGAGTCGGCCAAGGAAGCGTGGGACTGCATTAAGACCATGCGCGTCGGGGACGACCGCATCCGCAAGGCCAGCGCGCGGAATACGAAACCATCGCGTTTCGCGACGGGGAGTCTGTGGAGGACTTCGCCATGCGGCTCACCGGCCTCGTCACTCAACTGTCGACACTCGGTGATCCGGAACCAGCCAACAAAGTCGTCGAGAAGTACCTGCATGTCGCACGGTCCAGGTTCTCACAACTCGTCCTTTCGATTGAGACTTTACTTGACATCTCCACGCTGTCACTCGAGGAGGTGACCGGAAGGCTCAAGGCGGTGGAGGATGCCGGGCAGGCCTCATCCTCGTCCTCGGCGGGCGCGGCAGGTAAACTCTACCTCATAGAGGAGGAGTGGCTCGAGCGCCACAAGAAGAAGGAGCAGGAGGCGCGGCGAAACAATGGTGGATCGAACAACCGCGGCAAGCACCGCGGTGGGCGAGGGCGTAGTGGCAGCGGCGGCACAGGGACCTCGGACGGATCAAACTTTGGGCCAGCCCGCAAGGGCGACAAGTGCCGCAATTGCGGCAAGCTCGACCATTGGGCTAGAGATTGCCGAAGCAAGCCCAAGCGGGAGGAGCAGGCTCATTGTGGAGGCTATGGGCCCCGGGTACCTCATTACCAGTACATGGGCCACTCGGATAGAGGATGAGCCAGACCATGTAATTAGAGATAAGATAGCACCCGGCAGGCTGTGCCTTGTATAATAAGGAAACATAGTCTTAGTCGGATGGGATTCTATCTCTAAGAAGGAAATCCCTTGGTCGTATCCGACTGGGATCCTTACCGTGTACCCCTGTCCCCTAGTATATAAAGGGAGGCAGGGCGCCCCATGAGGGCACGGAAGATCATTGATCAAAAATCACCTCAGAGGAATAACACCTCAACTGGACGTAGGGTATTACCTCATCTTGAGGGCCTGAACCAGTATAATTCCCTCGAGTTCCTCTGCAATCTATCGAATTCCAAGTCGCCGAGTAGCCCCATAGTATTATTGCCGGTGCGAAGCATCGACAGTTGGCGCACCAGGTAGGGGCTTGGCGAATTCTTCATCAACAGATTCGATGGATCCCATCAACGAAGTCAAGGGCCACAAGTTCTCCAATGGAGACACCATCACCTTCGGGAGTCTTGATTTCGTTGCCGATCAACTCGGCAGTCTTTCCTTGGCTGGAGCAGATCCGATCTCGCCAGCCGAGGAGCCAGCCGGCGTTGTGCCAGTCGGTCCCAGGGATGCCACCATCTCCTTCGACGATCTACTACGACAGTCCCTTACATCGCCGGACATCGGGACAACTCTCTCCTTCGGTGTCCGACTCGCGCTAGGCCTTGAGCCAGCACGGGTTAGGCCGAGAGGGGGAGAAATCGTCAACCTCCCGTACGCATTCGGCGACGTTGTGCATCTACAACCCGCGCAGCAAACCCGACCTCCAGCAATTCAGTTTGGACACGGTCACGAACCGTTTCAGATTGGATCTAGAGAGGTCGGAGTCGTCCTAACTCCGATAAACTACTCGGAGTCCGACACCAAGTCGGATAGCGGTTCGAGCACCAACTCGGGCTCTACTCTGGCAAGCTTCCTCCTCTCCCGCGAGATCTTCATGGCTTCAACGCCACCTTCCGAGGTGCGACAACAACAAGAGGAGCAGCACGAGGAGGCGCGCCGACTACAACAACAAGAGGAGGCCAGCTGCCAAGCTCGTAATGACGGGCTACGACAGGCTGGGCGGGCCGCCCAGCAGCAGATCCTCCAAACCAAAGTCGGCGACCACGACGTCTTCGTCATGCCACAACAGAACGTTGTGGCCGCCGCAACTCTGCTGGACACACTCCAGCTTGGGCCGAATCATCAGGCTACACCAACTATCGCCAAGATCAAAGCGATGATTACGGCTGCCGCCTGTCAGCAGCAAGAACAATCAGGCAACACTCATATACCCACCAATCGGACGGGGTCCCCAGCGGCAGAGTCATCTGCATCAGCGCGACGTCGGGCAGCCGGCTCCAGTCGGCAACGCGAAGAGTCCCGGCAAACAACGCTCGGCAACACCAACTACGACAACCGGCGGCGTCGCCAGTATGACCGCCGACCCAATCAAGACCTCCGAATACGAATTCATGGCGACCTTCGCCACACCATAAACGCCCGACGCGAAGAGCGCGAAGAAGACGAACGCCGCCGACTGATAGACGAAAATGAGCGCTTCGGCCTCCACCACGAGTGGCTACATCGCCAAGATCGAAGTCCAAGCCCTCACGATTACGAAGGCATTCCAGCCTTTACTCAGGAGCTACAGGACGTCCGCTGGCCAGTCGGCTTTAAGCCTACCGGAATCGAAAAATACGATGGCAAGACCAACCCAGAGTCTTGGCTCACCGTTTACGTCCTAGCAGTTCAAGCCACTGGGGGCAACAGCAGAGCCATGGCTAACTACCTCCCAGTCGCATTAGCCGACTCGGCGAGGACATGGCTGACAGGCCTCCCAAGGCGGTCGATCGGTTCCTGGGGACAACTCAGGGAGCGGTTCATCGCTAACTTCCAGGGGACCTATGAGAGACCGGCTTCCAAGCACGACCTTTACCAGCTGCATCAGAAGAAGAACGAGTCTCTGCGCGAATTCATCAAAAGGTTTTCCGAGAAACGCAATCAAATCCCTAGCATCAAAGACGAGGTCGTCATCGCCGCCTTCCGCAAGGGAGTAAAAGACGCCCCGCTCATCGCAAAGTTCACTCGGAAGCCACCATCTACAGTCCGGGCTCTCTTCGACATGGCCAACAAATACGCCGACTCGGCTGAAGCCGTCGCCGAGGCCCTCGACGAGAAGAAGGAGCCTCGACAAAAAGACAACAAGGCGAAAGCTGAGAACGAGCCATCTCAAAACAAGTCTAGCAGCCGCAAGCGGAAGTCGGACAACGAGGTGGCCAACATGGAGCGCAGTCGGTCGCGGCCCCAGCGGAACAACGACTACCAGAAAGTCATGAGCGGGCCTTGCCCCTTTCACCCCAAGGGCCGGCACGCCGCCAAGGATTGCCACATGCTCAAGAAGTTTGCCTCAGAGCAGGCTTCATCGTCTGGCGCCGACAAGGACAAAGACAAGCCAGACTTAGGTCCGCCTGATGATTTCCAGGATCCCCAAGCCGAACTCAACCACATCTTCGGGGGGCCACTCGCATACGAATCCAAACGCAAGCAGAAGCTCTCAATACGCGACATCAACACGGTCTCCACGGCCGACGCCCCCCAATACCTGCGCTGGTCAGAGACGGCCATCACCTTCAATCGCGCAGATCACCCAGATCGGGTTTCCCACCCGGGACGATATCCACTCGTCCTGGACCCGGTCGTCAGAAATATCAGGCTGAAGAAAACCCTCATCGACGGAGGCAGCGCGCTCAACATCCTGTTCGCCAAGACTTTGGACGAGATGCGAATTCCTCGTTCAGAATTACGGCCGAGCACCGCGCCCTTCCATGGGATAATTCCCGGCCTGTCATCAACCCCACTCGGGCAGATAACCTTACCAGTAACCTTCGGCACGCGGGACAACTTCCGTACAGAAAATGTCTGCTTCGAGGTTGCCGACTTCGAGACCGCGTACCACGCGATACTCGGACGATCGGCCCTCGCCAAATTCATGGCGATACCACACTATACATACATGGTGCTGAAGATGCCCGGGCCAGCAGGAGTCCTCTCCCTCCGCAGCGACACCAAGCAAGCCTTCACCTGCGACAAGGAGAGTTGCGAACTGGCTCAAACACAAGAAGCGGCAGTCGGGTGCAATAGCATCCGGCAAGCCGCCACACCCGAAGTCGATCAAGATCCAGTTCCGGCGAAAAAAGCAGCGAAGTCGGGAATTTCAGCGGACTCTGACACAAAGAAGATCCCCCTGGACCCTTCCGACCCTTCCAAGACTGCCTTAGTCGGGACCGGACTCG
The DNA here is from genome assembly GCA_003991445.1 of Oryza meyeriana var. granulata. Taxonomy (NCBI): domain Eukaryota; kingdom Viridiplantae; phylum Streptophyta; class Magnoliopsida; order Poales; family Poaceae; genus Oryza; species Oryza meyeriana. Next base: position 199,394 of record RYFJ01001222.1, read on the forward strand.
ACCCCAAATAGGAAGACACGCTCGTCACCTTCCTCCAAGCCAACAAAGATATCTTCGCGTGGAAACTGTCCGACATGCCGGGCGTACCAAGGGAGGTGATCGAGCACGCCCTACACGTAAAGACAGACGCCAAGCCAGTCAAGCAACGGCTACGGCGCTTCGCTCAAGACCGCAAGGATGCTATCCAGGAGGAAATTACCAAGCTCCTCGCAGCCGGGTTCATCAAGGAAGTCTACCACCTGGGCTGGCTGGCAAACCCAGTTCTGGTCCGGAAGAAAAACGGTAAATGGCGCATGTGCGTCGACTACACCGACCTCAACAAAGCATGCCCCAAGGACCCATTTGGTCTTCCCAGGATAGATCAGGTGGTTGACTCCACGGCCGGGTGCGACCTACTCAGCTTTCTCGACTGCTATTCGGGATATCATCAAATTAGCCTGAGGGAACAAGACTGTTTGAAAACATCTTTCATCACGCCGTTTGGAGCGTATTGCTATATCACAATGCCGTTCGGTCTGAAAAACGCAGGCGCAACATACCAACGGGCTATTCAGCGCTGTTTGCACACTCAGATTGGGCGCAACGTAGAAGCCTACGTCGACGACGTGGTGATCAAGACCAAGTCCAAAGAAGACCTCATTGCCGACTTGGAAGAAACCTTTCAAAACCTTCGAAGATTCAAGATGAAGTTGTACCCGGACAAGTGCACCTTCGGAGTGCCGTCTGGAAAGTTACTCGGCTTCATCGTCTCGCACCGCGGCATCGAAGCTAACCCGAAAAAAGTCAACGCCATCAGGAACATGGCGCCCCCAACCAACCTCAAAGACGTCCAGAAGCTGACAGGCTGCATGGCGGCACTCAGTCGGTTTATCTCCCGACTGGGCGAACGGGGCATGCCTTTCTTCAAACTCCTCAAAAAGGCGGACACCTTCAAATGGACTCCGGAAGCCCAACAAGCCTTCGAAGACTTCAAACAGTTCCTCACATCACCTCCCGTGTTGGCATCACCCTTGCCCCAGGAACCGCTAATGCTATATCTGGCGGCAACCACTCAGGTAGTCAGCACGGTACTGGTAGTGGAGCGACCCGAACAGGGTCATATTCAGAAAATACAACGGCCAATCTATTTCGTCAGCGAGGTCCTTGCCGACTCCAAAACGAGATACCCGCAGGTTTAGAAGCTGCTATACGGCCTACTCATTACAGTCCGAAAGCTGGTGCATTACTTTCAAGCACATCAAGTCACGGTGGTCACAGCGTTTCCACTCGGGGATGTCCTTCATAATCGCGAGGCCACCGGCCGGATCGCTAAATGGGCACTCGAGCTGATGGCGTTCGACATCACCTTTCAGCCACGGATAGCTATCAAATCCCAAGCCCTAGCCGACTTTGTGGCCGAGTGGACAGAAGTTCAACTCTCAACAGCAACAACAAAGCTAGAGTACTGGACAATGTACTTCGACGGTTCCCTACGGATCGGCGGCGCCGGGGCTGGAGTCATACTGACATCCCCCACAGGCGAAAAATTGAAGTACGTTCTACAAATCCACTTCCCGGCTTCCCACAATGTCGCCGAGTACGAGGCACTTGTTCACGGGCTCCGCATCGCCATATCACTCGGCATACGTCGACTGGTTGTGCGCGGAGACTCCCAACTCGTGGTAAACCAAGTCATGAAAGACTGGACCTGTCTCGACGATACAATGGCGGCATACTGTCAGGAGGTCCGCAAGTTGGAAAACAAGTTCGACGGGCTGGAAATCACGCACGTCCTGCGTCAATACAACGACGCGGCGGATGAGCTGGCAAACATGGGATCCAAGCGAGAAGCAGTTCCGACTGGAATCTTTCTCGAGCAACTTATGGAGCCATCAGTCAAGAAGAAACCGGCACAAGAGCAGTCGGGAGGCGAGCCTACCCCGGCCATCGACGAAGTACTGCACATATGTCAAGACTAGAGGGGTCCTGTTGTCAAATTCCTCCTGGATGATGAACTCCCAGAAGATCGCAGTCAAGCCGAGCAGATCAAGCGTCGGAGCAAAAGCTTCCTGCTAGTCGGAGAAGACTTGTACCGAAGGAGCGCATCCGGTGTCCTCATGCGCTGCGTCACCACCGAGGAAGGCAAGCAGATCCTGCATTCAATCCACTCGGGCATATGTGGCAACCATGCTGCATCCAGGACGTTAGTCGGAAAGGCCTACCGGCAAGGATTCTTCTGGCCCACAGCAGTCATAGACGCCAAAGACATCATTCGCAAGTGCGAGGGTTGCCAGTTCTTCGCAAGACAAACAAATCTCCCAGCCCAGGAACTCCAAACTATCCCTATTTCCTGGCCATTCGCAGTATGGGGGTCGACATGGTCGGGCCATTCAAAAAAGCGCCAGGAGGGTTCACGCATCTATTCGTCACAGTGGATAAATTCACCAAGTGGATTGAGGCTAAACCCATTGCAACGATCACAGCGGCACGAGCAAAGGACTTCATCACGAGTATACTATACCGTTTCGGGGTCCCTAACCGCATCATAACCGACAACGGCACTCAGTTCGCGGCCGGCATATTTCAAGACTTCTGCAACGACTTCGGCATCAAGATCTGCTACGCATCTGTGGCACACCCACGAAGCAACGGACAGGTCGAACGAGCCAACGGAATGATCTTACAAGGCATCAAGGCCAGGATATTCGACCGACTACAACCATACGCGGGCCGGTGGTACAAGAACTCCCATCCGTTCTCTGGTCTCTCAAACCACGGTTAGTCGCCACAGGGCAATCCCCTTTCTTCCTGGTCTATGGTACCGAGGCCATGCTACCGACAGAGATACAGTTTGACTCTCCGCGAGTCCGGGCTTACTCCGAAGACGACTCCAACAATACCCGACTGATCGAATTAGATCAGCTGGAAGAAGCAAGAGACGCCGCAACAATCTAGTCGGCAAGGTATCTCCAAGGCCTGCGTCGCTACCACAATCGCAATGTCCGAGGCCGCGCCTTTTTGGTCGGGGATCTCGTTCTAAGGAAGATACAAACCACCAAGGACAGGCACAAATTATCCCCCATCTGGGAAGGGCCGTTCATTATAGCCGAGGTCACGCGGCCAGGCGCCTACCGACTGAAGACCAAAGACGGCGTCCTCATCACCAACTCATGGAACATAGAACAGCTACGTCCTTTCTATACCTGAGTTTTACATTTTTCATGTGTACAGTTTTTCTGACTCACTACGCCGCTTGTTTCAACCGAGTAGCGAGTCGGGGGCTGCATGTATATATGTGTTCTGCCAATAACATACGAGCTTATTTCACCCTGGTTATGAAGCCTTGCCACGACTGACGCGTTTGCCCGAGTATAGCATCTTACTCTGAACGTTTTTATCAAGTTCTATCGGACTAACTCGGTGCATGCTGCACGGTCGGGTAAAGCTAATGACAACTGAGTGATAAGCTTGGTGGCACGACACACATATTTACACATGACCATGTACAAAAGCTTATACATACCGACTACATAATATATTGCCTTTACAGACCCAGGTCTCGGGTAATTACTTCAGCAGTCGGCTTCGCCTGGGCGATCAGCTCCAGCGCTTCCTCTGGCGTCGTCTCTTCGGCAAACCCCTCCCCGATGGCTTCAATATCCGCCCTAGGGTACATGGATTTGGTCATCGCCAGGGTCTGGGCCACGCCGGCGACAACCCGCTCGTCCGAGTACCTTTTCAAGGCACTCGGTGCGTCCTCGAGACGCCCCATTATCTGAGGGATTCTGCTGCAGCTGGTTCCCACTGGGCGGGGATCTATAAGGTCAAGGAGCTCTTTCACGGACCCGACAAGGGCCTCCCGTGACTCCCTGATCAACCTTATCTCCTCCGTATAGAACTGATACTGGGCCCGGACGTTAGTTCTCATGTCTGCCCAGGTCAGCCGGCAAGTAAGCTTGTCAAATTCGGCTACACACAGGATAACTGATGGATTGATTGAGATCACAGTCGGGTTGAGGACTTACTTTCGTAGTCGGCCTCCCACCCGGCCACGGTTTTCTCCAGTTCAGCCTTCTCCTTACCAAGCTTGACGACGGCCTTCTCCAACTCGGACTTCTCCCGGTCAAGCTCGGTGTTGGCCTTTGTTAGGTCGGCCTTGACCTTCTCAAGCTCGGCCTTGGCTTCTTCGGCCTCCTTCAGCTGCGATTCCCTCTCTGCTCGGGTCTTTAACTCCGCTTCGAGGTCTGCACCACAGATTAGCCAAGAGCTCAACCGTGCAGTCATGACATATCCGGGCAGTCGGAAACAACGCGGCTGGATGAATACATCAACGGTTCAGTCGGGAAGATATACTCAAGGATTTTACCTCGGATCTTTCCGGCTAGGGCCCATGTCTCCTCCCTGAGCTGATTGGAGCTACTCTTCAGCCAGGCCTCCCTTCCCGCGTGACGCGCCTCCATCTCGGCTTTCAATGCTCGGAGTTGCTGCAACTCCGCGAGGTGGGGAGCCATCTCGACCAAGATCTCCATCATCGCCTCGTTACGGTCGACGAGCTTCTGCTCGGGACAAGGAACAAACCGACGACAGAGTCAAACATCAAAACAAGAAGAATGCTGGAGCTTTGCTACAAGAATCACACCGCGACCCCTTGGGACCCGTTGATGGTGGCGCGAAGCAGGCTTTCGTGCTCCCTCCTTGCAACGACTTCATCGAGCTTGAAGCTTTTCATAGTACCGTCGCGAGTCGTCCACGTAAAGGTCCGGGGCATCACACGTGGAGGAGCTTCGATCCGAGGCAGATGTGGGATTTCCGGCGGTGGCGGTAGCGGCGGCGATGGCGACGACGGTGACCACGACGGCGATGGGGTCCTGGCCTCAGCACCGCCATCCCCTACGACTTCGGAGACCGGCTCAAGGGCTCCGTCCGTGGCTTCCGCGACGTGCGGCGCCTTGGGGGCTGGGGCCTCAGTTTCAGCAGCCACCTCTCGGTCGGGTGGCGGCAGCGGCCCTGTAGTCGGAGCCACCTCGGTCTTAGCAACCGGGCTGGCCGCCGGCTCAACAGGTGTGTTCACCACCGCTGGCTCGGCTGGGGCAGGCTCATCAAGTGGAGCAGGTGGGTCGATCTCCTTGAGATCGATATCGGCCCGCTTCCTGCACGATGAAGCAAGACATCAGGACATTGATTCAACACACAAAGACTACAGAGGACCCGGAGTAGCGCACCTCTTGGAGAACCTCAGCTTCTTGCCGGGTGGCCCGCCCCCCGGCGGAGCACTAGCGTCGGCAGTCGGCCCGGTCGGCGGCATCATCGGCGGAGGCATATCAGCCCGAGTTGGTCCCAACCCTGGTAGGGTTGGCTCAGGTGCCTTCGCCCCAAGCTGCCTCTGCTCCAGCCGGTCCCTTGGTGGCGCCGCTGCCGAGCACGGCAACGTTGGGCCCGAACCTGCAGGTCTCAGCCTGGGACTCGACCGCGTGGGCATTGCAGCAGCGGCGTCCTTTATCTTCAAGCTGCCGCTCACGGCGCGCGCCGTCATGGCCCCCTCGCCCCGATATAAAATCGGTTTCTTTCCCGCTCTCTTGGAGTCGGGTTGGGCGGCAGAGGGACTCCTTGGCCTCTTCTTCGACGCGACAACCGACAATGGACGGGAGTCTTCATCAAATTCTTCATGCCACTATAAGTGAGTCAACCAAATGCGTCATGATACGTTGAACAACTACGGTTTCACGGGCATTCGTCACAAAGGAAGGTTGAAGGTTACCTTGGTCCGGGGCCGAATGAAGCTATAGGCAGCGACCCGACGGTTATCATCTTCAGTTGCAATCACCCCTTCGGAGAAGTAGCCGAACAAGGTCTCGGTCACCGCCCCCTTGTCCGCCGTCTCGTTGCTCACTCGGTCGGGATCGTTTTTGCCTTTGAAGGCCCAGCCGAATGCGCTTCTCAACTTCAGCGGCTGGACGCGCCTCGTCAGAAAACGACGAGCCACCCAAGGCCCTGTCAAGCCGGCCCTCTTGAGGTCATCTATCTTCGTCAGCAATATATGTGCCTGGCCCAGTTCTTCAAAGGTCGGCTCCGAGGACCAGCTTGGCAACACCGTCGGCGGCATACCAGTAAACGGGCGCAAGGAAGGAGCCAGATCGGCGCAATAAAACCACTCCTTGTGCTAGCCCTTCAGAGAAGATTTCAAGGGCAAATCGATATATGTTTTCTTCCCATCGCTCCTCAGTTGAAGACCAGCCCCTCCAATCACATTGATATTGCTCTTGGATGGTTGGGGCTTGATGTGGAACAGGTGTCGGAAGAGGATGAAATGGGGTTCAACGCCCAAGAAGCACTCGCAGAGAGTAACAAAAATAGAGATCTGAAGAATTGAGTTGGGATTTAAATGCACCAACTCCAGCCCATAGAAATCAAGGATACGGCGGAAGAAATCAGAAGACGGAAGACACAAGCCCCGATCAAAGAAAGAGGCGAAAACTACCGTTTCACCATGCCGGGGGTTGGGGATCGACTCATCCCTCGCCGACCGCCACCGGATCACTTCCTGGCTGGGCAGCTTCAGCTCGCTCTCCATCCGTCTCAGCTTCACCGAGCCACAATCTGAGATCGGCCAAGAACTCCCTGGCGCACCCGCAGGATTCATCGCCTTCGGCATGACTGGAGGTGGTGAGATTTGGGGGAAAGCAAATCGGGGGCTTGGAATAAACAAGGAGGATTGAAATTGCCCGAGTCCGGGTGGGGAACAGCGGCTGCTAACCCTAGCCGGGCGAGAGGCGAAAAGTTAGGCGCGAAGGTGGAAGACGAAGAGATTGGCCGATTTGGGGAAGACGACGGAATCTTTTTCTCTCTCCCCGTCTTTTTATAGCCTATATCGACTAGATGGGCCCAGGCCTGCATAGTCGGTATTGGGCCGACAAGATATGAGCTCCTACAGTAGCATGCTCCATGTGGGCCGCCTGCAGGCTGAGTTGAAATTATAGCGCTGGTGCTACTAACAGGAACCGATGAGGTAAATGGATATGCTTCATGAGAGTCTTATTGCTAAACTATATGTTTGGGTATCTGTTTATCTCACAGGTCTCGAGGATATATCCTTACAAGGATCACAAGCTGGTCTTCATTAAAATTGAGGATGCAGGTATCTTTCTCGAGTACACCTGACCACGTTACGGATTATTTTCATAAAAGTGGTACTCGGCCTACATACGTGGCCAACAGTTGCCATGAGCAACATTTTACCCGCTGACATGATGCGAAAGAGTCTAACTTTCGAGTAGTGCACTACTCGGGAGAGACTATAAATATCTATTCCCGCTGACATGACGCGGAGGAGTCTAACTTCTAGGTGGGACGCCACTCGGAAAAGACTATAAACCCCCCTTTTTTCCAGCTGACATGAAGCTGAAGAGTCCCACATACGAGTAGCATCTTACTCGGCAAGACTATAGACACACATTCCGGTTGACATGATACCGAAGAGTCGTATACACCAGTAGTAATCTACTCGGGAAGGACTTCCAGGTTAAAGATCTTTGACTTTATATTTAATTGTCTTCACAATTAAGCACAAAGTCGGGGGCTACACCTAATAGGTGCGCCTATTCGGCGCACACTATTCACATATCTTCATGAAGCCCTTCATAGCCTCGTTGCCAGCTGACATGAAGAAGGACTCGGGAAGACTTACTCGGACAAAGAGTACTCGGGAGTATTGCACTCGGGTAACCTTCACCATGGAGGACGAGCACTCGGCATCAGCTGTGACTCAACTATGAAGGTCTCAGGGGCTACTGTGGAGGCTATGGGCCCCGGGTACCTCATTACCAGTACATGGGCCACTCGGATAGAGGATGAGCCAGACCATGTAATTAGAGATAAGATAGCACCCGGCAGGCTGTGCCTTGTATAATAAGGAAACATAGTCTTAGTCGGATGGGATTCTATCTCTAAGAAGGAAATCCCTTGGTCGTATCCGACTGGGATCCTTACCGTGTACCCCTGTCCCCTAGTATATAAAGGGAGGCAGGGCGCCCCATGAGGGCACGGAAGATCATTGATCAAAAACCACCTCAGAGGAATAACACCTCAACTGGACGTAGGGTATTACCTCATCTTGAGGGCCTGAACCAGTATAATTCCCTCGAGTTCCTCTGCAATCTATCGAATTCCAAGTCGCCGAGTAGCCCCATAGTATTATTGCCGGTGCGAAGCATCGACACTCATGTGGTCCAAGATGACGAGCCCACACTCATGCTGCTCACGGGCGGCTGTGTTGACGAAATTGACATGAACTGGCGCACCGGTCAGACCGCGTTCGCAGCCGGACCGACGCAGCTGCCGGCCGGTCAGACCGCGCGCGCGCTCATGGGATTCGAATCAGAGTGCGGTTCGTTAGCACCAACGGCGCCGCACACGCTGTTGGACACTGTCGAACTGGTGGAGAAGAAAGTGTTCGCGGCACTGGATGATGCCGCGGAACATGATCCCCGAAGTTGGATCATCGACTCCGGCGCGTCCAACCACATGACTGGTTGCAAGATGGCCTTCTCCAACCTCGACACCAAGATCACAGGCAACGTTCGGCTCAGCGACGGCTCAATCGTTCGTATCGAGGGCCACGGCACGGTGCTGTTCGCCTGCAAGAACGGGGAGCACCGTACCCTCACCAACACTTACTATCTCCCTCGACTCGCCGCCAACATCATCAGTGCCCGCGCCCCTCGCTCGCGCCCGCGCCCGTGAGTTAGGTAAGGAGTTAGGTGAGTGGTTAGGTGAGTGCGTCGCGAGTTAGGTGAGTGCGCCGTTACGTCTGAAGAGAGCGCTCCGTCCATCCATATCTGACCGCAGATAGCAATCCAATCCAACGGACAGGAGTATGCCGTACGGATGGGGCTGTGCTTTATAAAGCATATTAGCCCATCTCATATATATATATATATAGGAGCAAGGGTGAGTACCTTCGTACTCAGCAAGCCGGGGAAAGATGCCATGTCGGCTAGACAAAGGGGGCTAAGAGTCTTATTTTGCGAAAAACAGCCTTTAGAAACATTTTGCTTGTCAACCACTAGTGTGTCAGATTTTTAAGTTGTCGGAAAGAAGCTCACGCCTCAATCCATTCCGCAAGTTGCCTTTCAACAACCTGCCAAAATAGTTACTGAGTAATCAAGTTCTGATTATGTATTTCCATTTTCATCTTCTGTGATTATCCGAGTGATCTCTTACTCGGCTATCGACCGAGTGGCTTCGACCACTTCTTAGGTCTGCTGTTTTCCCGAGTGGCTCCAACCACCCGTTGACCCTGATACTCGGCTACAACCGGTTCTCAGCTATCTTTTTAGTGATTCCGGCTTCAATCGGTTACCAGCTCATTCATGCTTCACTGGCTACGACCAATTTAGCTAAGATTCGCTGCCCTGGCTACAACTAGGTAGTCTGTTCTTTATCATCTTCTGGCTACAGCCCAAAGACTTTTCTCCTGTTATTAATCATACACTTGCTTATGGTGCCTCAACACCCCGGGTCACACAGTCCCGTTTCTAGCCACACAGGCCTTCTGTTTGCTACTCGGCAAACTCTGGACACGATTCCCATCCCATCAATCAGTTTCACAAATTACTGGCAAACAAATCACGCTATGGGGATCACCTTACATCGCCCTTAACCGTGGGCACGGCTGTTCGAACAGTTCAGCTAAACTCTACAGAGGTTGCATGCTTTACCTATACGACACGAAACTTACACCGAGTATTGGCCGGTACCGGAAGTTCGTGACAAGGCCATTTCCAAAGCCAGTCTAGGGTTATCTAATGCCAGCAGAAAGATCCACACAGGACCAATGCTTCAGGTTGGCTACAACCACCGTCAGCATCAGGGCTCATGAGCCACAACTCAGATGAGTCCACATCAGTCGGCACCAAACTTCCCTAAACCTACAATCTACTCGGCCAGGGGCATCCTATTCTACCTGTATGGTCGCACTGTAAAATGCTCGGATGCAATTCCCAAAGGAAACTGTCTTTATCGATAATATATAGCCAGGTCACATAGGCACTATCTTTGTACATCAAAGTTTTGCAAACTTTTATTTGTTTCACAAACATGCTGATACGCAGAGTACCGGGTTTTCAAACAGTTAAGCAAAAACCACTGTTTTCCCAAACGACAACACAATTGCTGCAGGGCTAAGCCATTCTACTCGGCAATCGTATCCAAAGGATATCATGCCAACGTGCCATTTGTGGGGCTATCAAGGGAGAAATACATCAATATCCTACCAAAGATAAGTGCGACTACTGGGTAGATCCGTCGGTTGCGCTCGTAAACCGAGGCCGATCAATTTAAAGTGTAAACTAAGCATGCATGTTTGCAAACAATATAATTTTGCATATATAGGAGACAAAATGGTCAAAGATGGCTTGCTTTGTTCCTGCGAAAGTTCTTCCTCGACGAAAACGGCTTCTGGATCTTCCGCCGGTTCAGGATCTATACACGCAGAAGAGATAATTACCAATACGCCAAAAAGAGATAACACACTAGAAAAGAACATCGCGGTAGTCGGCTGCAGGAGGGTAGCAGTTGGCTGAGGATAGATGGTAGTCGACTGGAAAGAGGTAGTCGGATGAAGGTTTATCGTAGTCGGCTGAGTTAAGCTTACGGACCGGGCAACAGGGCTCACCGGTTGGGGGCTCCGGATGGTAGACTGGCTCGGTCTTTTTTCCTCTTTTACCTCCTTCGCTTTGCTCTCCTTCTTCCTCGCGTTCCACCCGGTTGAACACAGGGGCGATGCGACGAGCGGCGGCGATGGAGCTCAGGGAGCATAAACGGCTCTGGTGGGCTGTGCTCTAGTGGCTGGGGAGGAGGAAGGCGATGGTTCAGTGGTGAAGCTGGTGATGGCGGCTGGGCAAAGACGGCTGGGTGGCAAAACAGGGGAAAAAGGAGGCATGAGTGGCCTTTTATAGCCGGCGCGCGAGGCAGGGACACGGCGGTGCAGGGCAATAGGTAGAGAGAAAGGGGGTCACGATAAGCTAGCTTGGCTACAGCTAGCTGTCCGTGGCGATGTGACGTCAAGGCAGAGATTGACTTTGGAATTGGGGGTGGCCGGTGGAGTTGTTAGACACGTAGCGGCGATGAGACATATAGGTCGTGGCAAGGATGGGTTGGTGAGACTTTTGCAGACAGAGCCTCTGACTATCCATTGGTCCAAGCGGGTTCTCGAGGCGTTGCGGGCTATTGTCCGTTGGTCCGAGCGAGGACGCGGGCAGGTGGAGGTCGGGTTACGTCACCACTTTGGCAGTCGGTGTCCAACGGGAGGAGCGTGGAAGTCATGGCTGCAGTGCAACTTGGTGAGGCAATGAGACAACACGTCCGTGGATAAGGCAGAGCGTCGTGTGCTGACTAGATTAGGGCAGTTCAGGGAAAAGATGACGATATGGCCGTCGCCAGAGGTTAGACACCGGGAGGTCTTCCCGCCAGTCCGGCGCTGCACTGCGAAGCAGACCCGGTGGACATGGCAGTCGGCAACGGCAAGACAGACTAGGTTAACAAGGTAGTCGGCGGTTGCAAGGCTTACTCGGCGGCACGGTTGGCTGGGAGGACAAAGGATAGAAGGGCAAGATTCAGGAACTGAGTAGGAGTCTACTCGGCAGGAGGAGGAAAAGGCAGTCGGCTGGCCGGGGAAGGAAAAGCTAGGGCACAGCTGAACGGGATAGGAGAGGAGTTAGAATTCAGAAAGACGAATTCCAACAGGAGATGAAAAACGGGTCGTTACATTTTTAGACCTAGAGAGTTAACGTGGAGGCTCTTTTCATTCCTCCTAATTAGTATTTGTTCCTTTACTTCCAAATTTCGATTTCAATTATTATCTGAAAGTGGATTAGTATTTTGCCAAGGACTTTTATTTCTACTGGTTTTTAATTTTAATTTTAGAGTTATTTAATGTTATAATTGGACTCTTTGGTTTAATCTAAACCGTTACAATCCTCGACCTATGGGGGAAAGACCGTCCCCACAGATTTTCAAGCTAAAAAGAAATCCCAGCCAAAGCCATCCGAGAAAGGCCACGAACCCTGGCCTCTTAGACGCGTGGATCCGTCCCTATGGTTCGGACATTAACCACTGCCTTGAGGTCCTTGCCCTGTACATGAGGGCTTGTCCACCATAGATCATTTCTTAACACATGTTTTTAATCAAGGGACCAATGAGTGACCTTTTTTAAACCAACTCTGAAAATTCGCTCCCAAAGGTGGTCAAACAAAGTAGGTGCCACTAGAGTGCTACTACCACTAGGTTGTAGACCCGTTCGTTAAAATGTTATAATCTGGACCCATACTGTAATCAATGGTCAATGGTTAGATCTTTTTCTTTTTCTCTGATTATTGTGGTGATTTCTAGGCTTTGAGATTTAAGTGGAGACTCCTTTTTCTATTTCAAGATAATAGATAGAATTCATACCTCCGTACCTACACACATCATTTTACGCCCACACCCTTTTCTCTTTGCCTTAAGCTTATATTCTCTTCGAGATTTTTTTTTGAAAGGATCTTCTCTTCTAGATTTGGAAGCTGCTTTTCTCTCAATTTGCCTTAACCTTAGTATACTAATTTCAATTCGTTTGTTCTTAAAAAAGTATGGAGGTTAAGGGGACCAACACCAATATTGGTGGCTTTTTCCATGGGGCATCTTTCGCTATGGGTCTGTGTCCATGGCGTCGTTGTTCGGGCGGAGCTGATGGCAACATTCTTTGGAATAATGGTCATCCAGCTCTCTCCCTCTGCCTCACCAATGCTCCATTCATCACTAGTGAAGGGCTTGTGAGGTTTGTGGTTGCGTCGAAGGATGATGATGCAGAAGCAGATCTGGTTCGTGCTTGGGGCGTGGCCTTGCTGATGTTTTTTAGCGATTCTATGGATCCATTCTTGGAATGGACGACTGTTGACGCCGAAAACCGCCGGGTGTGCCAAAAAGCTTGCTGACGATCTGGTTCGACGCCTAGAGACAAGCGAAGGCCTGGGAGATCTGCTTAGCTCCAGTGCAGGTCCTAAAGTCTTGAGGTTCGCGGGCGTGCCAGTCAATTTGACCCAGCAATTGACAAGGAGATGAAGAAATTAGATTACTGATCCAATCGGCCAGCAAGCCGATACGGATTCCTTCCAGCCGATCGTCGCTATGCTCGTGTCCGGGCCCCCGCCTGTACTTGTGCCCGGGTCTCGTGCTCGTAGTCGGATCCTTGCCCGTGTCCGAGTCTTCGCTCGTGCTCGCGTCCGACTGCTAGCAGCAACTGCACATCGGCTATCGGCCGATACGGACTGATATAGACTCCTCGTAGCCGATAGCACCTGTGTATCGGCTAGGAAACCGATAACGCTATAAACAAATAGATAAGCTGTCAGTATAATATGTGCATCGGCTAGAAGCCGATGATAAAATAGATAGGCATAATAGTAAGCTAGCCGACTGCCGAGGAAACACATGTGCATCGGCTAGAAAACCGATGATAATATAGATGACCAAAACAGTAAGGATAATACAGTCGGCTTTATAAAAGATAACCTATCGGCTAAGCACTCCGATAGAACGTCGCATATACACCGATCGGCTCGATAAGGATAAATCTATTATTATCGATCTAGTAGTTCAGACCTAACTGATGTAGCACAGATCGATAATAGTAAAGGAACCTCAACGAGACGATAGATCTAATGCAATCATGATGTATATGATAACTTACCGGCTATACATTCCGATAAGACGCTTGCGCAAAAACATCAACCTAGCAGGAACAGCTTATCGCGACAGTTTAGTAGGTCGGACCCAACCGATGCAGCACAAACTGACGATAAGCTACTCCCAGTAAGCTGATAAGATCTACGCACGCGTGATGTGGTATACCTGATCGGCCTAAGAGGTCGGACCGAACCGATGCAGCCGTAGACAGGGCAGATACACCTGGGTAAGGGGTGACGAGTCTTACCCTCTCGCAGGAGTTCGGACCTAACCGATGCAGCCTCGCTCGAGAAGCAAGAACCCGTCGAAAGGGTGGCGATGCGCCGAAGTTTATTGATCGAGAGATGATTTACAAGGTACCCGGGCATACGTATATATACCCCGAGTTACAAGAGTCCTGATAGGACACGGTACATAATTTCCTATCTATAAAAGGAAAACTAACAGGCCCCGATCAGATACGAGATCAGGTTTCCTAAAAAAAACTACCTAATTTATAGATAAGGTAATTAACTGCCATAGCGTGGTCTTCACGATTCCTTCCCGAATCCGGCTTCTTCTGGATTAGCTTCCAATGGCTGATATCGCTTCTTTCCTTAACCGAACATGGTATTGATCCGAACCAAATTTTGGCGTCAACAACGACCATTGCGGTCTTCAAAAGCCACCATACGATTAGGGTTCATCCAGATTTGCTTGGTTCTTTGTCTGTCCTCTTTTCCATAGACAATAAGATTGGGATTGGTGGGGATGTGGAACAATATAGAGTGGTCATGGTTATGATGGATGCGGTGGGAAAAAAGGCTTTGGCAATTTTGATAGTAATTTTCTTTGTTGGCATGGTGTTTTCTGTACTGGTTCTTATTTTTTTTATACAAGTCATGTATAAGATGCCCTAGGGCGTGTTTGTTCAAGAAAAGGTATAAGGGTTCAACTAAACCCTTGTCAGTTTGTTTGTTCTCCAAAATATTTGGGGCCGGGTTCAACTGAACCCGTGTGTCCCACATTAGATCCTCCCCTGGAGATCATATTGCGTCGTTGCACGCCACCGCCTGGAGCAATGGACCTCCAGAATGCACCTTCCACTTACCTAGGCTGGGATCTTGCTGGTCGGAGTATGGTGCTCCTAATTAAAATACTGTAAGCCTGTCAGTGTCGCCACATGCTTCGTAGTGGAGCAAGGATGGAGAATTGGAGATGTTGCCCGCAAGCCGATGGCCTTTGCGAGCTCCTTGTCCTTGTGTTGAACGGAGATGAGGAAAAGTGACTCCTCTGTGCTCGGAGAAGAGGAAAAGTGGCTCAAAAGAATCCCCAAGTTGTACTCCTAAGGATACATTCGTGTATTACAACGGGATCTAAAGAAATATGGTGGTTTTACTGGATTTATTTGTGAAAACACGGTTTTATTAAGGTGGTTTTTAGAGAGAGTGGTGATTGAGAGGAGAACAACAACACTGTTTTTATAGTAGTAGAGAAATTGGACACCTCCATCCTGCCACCTCGGCAATCTGATGTGTTTGTCCTAAGCTTGTCTGGTTTGAATATGGCTAGTACATTGCATCTGATTCCTAGTAAGCTTTGTTACTAGTGGTATAATATTTGGGATGATTATGTACTTCACACTTCATGTCGATGTAATTCCTCCATCCACAAACCAAAAATCCCATTCCCAACAGAATCTGGACTGATCCAATATATTTACAATCATTTTGTTGACATGTATTCTCTGAATCACTAGTAATAATAGTGGTAATATCTAGTAGTTAGTAGCAGTAAAATTCAGAAGTAGCCAACTAGTATAAGTTACTTAGTTGTCTGATAGCAGTAGCCAGCTGTAGTTTAAGTTACTGTAGCATGTCGGTTACTGTAGTAGTACTGTAGCAACCGACTTATATACCTATAAAAGGAGATGTAACCTCTATGTAAGCTAAGCTTTTCAGCTCACCTATCAGATTCAATTTTCAGCTAGATCAGAGTGTAGTTCAGAGATCAAACCAACAATTGGTATCAGAGCTAGGTTAAGGAGCGTGAGAGAGAGATGGCGGAAGTTCCAGCTGCTGGAGCCAATGCTTTCATGTCGCCGCAGTGACGAGGTTGGCGCCACTTGCCATTGTTGGCTCCACAGTGAGGTCGAGGTCGAGCCGCCAGAACTCGGGAGGTCATTGCGCAACGGACTTTTAGGGAGGTTGGCGGCACAGCTGCGTATCCTACTCTCACACGAATCAACTACACCGAGTGGTCGCTGATGATGAAGGTGATGCTGCAAGTCCGCGGCCTTTGGGATGCGCTGGAGTACGGCAACTGTGACGAGCAGGAGGACAGGATGGCGATGGAGGCCATCTTGCGCACTGTCCCCAGCGGGATGATCTCGCTGCTAGCCACCAAGGACTCCACGAAAGACGCCTGGGATGCCATCAAAGCGATGCGTGTCGGTGTGGACCGCGTGAGGAAGGCGAAGGCGCAGCAGCTGCGCCGGGAGTATGGGCCTGTTTGGCAGGGCTCCAGCTCCTAGATTCTGGTTTGGTGGAGCCGGAGCCCAGCCAAACGGTCCAGCTCTAGCAAAAAATAGATCAGATCAGGCTGGATCGCTCCTAAAAAAAGAACTAGCAGGTTGGAGCGGGTCTCTGTCAGCTCCATGGCTCCAGCTCCGTCCATTTTACATATGTACCCATAGAAGTTGTACTGTAATTACCCGCAAATGCCACTGATATACCCTCCCTCGCCCCCTCCCAGACTTCGAAGGGCCTGTTAGGCACAGCGGCCTCTCTCCCGATCTCTCCCAGATCCATCCCCATCGACTCCTGCGCGAGCTCCAGCGACCGGAGGGGAGGCGGCGGCGGGAGCAGGCGACGGCGGCCGAAGGGGGAGCAGGCGGCGGCGGCAGGCGGCGGCGGCCGAGGGGGAGCAGGCAGAGCGAGCGGCGGCGGAGGGCGGCGCACAGGCTAGGCCCACGCTGCATCCTCCTCTGCATCCCCTCTCTGCACGGTGCACGGGCGGCGGAGGGCGGCGCACGGCGGCTGTGTGCGGCGCACGGCGGCGGTGGGCGACGCAAGGCGGCTGACGGCATTTGATTGTTGAAGGTAATTTTTGCCCAAACCCTAAAATTTCCCCTACCTCTTCCCTTCATTTGTGGCTAATTTCTGTGTGAATGATTGATTGATTGGGTTGATTGGTTGCGATTTTGCAACGAACAAATGGGGAAAAATTCAGATCCTGATTGGTTGCCTGATCTTTGGAAATCTAGTCAGGCAATCTGTTGACGCCGAAAACCGCCGGGTGTGCCAAAAAGCTTGCTGACGATCTGGTTCGGCGTCTGGGCGACACGCGAAGGCCTGGGAGATCTGCTTAGCTCCAGTGCAGGTCCTAAAGTCTTGAGGTTCGTAGGCGTGCCAGTCAATTTGACCCCGCAATTGACAAGGAGATGAAGAAATTAGATTACCGATCCAATCGGCCAGTAAGCCGATACGGATTCCTTCCAGCCGATCGCCGCTATGCTTGTGCCCGGGCCCCCGCCTGTACTCGCGCCCGGGTCTCGTGCTCGCGTCCGACTACCAGCAGCAATTGCACATCGGCTATCGGCCGATACGGACTGATATAGTCTCCTCGTAGCCGATAGCCGATAGCACCTATGTATCGGCTAGGAAACCGATAGCGCTAAAAACAAATAGATAAGCTGTCAGTATAACATGTGCATCGGCTAGAAGCCGATGATAAAATAGATAGGCAGAATAGTAAGCTAGCCGACTGCCGAGGAAACACATGTGCATCGGCTAGAAAACCGATGATAATATAGATGACCAAAACAGTAAAGATAATACAGTCGGCTTTGTAGAAAGATAACCTATCGGCTAAGCACTCCGATAGAACATAGCATATACACCGATCAGCTCGACAAGGATAAATCTATTATTATCGATCTAGTAGTTCAGACCTAACTGATGCAGCACAGATCGATAATAGTAAAGGAACCTCAGCAAGCCGATAGACCTAATGCAACTGTGATGTAATAAGATAACTTATCGGCTATACATTTCGATAAGACGCTTGCGCAAAAACCATCAACCTAGCAGGAACGATTTATCGCTGGCAGTTCAGTAGGTCGGACCCAACCGATGCAGCACGAACTGATGATAAATCGCCCCCAATAAACTGATAAGATCTACGCACGCGTGATGTGGTATACCTGATCGGCCTAAGAGGTCGGACCGAACCGATGCAGCCGTAGACAGGGCAGATACACCTGGGTAAGGGGTGACGAGTCTTACCCTCTCGCAGGAGTTCGGACCTAACCGATGCAGCCCCGCTCGAGAAGCAAGAACCCGTCGAAAGGGTGGCGATGCGCCGAAGTTTAATTGATCGAGAGATATGTTACAAGGTCCCCGGGCATACGTATTTATACCCCGAGTTACATGAGTCCTTATAGGACACGGCACACAACTTCCTATCTATAAAAGGAAAACTAACAAGCCCTGATCGGATACGGGATCAGGTTTTCCTAAAAATTATCAAAACTACCTAATTTATAGATAAGGTAATTAACTGCCATAGCGTGGTCTTCACGATTCCTTCTCGAATCCGGCTTTTTCTGGATTAGCTCACAACGGCTGATATCACTTCTTTCCTTAACCGAGTCCGACGCGAACCGTGCCAAATTTTGGCGTTAACACAATCTGAACTGAAATGCATCATCTTGCTCCTGGACCAATAAACTAGCTGTTGTATTCCTGAGAGAGTGAAGCTGAAAATCTGAGAAGTATTTAGATGATATTTTGCACTTTCAGAGTTTTGCCCAGATGTAAATTGTAATACACATTGTGAGAGAGCTCTTTACTGATTATCTGGTATTATAGTACACGTTGTTTTTTATGTTTCATGCTATGAAAACATCTGAAGTATCAGGATGCTGGCGCTCTGAATCTTTGCCACATGTTTCCTTCATTTTGCTCATATGGATGTAGCAGTGTTAGCCTAGCTCTTCCCATGTGAGATCCTATCTATTGTCTAACTGCTACAATGCCATTGAATCGACTAATTTTTCCCGTCATAGGACAGTACGTACTGATGGAGGTTCTTGGAACATCTTGATAGACTTGCAAAGCTAATTCTGACAAAACTAGGAATTATGATTGGTCATAGGAATCTCATATATGATTGTTACACTCTGCACTGAACATTGGTCAGTATTGATCACAAATACTAGTCTGAATCCTTTATGCTTCTGCAAACTGAATTTATATGGCATTTTTATTATTCTTGCTATCAATTCCCCCTTTTAGTCCAAGTTTGGATGGCAGGCATGGATCAAACTATGCCATCGGGGAGTGTTAAACTACCCCTGGACCCTGCTGATTGGACTGACTACAACACTAGAGTTGTGTGTGAGATTTTTGCTGATCAAGTAGCTGCGGGTAATCGTCCAAATACCCATCTATCCAACACGGGGTTTGACGAAGTCATTGAGCAATTTGCTGCAAGGACCGGTCTTAGGTACACTAGGCGTCAATTTAAGAACAAATGGGATAAACTTAGGATCGAGTACAATTGTTGGAAGAAGTTAAACTCTCAAACAGGTTTGGGATGGGATGACACAAAGAAAACAGTGACGGCAACTGCAGCACGTTGGGCTCAGCTGAAAATAGTAAGTTTTTTTTTATGTGGTGTTATATTAAAAACTAGGAATCCAAATTCAATGTTCTAACTCATTTTATAATGTACTATTATGTAGGACATACCAGGCTGTTACAAGTTTATGAAGGTTGGATTGCAAAACGAAGAGTTACTGGCGAAAATGTTTGAAGACATTCGCAATAGTGGTGCTGACCATTGGTCTTTATCGCAAGGCATCATACCAACAGCTACCAATGATGCAATTAATATTGATGAAGACAATGAAAAGGATGACGAGATAGAGGAAGATGAACCAAGCGCCAAGAGAAAGAAAGGTTGTGGCTCAAAGGTGGATAAGCTGAAGAAGAAGAGTGGATCTCAAAAGATGGTAGAGGAAATGTCAAAGAGTAATGAACTCTCTGCACAAACTTTATCATCTATTCAATCATTTAGTAGATTGAGAGAGGATCCTCCGGGTTGTTCAATAAAGGATGTTATGGCCTTGGTGGAGGAATGTGGTGCTGTTGAAGGGACAAACGAGCACTTCATTGCAACTGAAATATTTGTCAAGAAGGATCAAAGAGAGATGTTTATTAATTCATTGCGTACTCCTGCAGGACGTTTCGCATGGCTTAAGAAGAAGTATGATGTGAAGTATGAGAATTAGTTTTATCTGTGGTGTGTCTATGGAATGTATCACTTTAATTTAGTACTATTGTTGGATTGTATCAACTTGTTTGTGGTGTTATATTTTTAGACCTATGTTTATGAATGTCCTGCACTATTGTTGGGTTTAATCACCTTATGTGTGCTACTTTATTTTCAGCTCTATGTCTATGTATATTCTAATTTATTTTGTATGTGACTTTATGTGTAGATGTCAAGTGAGAGTGGAGAGGATGGTTCTTCAGATGAATCTGATTGTGATATGCTTATTATGCAATTGTACCAAAACGTTGCAAGTAATCTTTCTTCGTCTAGAAGAATTGTAGAAAATTATCACTCAACCTACTTGGAAAAGGCTGCGCCTAGGACATCACGGGACTTAGTGGAATGGGATGGGTTGCAAGAAACTTTGGCCACACCAGGGTGAATGCTATCGCATGCTTCGTATTGAATGCCAATACCTTTTCTTTGCCTTGCCATGATCTTTTGGTTAGTAAATATAAAGTTGGCATCTACTATAAAACACATGCATACAATGGAGGCACTTGCCATTTTTCTCTTTCATAGTCGGTGATGGTTCATCGAACCAAAGGGTGCCAAAACCGTTCAAGCATTCTGGTGAGACAATTTCAAGAGAAAGTTCCAGAAGTTTTGTTTGCCGTGGTAGACTTGGGACGTGACAAAATCGTGCGTCCAAAGGATCCAAACTTCCCTATTGTCGCATAAGAGAATTATAAAAGATCGTCGCATGGGATGGCCATATTTTAAGGATTGCATGTGAGCTGGTTGACATTACTCGCATATCTATGCGGTTGTCCAGAATGAAGAAGAGGTTAAGATCATTATTGTAATCCAATACTAACCTACTCCAAAATGGATCTATTTGATGATCCATGAATGATGAGATTTACATATGCATTTTATTGGACAACCTGGTTCAGCACATGACCAACAACTGTTTCTATAATGCATTTGGAACAGATACAGCCATCTCCTCATCCTACCTCACAGTCTAAAATTTTTTTACCCCCAAAAAACATGGTTATAATGTATATTTTTAGTAAGTAATATATTCTAAATGATATATAATGTTTATCTTTATTGTAGGGAAATATTACTTTGATTGCTGGCTACTAAACGCCCAGGAATACTTACACCCATATAAGGGTCAAAACGGTAACCATGTGCCGGGAAATTTCGAAGACGGTACAGGCACCAAGTGCCGTGAAAGAAAAAGTCAACTACTTGCACTCAAGTCTAACGTAATTATCAATTGAGAGATGCTTTGGTGTAATGGAAGATAAGTGCGCGAATCTTCTTAAGACTGCCTTAGCTTCTCCAATAGGAAAAAGGAGGATTGTGAGCGAGGCAACATGGCATCTGCATAATTTTTATCCGTGACTATTACGCCGGATAAGGCATTTTAGGTTGATAGATCCAAGAATATGTGACACATCCATCTAAAAGAAGCATAATCATCGTTCAAAGTTGATACATCAACCGAGGATTGCCGTGAGCATCAGATGGATGCACTTCGTGAACCTAGGCCCATCGTATGTAGAAAGATGGACAAGTAATGTATGGTTCTGGGGTTTTTAGAATGTCTTGGATGACGTTACACTAAGTATTATTATCGAACATCTTACTGATATCAACGCCATGCAAATTGTACTTACTTTTACGAGTATTCAATGGTTGTCATATATTTGTTTTTAACCTTATACGTACTCCTGTGGTGTTGAAAACATACAAGAAAAATTAGCATTTATTATATTAGTGAAAACTTCAAAAGTACCATTCATTGTTATAATCAATAATTTATCAATTATGCGTCAAGTAAAAAAAAACCAAGGGTAAAATGTCCATTATTCCCCCCACCTATCTCTTCAGGATTTCTGGAGCCTGATCAGGCTAGCCAAACACTTTCAGGCCACCTCCAGATCCTACAGGATCTAGCTCTCGTTGGAGTTGGATCCAGGAGTTAGGGTCTAGGAGCTGGAGCCCTGCCAAACAGGCTCTATGAATCCATCTCATTCCAAGATGGGGAATCCATCGATAACTTCGCCCTGCGACTCATGAGCCTGGTGTCTCAGCTTGGGACACTAGGAGAACGGATCGAGGAGCAGAACGTCGTTGAGAAGTACTTGTGCGTCGATCCAGAGCGATTCTCCCAAATCGCAGTGTCGATTGAGACCTTGCTGGATCTCTTGACGCTCACCATCGAGGACGTCACAGGACGTCTCAAGGTGGCGGAGGAACGATGGCCAAATCCGGCGCCGTCCTCTGCTGTAGCTGGAGGCCAGCTTCTCCTCACAGAGGAGCAGTGGCTCGCGCGGCAGAAGGAGAGGCAGAAGGAAGAGGACTCTTCCAAGCAGCCGCAAGGCAGTGCTCGCCGACGACCTCGCTCTCATCGCAAGAAGGGAGGTGCTGGCAGGGGTAGAGACGAGAAGGGTGACGGCAACCGTGACACGACATCTAATAAGTGCCACAATTGTGGCCGCCTTGGCCATTGGGCTAAGGACTGCCGAAAGCCCAAGAAGGAGACGGTTCACCTGGTCCAAGGAGAAGACGATGACGACGTGTTGCTACTCTCGCGGGCTAGCAAGTGCGACGATGATGACATCGGACTGCTGATGGCCCAGGTCTGTGAGCTCAACGACGACCCCATCTCCGCGCCATCACCTGTCTCCCTCGTCGAGCCACGCGCACAAGTCAACCTTGGTGTCACGCACACTGAAAACAAGGAGGAGGCGTGGTACCTTGATAGAGGTGCCACCAACCACATGACGGGCCGTGATGACGTCTTTGTCGAGCTCGACCAAAGCGTCACCGACACTGTCAAATTCGGTGATGGCTCCATCGTCGACATCAACGGCATCGGCAACGTCATCTTCACCGGTAAGAACGGCGAGCACAAGGTACTCGGTGGCGTCTACTACATCTCACGCCTCAAGAGTTCCATCATCAGCGTCGGCCAGCTTGATGAAAGCGGGACGAGGGTGCTGGTCGAGCACGGCATTATGCGCGTTTGGGATCGTCGCCGCTGCCTCATGGCCAAGATCAAGCGGGGACGTAACCGGTTGTACGTCCTTCGCCTCGAGGTTGCTCGGCCGATTTGCTTGGCTGCGTGACACAACGACACCGCCTGGCGCTGGCATGAGCGCTTTGGGCACATCCACTTCGGCTCACTGAAGAAGATGGGGCAACAGGAGCTCGTACGCGGCCTGCCTCGACTGGAGCATGTCGAGCAGCTATGTGACACATGCATCATCACCAAGTATTGGCACACCGCGTTCCCAAAGGTGGCCAAATACCGTGCTCAGGAGCCACTCGACCTCGTCCACAGCGACGTCTGTGGCCCCATCACGCCGGCGACGCCAGGCGGCCGGCGCCACTTCTTGCTGCTGGTTGACGACGCCACACGATACATGTGGGTGGCACTCCTAGCAGCCAAGAGCAATGCACCTGACGCCATCAAGAAGATTCAGGTGGCAGCCGAGGCCCACTGCGGGTGCAAGCTACACGTGTTCCGCACGGACAACGGCGGCGAGTTCACATCGCTTGAGTTCGCCGCCTACTGCGCTGATGAAGAGATCCAGTGTCACTACTCCACGCCCTACGCCCCGCAGCAGAATGGCGTGGTCAAGCGGCGGAACCAGATGGTGGTGTCAATGGCCCGCGCGCTGCTGAAGCAAAGGGAAATGCCAGCGGAGTTTTGGGGGGAGGCGGTGAGCACCGCTATTTTCCTTCTAAACCGGGCGCCAACCAAGAGCCTCACCGGCAAGACACCATATGAAGCATGGCAGGGCAAGAAGCCGGCGGTCAGCTTCCTGCGCACCTTCGGGTGTTTGGCGTTCGTGAAGGAGCTACACAACGTCCGCAAGCTCGACAACCGTAGCACACCAGGCATCTTCATCGGCTACGAAGAAGGGATGAATGCGTATCGTGTCCTTGATCCAAGGACACGGCGTGTGCGTCTCGCCTGCGATGTCATCTTTGACGAGAGTCGCGGGTGGGATTGGATGGCAACAAGCGGTGCAGGTGTGCCACCGAGCAGCGACTTTAGCATTGAGTACAATGTCGAGCAGATCACCGGGCATCATGCACCCGGTTCTAGGGAAGGCGCGTCGACACCATCAGCAACCCTAACGCCTGCACAGGAGAACGCTGCTCCGCCATCCCCTGCTACACTGACACCTGCTGCAAGCGCTGATGCAGTAGAGTTCGTGTCACCTCCCTCTCACGACGAGGAGAGGCTTGATGCGGCGCACTCCGACACGCCGGTCCGCTACCGCACCGTCGACGATCTAATCGGGGAAGATGCCCCGGTGCCAGGGCTTGTACAGCGGGAGCTCGAGGAGGCGTCCTTGCTTCTCGCAGGGCCTGGCGAGCCGTGCTCATTCGTTGAAGTGGAATGCGACGAGGCATGGCGCGCCGCAATGCAAGAGGCTCAAGTTGAGCCGTGACAGCACGGCAACTCCAGTTGACGCAACCAAGTATAGGCGGCTGGTTGGTAGCCTCCGCTATCTCATCCACACACGGCCAGACTTAGCATTTGCTGTCGGGTTCGTGAGTCGCTTCATGGAACAGCCAACAGAGGAGCACATGATGGCTGTGAAGCGTATCCTGCGCTACGTCGCTGGCACATTGAAGCATGGTCTCCACTACAAGAGGGAGACAGATGATCAGCGACTGATTGGCTACAGCGACAGCGACCATGCTGGCGACATTGACACAAGGAAGAGCACAAGCAGCATGATGTTCTTCCTTGGCTCAAGCTTGGTGAGTTGGCAATCAATCAAGCAGCGAATTGTGGCTCTATCTTCCTGTGAAGCAGAGTATGTAGCAGCCACCAATGCTGCAACTCAAGCAATTTGGCTGGCTCGACTGCTAGGAGAATTTAGAGGAAAGAAACATGGAGCAGTCGAGTTGAGGGTGGACAGCAAGTCTACCTTAGCACTGAGCAAAAATCCTGTTTTCCATGAATGGAGCAAGCACATTGATCTAAGGTACCATTTCATCAGAAACTACTTGGAGGAAGGGAGCATCAGTGCAAGTTATATCAACACAAAAGATCAGCTAGCTGACCTCCTGATGAAGTGTGGGCGCTCTGAAAGCCCACCATGTGCATACAGTACCCGATCCCTGGATCAGTAGTCGGATACACACATAGTCATCGGTGATACAAACTCAGAGTACATTAATTACATAACAGAGTACATATATACATTACAAAGGATTTTCCATCCAGGACAGGCACCAGATGGACAAAAGCACTGACAGGGTAAACTAACAAAATACAACACTAACAGAGCGGAAGCAAGGGAGAAACTACTCGGCAAAAGAACATCTACACCACAGGCTCGGTTGGAAACTAGGCTCGAAACCTCAGAAGTCTTCGTAGTCGGCTTGGTTCTGGTAGAACTCGGCAGCAGTCGGGTCTTCGTCTTCTTCTTCAAAACCTTATATATATATATATATATATATAAAGGGACTAGGGGTCTCCATTTGCGAAAACGGCCTTTTGGAAACATTTTACTTGCCAAAATACTAGTGTGCCAAATTTTTAGTTGTCGGAAAGAGGCTCACGCCTCGATCCATTCCGTAAGTTGCTTTTCAACAACTCACCACATGTGGTTACTGAATCAGATATTTCCATTTTCATCTTCTGGTAATCAACCAAGTGATTTCTCAACTCGGCTATCACCCGAGTGGCTTCGACCACTCCTTAGGTCTGCTGTTTGTCCGAGTGGCTCCGACCACCCGTTGACCCTGAGACTCGGCTACAACCAAATCTCAGCTATCACTTTTAGCAATTCCTGCTACAACCGGTTATTAGTTCATTTGCTACACTGGCTCCAACCAGTTAGTTCAATCTTGCTGCCCTGGCTACAACCCGAGAGCCTGCTCTTTATCGTCTTCTGGCTACAACCCGAAGACTTATCTCCTGTTATCTCCTGGTCATGATTCCCTTCCCATTAAACCACTTCACAAACCACTGGCAAACAAAACTACGCTATGGGAAACACCTTACATCACTCTTAACCGGGGGCACGGCTGTTCGAACAGTTCAGCTAAACTCTGCAGAGGGTGCACGCTTTACCCAAACGATACAAAACTTACACCGAGTACTGGCCTGTACCGGAAGTTTGTGACAAGGCTATTTCCAAAGCCAATCTAGGGTTATCCAATGCCAGTAGAAGGATCCACACAGGATCAGTGCTTCAGGTCGGCTCCAACCACCATCAGCACCAGGGCCCATGAGCCACAACTCAGATGAGTCCACTCCAGCCGGCACCGAACTTCCCTAAACCTACAATTTACTCGGCTAGGGGTAGCCCATACTACCTCGATTGGTCGCACTGTAAAATGCTCGGATGCACTTTCCAAAGAAAACGGTCCTTATCGATAATACATAGCCAGGCCACACAGGCATTGTCTCTGTACACCAAGGTTTTCACAAACGTTCATTTTCTTTTCAAATACGCCGATACGTAGAGCACCGGGTTTTCAAACAGTTGAGTAAAACCATTATTTCCCAAACGACGATACAAACGCTGCAGGGCTAAGCTATTCTACTCGGCAATCATATCCCAGGGATATAATGCCATCGTGCCATTTGTGGGGCTATCAAAGGAGAATACGTCAATATCCTACCAAAAGAAGTGCGACTACTGGGTGGGTCCATCGGTTGCGCTTGCAAACCAAGGCCAATCAATTTAAAGTGTAAACTAAGCATGCATATTTTGTAAACAACATAATTTTGCACATATAGGAGACAATATGATCAAAGAGGCTTGCCTTGTTCCCGTGGGAGATCTTCCTCGGCGAAGACGGCTTCAGGATCGTCCACTGATTCAGGATCTGAACAGGCAGAAAAGATAATTACTGACAAGCTGAAAATAGATAAAATACTAGGAGAAGAACATCACGACAGTCGGCTGCAGAAAAGGGGTAGCAGTCGGCTGAGGATGGATGGCAGTCGGATGAAGGTTTATCATAGACGGCTGGATGGGGCAACAAAGCTCACCGGTTAGGAACTCCGGGTGGTAGGCTTGGCGATGAGCGGCGGCGAGGGAGCTCGGGGAGTAGAGACGACTCCGGGGCCAGGAAGGAGGAAGACGATGGCTCAGCAGTGAAACTGGTGATGGCGATTTGGCAGAGACAGCCGGGTTGCAAAACAGAGGAATGAAGAGGCATGGATGGCCTTTTATAGCTAGGTGCGAAACTGGGACACTGCGGCGCAGGGCGATGGAGAGAAAAAGAAGTCACAATAAGCTGACAAGGTCACAGCGAGCTGGCTGGGCGATGCGACGTCCAGGCAGGGTTTGACTTAGGGATTGGGTGTAGCCGGTGGAGTTGGTACTTACTGTAGCGGCGATGAGACACTCAGGTCGTGGCAGGGGCGGGTTGGTGGGACTTTGCAGAAAGAATCTCTGACTAACCGTTGGTCCAAGCGGGCTCTTGTGGTACAACGGCTATTATCTGCTGGTCCGATCGGGGCTACAGGCAGGTGAAGGCTGGATTATGTCACCACTTCGGTAGTTGGCGTCCAACAGGAGGGAGTGTGGAAACCGGGACTGCGGTGCAACTTGGTGAGGCGATGAGACAACACGTCGGTTGACAAGGCAGGGTGTTGTGAGCTGGACCGGATTAGGGCAAGTCGGGGCGGCAAGACAGAACTGGTTGACAGGGTAGTAGGGATTGCAAGAGGTTACTCAGCGGTAAAGGTGGCCAAGCGGACAAAAGCAAAAGGCAAGGTTCAGGAACTGAGTAGGAAATCTATTCGGCACAAAGGAGAAAGGCAGTCGGCTGGCCAGGGAGAGAAAAGCTGAGGCACAGCTGAACGGGATAGGAGAGAAACTCGAATTCAGAAAGCTAATTCCAACAAGGAGATGAAAAACGGGTCGTTACATGAAGGCTCTAGGAAGAATCAGATTTCAAGAGCTATGTCAGAAGATTGGGATGATCCAGCTAGGTGAAAAGAAGAGATTCAGAGATTAGGGAGAGAATTGTTGACATGTATTCTCTGAATCAGTAGTAATAATAGTGATAATATCTAGTAGTTACTAGCAGTAAAATTCAGAAGTAGCCAACTAGTATAAGTTACTTAGTTGTCTGATAGCAGTAGCCAGGTACTGTAGCATGTCGGCTACTGTAGTAATACTGTAGCAAACGACTTAAATACCTATAAAAGGAGATGTAACCCTCTATATAAGCTAAGCTTTTCAGCTCACCTATCAGATTCAATTTTCAGCTAGATCAGAGTGTAGTTCAGAGATCAAACCAACACATTTAATGGAGAGTCTAAATATGGTGTAATCTTTCCATCATCTACGACAACGATGGATTGCATAGTTGATGACACGGGTAACATGGTATAGTGTTACACATAGCAGCCTTACAAGTAAGGATACAATGAGCTACTCACTTCAGAGCATGGATCACCGTGGATCTTTCAAGATCCAGCACAATCCTTGTGGGCGCTGTGGCCTCAATGACAATATGCCCGTCCAGGTAGTGTTGCCTACATACAGGCATGTACACATCAGCTCCTCCAATGAGCTCAGTCTTAGTTTCCCGTGTCTTCCTCAACGTGAAGAATGCTCGGCAACCGCACAACTCACAGCGTGCGGTCAGCTTGGTGACCGAGTCAGCCAAGGGTATAATGTCCAGAACTGAGCCAAACTTGTTCCTGCCAGTACCATAATCATCAAATGCTAGCACAATTCACTGGACAATGTTGTGTTTTGCATCCAAATATCCTACTTACCAAGAGTTTAGTGCTAATATCCAGATAAAAAGAACATGCCTAGTCCTAGCTTATTATTACTCAGGGTTGGCTTGGTTTGATGCTGTAGCAAACTTTGGTAGTGACAAAGCTTGGGTAACTTTTATCACTACCAAATTTTGATAGTAGTAGGTTGTAGATGGAAAAGATGTGTTTTTTGTGCCAAAATTGCATTACTATGACATGAACAGATGTGTATATTACCAAAATATTGATACAGTTATTGTCTACCATATTTTGGTATCGTAGAGAATTAAACTCACCCTCTGTTTAGATTTGAAATAAACCATCCAGTAAGTACCTTTTGTAGTCACCATCTAGCCCTGCGACTACAACAATTTTTCCATCACGGTCAGCAGCTTTGCAGCAGAAATCATGAAGATCATCAAAGAACTGTGCTTCATCAATACCTATGGCATCAACCTGCAAGAGTCATTTCAGTGACG
Organism: Oryza meyeriana var. granulata; assembly: GCA_003991445.1. Classification (NCBI taxonomy): domain Eukaryota; kingdom Viridiplantae; phylum Streptophyta; class Magnoliopsida; order Poales; family Poaceae; genus Oryza; species Oryza meyeriana. Next base: position 228,602 of record RYFJ01001222.1, read on the forward strand.
ACCATATTTTCTTTTTATGGTGGCTCCAACAGTGCCCTATCACACCATGTACATGACATCCAACAACTGCTTTGTAAATAAACTAAGGCAGTGTTGTATGGGGCGAGGCAGCTTCCACCACACCAATCTGGAAATGGGTACCACTAAGGAACCTTAAATAACTATTACATCATTTACTCCTGACATTAAAAAGTCAAGATAACTGAAGCTAACAAGAAGAAAATGAGTATTCTTCTAGGATTGACCAAGAATAAATAGGTTAGTCAACCAAAAACAATAACATTATAATGAACTAGAGAAGTACTAGTTGAGAAACAAAATATGATAATTAATTGAACAGTATCATGTCATGAGAACATGGCGAACAATATTTGGCATGAAAACCTTGCATAATATAAAAGGTCTACAGCATGTTTACAAAATACTGTTGCAAAAACTAACTGTTCAAGATGAACCCTTGAGACTGAAAAGTCAAAAACATGAAGATCTTTCTTACTGGGGTTAACACTATGTTTCTACGCCGTTACCTGGCCACATTGCTCTCTGTTCATTATGTTGTTCAAAATCTTACCTAAACAGCAAATATTGACAATAAGAGCATTTCAGATTAAGAATCACTGCCTATGTTTACATATATCATTTTTGACATTTCACACACACCAACGTGCACCTTTGACAAACTTTGATGATTATACGCTAGCAAAATGCTTATAAATTATAATAATACAAAGTATTTTGTATGTTCTTGATACTCAGAAGGTGGCAAAGATAACGCCAAGAACTGAAGAACCTAATCTCCACCAAGGCAGGGATAGGCGGCTGCCATGGCAGGAAAAAATGGCTCAGGTGCCTCAGCGCAACGTCAATGCCATGCCAAGGGAATCACAGTTCCAAGCAGCTTTCTAAAAGAGAGCACTAGTAGCTTTTAATACATATTAAACAAGACCAGGATGCTGGACCTAGATAACAGAATAACAGAGATCTCACAACTAAGCTTCCAACAAACTAGTAAGATGATTGGTTTGAGAAACAAGATAGTCAAGGGACAATCCTACCCTAACTCCTCGTTTGGTTTGAGTGTGAGAATGGATTGTGCTACCACTCCTCATTGGATTATTTCCCTGAATAGCACATGCTTGGTAGAAAATTGACGGATGAGGTCATCCCGTCAAAATTATGGAATGACATTGTAATGACTAACTCATCCTATTATGGTTTGATCCTCATACAAAATAGCACGTCCACTGAATTATTTAAAATGGTGGCAATTGTCATAAAATACAGACCTACATGAAGGGTGACAATAGAGATCCTTAATGGCAGGTTTGGAAACAAATAAATCATAGTCAAGAAAATGTACAGCTTCAGTGTTGGAGCCACAGGTGCCAAAAACATTGACCTATGGAAGATATTCCCTACGCATCTGCAAGAACCTACTAAACTAAGGAAAGCAGTGCAAAGTCTGAAACACCCATATCCTGAATCAGTAGAAAACATACACAGGGTAGTAGAAACTGCGACATAGAAAATATTGATTACCTTATCATAAGCCTCCGTTCCTAATTTATCTTGGAAACTTGAAAGCTCAGGTAGAGCCCAGCATGCCATCTTTGTGCCATCATGTGTTACGACAGAATCCAATCCATACCTATTGTCCTTGTCAGACTTGATGAGTGCCACGTTCCTGTTTTTCAAGGGGTGAAAAATGTCAAAATGTACATAACCCACTCAAGAAACAAAGTTCCTAAGGCATTCAATTTTCATATATGCTGTGTTAATGTGCCATTTAACATAAAACTTTGTACCACAAAGCAGACACCCTAATCAGAGCACATCCATGCCAGCCAAGAGAGTGTTTCACAACATTCACTCCAATTATCTAGGTGTAAGTTATATGCTCACATTTGCAACACTGCCAAAGTATGAAATAAGGGAAACAGAATCAGAAATACGGAAACAACAGGCATTCCTCATTTTAGTCTGTCCAAAGAAGCTCTTTACAGAGACTAAATCCTATGACTCCTTGCCTTCCTGATAAATATACCTCTCCTAAATTATTGACAACAATACAAGCCGTCTCATTGAGCCCGATCAGCAATAAATAATTGATCTTTTGATCATCATTACTTGAAATATCAGCTGTCTAATTTGAAAACCTTGTCTTTATTGCTAATTACCATCAGAGAGACATCTTATTGGGAATTGACGGCACCATACCAAGACACAGGTGTTCATTGCCTTGAATGATTAAAAAAGGGGGTCCATCGAAAGCAAGTCTGTGGCTCCACTTCCAACACCATTAATAGACAGACTTCCAGCAGATGTACTGCATAAGATGAAATCGAGTCATGGCACCGCTCCGATGCATGCTGCACGTAGTTTGTTCCTGACTGCTCCAATTGGATAATGCACCTATGATGATTTTGGTTATTGCTTTGATCTACGTCACATGCCACCTGAAAGGCCGGCTCTCCTTTGTAGTGGATTGATATCCTCAAAGACACACAGGTTCAGCTATACAACCATATTCCATGTTATTTGTCCCTTGGACCGGCTGTGTAAAACATTGTATCACACCTTTATGTTATTTGCATTCATCTATCCGGTTCTACTATGTAAAGCCACAACAGGAAGAAAAAGAACAAGTGACTAATGAAATCATTTCTTCGTACACTCAATTCATATGTTATATATATTATGCACAGATTGATGCTAACTGTTGTTTTATCTTGCCTGCAGTAAATGTTGTCACAGTCAGAAACATGCTTTCAACTAGTAGTCCAGCTACTTCTATGACCACTTAATTTGTTTAACGACTTAGGAGGTGAGGTTTGAATTAAATTTACTACCGTGAGTTCTCAAGGTTGGTCAGTTTTTCCATAATCTTATCCTCCGTTTCTTGGAAAAGCCATATTTTGAAGGTTTTCGTAAATCACATGTGCTAATCACTCCCCAAGGAAATTAGGAATAAGCATAGTTACACGATTCCGATAATGTGAGGAAGTGATTTATTATTGGCATTTAATTCCTTTTTTAGGGCATTTCTTGAGAATTAATGCTGTGTTACTGACATTTCAGCCCCCCTTTTGGGGTCATTTATTCCTTAAAATGAATTAAACGAAAGAAACATTTAACAGAATTTAGTTTTTCATCATAATAGCTTTGCATGCTTTTCTCTGTTTTTCTACAACAATTCCACCTAGAGCAATGTCCCATGCTTCCCTCAGCTTTTCAGCACCAGGCAAGGCCTGTTAGCTTCCTCCGCTTGCCCCTCAGTCGGTTGTGTTCCTTGGCTCCAGAAACACTGCACCTGACCGCTTCCCATGCCCTCACCTTGCGCTAACACCCATGAACACCACCCAGCATCTTTGTCTGAGTAACGGTCAAGGCAGGTCGCACCCACCAACTTAATGCCATGTAGCTGCTGCCTCACCCCAGCCATTGGTCTAAAACCTTCCCCCTCCACAGCATAACCTGTCCACCCAACCCCCACCACCACACACACACACACACAATTCCCACTAAAAACATTTTCTTTTCTTTTTTTAGATATAACAGCATTTGGATTTATTTATGAAAGGGGGAATAGCATTTGAATTGGCTTTAGAAAGATCTTTACAAGTTGCACATGTCAGCAGGTAACATATCTCTACACTATCAGGATATTCATGATGTGTTAGAGCCATTATTGCGAAGAACTACAAAACAAAACAACCAGCATATCTAATCCAGCCTAGGGATGACCATCATCATCGGATATTCCTCCCAATTCCAATCCAAATTTAGCTATCAGGTGACAGTCATTCACATTTTTAATGTAAACAAAGTCAGCAAAGAGCGAAATTCAGATTATGTGAGCTCATATCATAACTTTGTCAAAAAATGTTAAATTATTGTTTAATGAGTCACACAAAATATAGTTTATGAAAATATAGCTGGAGATTAAAATGTTATACGTAGATGATGTTATACTTAACAGGTTATGTATAATGATTAAAAATTTTATAACAGGATGTAAGCTTAGTTATGATTTTTAGATAATGGGAATAACTCCCAGCCTCTGCATTGTAAGCTCCAGAAGCCATGTCCTAACATGTGGTAAGCTGTCATACCCCATTGCCAACCACTCCACTCGCATGCCTTTGTCAAAAAATACCATTTTTAGTTCTTGCCTTTTCATTAATAAAAAAAATCACATCACAAGTCATTAGTAATTTCTTAGTCCCATGTATTAAATTAGTCAATACAAAAATGTAAACACATTTTAGTTACACTATCATACCTGCAGCAAGGCGTGTGACGGCATTCCTTAATATATAAAGGAGTCAAAATATTAACAGAGACTCTTGTTTATATGTTAAGTATTTTCTGTAGTCTTTACGTTAATACCATGGATCAGGACATCACTAGATGACGAGCACCTTTAACATAACAACACATATAGAGTTCGTATATGCAAGATTTTGGGTGAGGGATGTCACTGGCTGGTAGCCAAACTATGTCAGTGAGAAAACAGCAAAGAAGAAAGACAGTTGTCGATACTCCATACCTGCCAGTGCCGGCCTCAACCTGCATGCGTCGGAGAAGGGCCGTGGTCTTCCCGGCGAACATGGGGCCCACAATGACGTGAATCTCGCCGGAATGCGCAGACCGGACCTCCATCGCGGAGCCGGTGCCGCCTCCGCCTCGAGACTTGGCTGCCGCCGCAGAGACCGGCCTTGCCGCACCAAGCCTGGGGCTGGAAAGATTCAGCCGGAAAGGGAGCGCAAGGGAAGGGAGGCGCAGAGGGGAAGCGCTGGAGCAGAGGAATGTGGAGGCGGCGAGGAGGGACCTCATGACACAAATGGACTGCATGCAGGAGGGATTTGTAGAGCTGATTGAAGAGGAGAGGGGAATATCTTTTCAACCTAAATTGAGGAAACAATTGGGTAGGTGAGATGGTGGGGTAAAGCATGGCAGATTTCAAATCGAGTTTTGCAATTTGGGGAGGGAAGCTCACATATTAGTGTATACCTAATTTAGATACCTACATTATTAGTCTAAATTACTTTTTGAAATAAAAACATAATAATACGAAAATATTAGAAAGATGTCGCAATGTTCCAATTTTATAGACAGGAAGATAAAGTATGATCGTTTGTGTTCAATTTATAACATTAGAAAGAAAAGTATGTTGAGATAGCAAGTGGCACAATCTCTCTTAAAAAAATTGTGACTATGTGAGTAGTTTGTGGTCTAGAGCCTTCTCATAGTTGTAAAAATTAGTGTGTGAGTTTATATTTCTTTGTAATGCAACTATTCCAGTGTGTGTGTTTGGATGATGGGTTGTACAAGAATGGATGAAAAGATACTGTTCAAAATTTAAAAATTTAAAGACGTGAGACTCAAAAACCAAATTAACGTATGCTAAAAAAAGAAACCAAAATTAAAACAATCAGGAAGTACGTGGCGCAGGACGTGAGACTCAGTTGAACCCCCAAACTTTTTGAGAAACAAAAGAACTGTATCTTAGTACTAACTACTACTAAGGTTAAGTCAAAGAGAAAAGCCTCCAGATCTAAGAAGAGAAGCTAGGGTTAACACGAATTCGAGAAAAAGGTGTGGGTAGGGAGGGATGACAAGGACGACGGATGCTCACCGGCGAGCGAGGATGCGTTAGAAGCAGCAGGACGCCAGCGCCGCCGCCGCCGCTCGCAGGATGGAGATCGGCGCAGGCGGCGGGCGAGGAGACGGGAGTCGAGGCCGAGAGAGGGGACGGCGGTAGGCGGCGGTGGCGCGGCACACGCGAGTAACTGGAGAGGAGGGGGAAGGCGCGGAGGGCCGACGCCCGACGGCGAGCCTGGGAGTAGGGTTTTGCGAATTTTTAGTGTTACTAATTTAATTTTTTTTTAATTTACAAAACTAATTTTCGATTGGGATCATTTGCAAAACTAGTCTCTTGCCGCCCTGGGCCACGGCGGGGTTTAAAAACCGCCGTCGCCCTTTAAACCGCCGTCGCCCAAGGCGGCAAGAGACTAGTTTTGCAAATGATCCAAATCGAAAATTAGTTTTGTAAATTAAAAAAAAATTAAATTAGTAACAGTAAAAATTCAGGGTTTTGCTGTGGGGCCTGGTGGGCCTTCTCCGTTGAGCTAGGCCTCTGGGCTGGCTTGATGGGCTGGCTGCTCCATGACTCCAGCTCGTTATAGCTAATGAGCCAAAAACCTGGCTCAGCTGGTTAACAAATCTTGTCTCAAAAAAAAAAAATGGCTGGTTAACAAATCCAAACAAGCCAAGCGAGCTATAAGTTTTTTGGCTGGCCCTAGATGGAGTAGATGGAGAGATTGATTTGGGGCGCAAAGGAAAGGGGTTAACTCGGATCACAAGGTAATTGGATTTGGATCCCGCTCGTCAGACAGATCGCAGTGTAATCGGATTTGGATCCAGTTCCTCTGCCCTTTTCGTGACTTTCGCCCGCTATCCGCAGTTCATGTAATCCAACGGAGTAGATTTATCACTCTGTGGCTGCTTCCCATCGTTAGACTATTTAGATTGATTAGAGTCTCCTTCCTATCCTCCTGGATTCTGTTTTAATAAACCGGTAGATAAGATATGAATATATATATAAATATAAGTGAGCAAAACATTAACTAGAAAGGAAACAGAAATAAACTGTTTAAAATCGGATGGCTACGAGGGAGAGAGTAGCTACACCTAGTAGTAGCTTCTAATTTTCATATATATATATATATATATATATATATATATATATATATATATATATATATATCCCATGAGTTTATTCTGGTTATTAATCTAATTAGTCTTACACCTGTCGGAGGATGAAACCTCGACGGCGGGAAGTCAGGAGACCCTTCTTTGAGATTCGGCCAGGGGAGTAGTTCTCAGGTGTACGAGGCGTCTGGTGGAAGACGATGAACGGAGGCGCACAGAGGAGGCAGGGGCCCGAGCTGGGAGACAGAGGGGTTCGGACCGTCCGTTTCGGGAACGGACCGTCCAAACCTCGACCAACGCACGGAAGACAGGAGGGTTTATATAGGTTCGGGCCGCCGGAGCGTAATACCCTACTCCTGTGTGTGTGGCTATGTGGGAGAATGTGGTATGCTGTGTTACAAGGTGAGCTCAGCCCGCTTGCCGGCGCTGAGGAAGAAGAACAATAGGTCGAGAATGAGCTCGGGTGCTGAGAGCTGGGAGTTAGAGGTCCTCAGTTGAGTCTGCCCTTTCACCGGTGGCTTGGATCCTCCTTTATAGAATTAGGGGAGTCCACAGTGACGAGATCGATGAGAGAGCTAGCTATCATTCGCTCGCACGCACGCCGCCGCCTGCCGCGCCGCGGTGGAGGGAGGTCCAGTCGCCGCCTGGCTCTGCGACTGCGGTCGGCCGGAGCATGGCCTGCTGTGGGTGGCTGGAGCGTCAAGGTGCTGTCGGCTCAGTCGCCGAGGGTGGCTGGTCTGGTCGTTTTGCCGCTCGGCTGCGGGCGGCTGGAGTACAGAGATGTGACAGGAAGATGTGACGGAGGTTGTCTCCTGGAGATGCTGTCGGGAGACAGGCGGGAGACGCCCTGTCGCCTCACCATTTATGTGGGTAGTTGGAGAACTGGCGCAGAGCTTGCCGGGGGCCGACATGTGGGCCCTGGGCAGGGAGTGAGGCGATGGCGCCTGGAGGCAAGGCACGGGCCTGAGGCCAATGAGGCCCCGGGGCCGAGCCGATATAGACGACGCCCCGGGGACGTGCCCGGGGCCGATGGAGAGGGCGCCTCGGGGACGAGCCTAGGGCCGACGGCGATAACGCCCCGGGGACGACCCGGGGCCGATGGAGCGATGCCGCCCCAGGGACGAGCCCGGGGCCGGTGGAGTCGACGCCCCGGGGCCGAAGGACACGGCGCCCCAGGGACGAGCCCGGGCCGAAGGAGTCGGCGCCCCGGGGCTGATGGATAGATGGCCCCCGGGAACTGACGTGGCCGATGACTCACGCGTCCCCAGGGTATGTGGGACCCCCTGTCCCATTTCGCCGACAGTGGCCCCTGGCCCTATTGCTCGGCCGGAACCGCTCCGGGTAGGAACGGGGCCACGTCCTTGAAGAAACGAGGGGACGCTGGGTCCGCCTGGTTCATCTTGAGCTGGTGGAGCTTGGTTCGCCGGAAACTGATATGGGCCGGGACCCGGAGGCCCCAGCTGTAATGCGGCAGATGTGTACCTGGGATTTAGGGGCCCGGGTTGGAAGTTTGGAGTGAAGTGTTGAGGAAGCCTGGCGGCAGTGATCGCGATGGCGATGCAGCTGCTCGCCGCCCGTACAGTCGCCACTGAGTTCTTTGTGGCAACCCGTTGGCTGGAGATCGCGGTTGCAGAGAGGTGCATCGTCCAATCGATGGGCGCCACCGAGTCTGCCGCCGATGAGGCCTTCCGCGCCTGGTCCGAGAAGGAAGCGCGGGAGAAGGAAGCATTCTCCCGAGAGGAAAGCGTCTGGGCCCAAGGGGCCGGGCTCGCGTCTCGGGGGTGTGAGCTCGGTGCGCGCGAGAAAGTCGCGGAGGTTCGCGAGGAGGCGCGGGAGGCCATGGCCGGGTCCGCTGCCCCGGAAGCAGGGTTCCTCAACCGCGGCTAGCACCTTGTAGAGCCGATGGTTGACGAAGGGGTCGAGGAAGAGGTCGAGGAAGAGGCCGGTTTCCTTCTGACGCCATCCGCGGCCGCCTCCGGGGCCCGGGGGCCCTTCATGCCCCCGAGTGCTCCCCTTCCGACGTCCCCCGGGGTCCGGTCAGAAGTACTCCGGTGACGCCCCCCGTACGATCAGGGCCTCGCTCGTGCTTGCGCTTGGCTTTTGCCTGTCTGGTACAAAGAGATACATTTGTATACGTATATGATCATGTCTATATTTTCGTACCTTAGTCTGTTGCGTTGTTCGGAGAATGGAGCTCGGACTCGCTTCCCTCGCGAGCCACGAGACTGGAAGAGGCATGTGCTCGGGACCCGGGGGCCCCGGCCAGCGCTAAGGATATACGTCCGGACCCGGGGGCCCCGGACTGGAATATGGTTTTGATATTAGCCGGGTTCCGGGGGCCCGGGCTTGAATATGGGATGTGAGACGACCTTCCGGAAGCATTCTCGCCGGGGCGGTGCTATCCGGGCTATCGCGCCCTATTCCGGGTGTCACGTTCCTAGGCTTGCACTCGCCTTGGCGAGGCCGCCCTAGTTCGGCACCCTGGTGTTGGGCCCGGGGCACGGATTCGGGAATCCGTGCCTCGGCTCAAATATGTGCCCGGGACCCAGGGCCCCGGGCTGGATGAGGGGTGTGAGACGACCTTTCGGACGCATTCTCGCCGGGGCGGTGCTGTCCGGGCCATCGCGCCCTATTCCGGGTGTCGCGTTCCTAGACTTGCACTCGCCTTGGCGAGGCCGTCCTGGTTCGGCACCCCGGTGTCGGGCCCGGGGCACGGATTCGGGAATCTGTGCCTCGGCTCAAACATGCACCCGAGACCCAGGGGGCCCCGGACTGTCATGCGGTTTGACGTGGTCGACATATGACCGGGCACGGGGGCCCCGGCTAAGGATTATGGACCATGTCGGGACAACTTCTCCGGAACCCGCTTTTGCCGAAGCGACGCCGTCCGGGTACTCGTGCCCTGTGAGGGTCATTCCGGGTGCCACGTTCCTAGGCGCGCACTCGCCTTGGCAATGCCGCCCCGGGTCGGGCTCCTCAGAGTCGGGCCCGAGAGGTAAGTCCCAAGCCATATGTTTGTCGGGCGAGGGGCGCTCTACGACGAGCGCCACGCTCGCTGCCTGCGGAATATTATTGGTGCGTGCCCAACCATCAACTCGCGTGTCATGACTTGAGGCCATGGCACGAGGAGCGGGCACGAGCCCCGCTGCCGAGGGCAGCGAGGACGCTCTCTGGTTCTGGCCTGTCAGGGGCCGTGTTCGGGCTCAGCTTCCCTTGCGAGGGTGCGAGCTCTTGACACCGGGAGAAGATCCTCGACTGGGAGCGGCCTGCCCGGACTCGCGCTCGACAGGGCGGCGTGGTCCGGACTATCACACCGGGACTCGGAGGCCCCGGGCTGAGTCGGGACGAACCGCCCGGACTTGCCATCGCGTCCGATGGAGTCCGGGCAGCCGTACCCTATGTGTCCGGGACTCGGAGGCCCCGGACTGAGTCGGGACGAACCGCTCGGACTTGCCATCGTGTCCAATGGAGTCCGGGCAGCCGTACCCTATGTGTGTCCGGGACCCGGAGACCCCGACCAGCGCGCACCGCGCGCCCCCAGGAAGACGTGGGGGAACGCGGTGAGCTAGCCAGAGGGCTAACCTTGTCCGGCGAGGTGAAGCCGCCAGACTCGTCGTCGGAATCCCGCTGATGATGATGGCCGCCTGCCATGGAGCGTGTCGGTGTTGCCGGCGTACCACCTGAAAAGGAAACTCCCCCTACCTGGCGCGCCAGCTGTCGGAGGATGAAACCTCGACGGCGGGAAGTCAGGAGACCCCCCTTTGAGATTCGGCCAGGGGAGTAGTTCTCAAGTGTACGAGGCGTCTGGTGGAAGACGATGAACGGAGGCGCATAGAGGAGGCAGGGGCCCGAGCTGGGAGACAGAGGGGTTCGGACCGTCCGTTTCGAGAACAGACCGTCCAAACCTCGACCAACGCACGGAAGACAGGAGGGTTTATACAGGTTCGGGCCGCCGGAGCGTAATACCCTACTCCTGTGTGTGTGGCTATGTGGGAGAATGTGGTATGCTGTGTTACAAGGTGAGCTCAGCCCGCTTGCCGGCGCTGAGGGAGAAGAACAATAGGTCGAGAATGAGCTCGGGTGCTGAGAGCTGGGAGTTAGAGGTCCTCAGTTGAGTCTGCCCTTTCACCGGTGGCTTGGATCCTCCTTTATAGAATTAGGGGAGTCCACAGTGCCGAGATCGATGAGAGAGCTAGCTATCATTCGCTCGCACGCACGCCGCCGCCTGCCGCGCCGCGGTGGAGGGAGGTCCAGTCGCCGCCTGGCTCTGCGACTGCGGTCGGCCGGAGCATGGCCTGCTGTGGGCGGCTGGAGCGTCAAGGTGCTGTCGGCTCAGTCGCCGAGGGTGGCTGGTCTGGTCCTTTTGCCGCTCGGCTGCAGGCGGCTGGAGTACAGAGATGTGACAGGAAGATGTGACGGAGGTTGTCTCCTGGAGATGCTGTCGGGAGACAGGCGGGAGGCGCCCTGTCGCCTCACCATTTATGTGGGTAGTTGGAGAGCTGGCGCAGAGCTTGCTGGGGGCCGACATGTGGGCCCTGGGCAAGGAGTGAGGCGATGGCGCCTAGAGGCAAGGCACGGGCCCGAGGCCAATGAGGCCCCGGGGCCGAGCCGATATAGACGACGCCCTGGGGACGTGCCCGGGGCCGATGGAGAGGGCGCCCCGGGGACGAGCCCAGGGCCGACGGCGATAACGCCCCGGGGACGACCCGGGGCCGATGGAGCGATGCCGCCCCGGGGACGAGCCCGGGGCCGGTGGAGTCGATGACCCGGGGCCGAAGGGGCCGAAGGACACGGCGCCCCAGGGACGAGCCCGGGCCGAAGGAGTCGGCGCCCCGGGGCTGATGGATAGATGGCCCCCGGGAACTGACGTGGCCGATGACCCACGCGTCCCCATGGTATGTGGGACCCCCTGTCCCATTTCGCCGACAACACCCATCAATAATGACATTTAGGAGAGTACTTCATGGAGTAATCAGGCTTAGGGTCCGTTTGGTATAGCTCCTACTCTAAGATTTTTGTCCCGTGAAGCTAGAGCTATACCAAACACTTCTAAAATACTAAATAATATAGAGTGAAGCTGTCATTCTGCTCCTAAAAATTACATTGCAAGGGTAGAACAGCATTCCTGCCGCTCCTCAGCTCTGCTCCACCCTCGGAGTACGAGCTATACCAAATAGGCCGTTAGATAGGAATAGAAAACAACAACAATCAATTTTGACATTTAGACCGCTCTACACGGATAAAACTAAAAAGTACATTATACCTTGGGCCACCTTTTATTATCACTTGTGGCTTGGACTAGGGATAATCCTACCTATTTACTTTGGAGCAGATATTTTTCCCAAAATGTTTCACTTTGGCCTGTCTATTTCTCTACCAGGCCATTTCTCTACCGTCAATGAGCAGGCGTAACCATGAGAGTGCCGATGTGATGTCCCAATCCAATTGAGCGCGTGCCTGCCTCAGTTGGTACCCTCTTACTAGTTTTGAGTAGTATTTCCTGCCTCAAGCCGTCCACCTCGTCTCCAATATAATTGGGAAGTCACTTCAATGTACTACTACCATTTAACAAAAGCCACATTTCCCAGTAAAATTAAGTAAATTTCAGATTGATATATCGTGAAAAAGCAATTACTCCATTTTGAAATAACACAAGTGCTAATAAAGACTATAAAGCTGGAGACTCCGACTCAACGGTGGTTAAAGGACACTCAGCATGGAGACAAACACACAAGGTATGAATGAAGTCAGTATTCATCTTGATCGCTTGTGAGATATGGAACGAGAGAAATTGCAGGTGTTGCAGAATAAAGAACTGATATTTCAACAGCCGGTTAGCAAAATCATTGAGGAGACGGAACTCTGGACTTTGCGTGGTGCAAAATCTTTATCAAGCATACCCCTTAATAGCATCCAGGCTGTAGTTGTTTTCTTTCCTGTTCTCTAAACTGACAACACATTGTCTCTATCCTTCTTAATATAGCACCAGCTTTGCTCGCTAGGTTTTTTAAAAATAAACTAGCTGTTCGAACATGAAATAGTTGCCTGACAAAATACAAAATACTACCGACATAGGAGTAATAATTTAAAAGTGCAGGAAAGCATCTCTGTCATAGGGACACAGCAAGAATAACAAGATAGATAAAGCTGTGGAGGAAGGTAAATCAGGCACCACCACCAACCCACCATTGTACAGGAGCCCTTTACGCCTAGCATGGTACAAGTAGAAAAGCAGGTGTCAAGTCAGCGACTATAACAGCTGAACCAATCTGATCAAATATAATAGTAGAAAACACATGTACGATGAGAGACAAAATCTATGACATCCTAAATATGAAGAAGACAAAAAGAAATGCGTTGTACCACTTCTACAAGCAACATGTCCCAAAAAAAAACCACACACACACAGACAAAATTCAATTACTTGCAAATACCTATGTAGTAGATCCTAGCAAAAATAGCTTTGTTTTCTCTTTGCTAATTAAGTTCAGCACTAACGGACCAAAAATCTTGCACGGTAACAAATTATATTGTGAATGTAATAGAGACAACTTTGCAACCACAAATGAGACTGTAACTAAATTTCAACTGGCTCTAATTGTGGTTGCGATGCTTGGCAAGGTATCTAAGAAGATATAAAGTTCCGACATAGATGCTCTCCATGCTCAGGTGGAGAAATGAAACAACTTAGACCTGTGGATGTGCTACCTGACAACATATGATCCTCAGGTAGTTTTGCTTTAGATGTCAGTTCCTGGAAGACAACTGTTGCTTGGGGGAGTTTTTTGTTCTGTGATGTGTTGTTGCACTGTAATGCTGCTGGAATCCCCAGCTTGTTCCAAGTTGCCGTAATGTATATTGTCCAGAACCTGTGTGGCTACCAGCCAGTTTTTATTTTTGTTTTGTGTAAGACTCCGTTTGTTTCTGGGTTTTCTTCGAAAGCCAGGTAATGAAAGTTGCCTAATCTCAAAAAAAAAAAATCACCACTAGTAGCAATTCAATCACAAAATTCCCTAAGTGGGCCATCAAGCTCTTAATTCTCATATGGCCCACTGCATTTCGAACAGCTTTGATGGACACAGGACCTATCATTTAGCCAACTGGTCTTCAGTGTGCCTCAAGAAGTAATATGGTGGCTTAGGTATACCTGACCTCAGAAATTTGAACCTAAGTTTACTGGGATGTTGGATGAGAAGGTACCTAGAGAAGGGAACCTCAGCTCTGGAAGGAGTTGATAGATTATAAGTACAATACAAACAATCCCAAGTTCTGATAGGGGTGCTCTGGGCTGCTCAAGTTGCAAAAATGGGATATACATAGCATATGTAGGAGATGGGAAGAAGATTAAGTTTTGGGAAGACAACTGGTTGGGTTCTTCCAACTTAGCTGCTCTGTTTTGGGAGGTTTATTCTCTAGTGAATGAAAAATCTTTTTATCTGCAACCATAGCAGACCCAATCAAAAAATGTGTTCACATCTAATGGCATTACATCTGGGATAGTAGCATATATCTAATTAAAAGGGAAAGCAATAGCCACCCTGTTGATTTGGGAATGCGAACAGTTTCACTTTAATATTAGAAAAACACCCAAGAAATTGATCAATCAGCTGTGATGAGCCTTGAGTGAATAATCAGTAAATGTAGGAGAAGCCAAAAATGCATAAACTGAAATAGAAACATTGCACCGGAAGCAAGACTTACCCCATATCTCCACTTTCGCTTCACCCGCCACCCCTGATTTTCCCCCTGAAACCTTATATGTCCCTTATTCCTACAGGCAGAGGGGAAAACAATAAGCTTACCTAGAAGCACAAAATGCTCCAGGGCAAAGCAGCGATTATTATCAGGGAGAACAATGATGGAAAACAAAAAACAGGTCACCAACCAATATTGACGAAAGCAACATGTGTAGATATGGTAAATGATGCTACAAGGGCTTGGTATAGCACATTCTCTGATAGATCCTTCTGATGCTGGCAGCAATGTGCCGCTGCAGAGGTGGTATTGAGCAAGATAATGTTCCTGGTAATGGAAAAAGATAATGGTGTCACCCACAACGGTAGGAAACGCCTTAGATCTAACACACAGATTCCTCTCGCCAATGAAGAGGGCATTGCCACCAATGCATGTCACCCGGACAGTCCTTCCCAGCATAAGGTCAGCTAATCTGTAAACTGAGATTTTCTTATTAATGTCAACGCTTATGGTGATCACCAGAATCTCTGAGCCGCATTCTACCAGCTCGTACGAAAACAGGGTGTCGGGTGTGCTTGCTGGACATTTGGCAATCAACCTTGGTGGTGGCACCCAGGGTTCCGTCCCTTCCAGCTGGGGTGGATCGACCTGTAGGATTTCTGGTTCACCGTAAGTTACGTGATGATGCACCATATATAGCTTGCCTTGGAACGGCAATGGTCTACCAATTTGTTTGAAGTACCAGCTAGATACCCTCCATTGCTGTTCCCCGGAGGTAGCAAAGGCTACCTGCACCATACAGTTTGACCAGATCATGAGCGACACAACTTGATCGGCGCTCACGTTGATGGTGGCAGCACGGACACTTCTGAGATAGTGCCACTTGTCTCCCGCCAACTTCGAACTCACGTACCTCAGGAGGGTCTCCAGAGGCGGGAAATCCAAGATGTCGCCGGTGAAGGGGTGGAGGAGGCGGATTGCGGTGTCGTGGTCCCGCTGCAGCAGGAGGATACCGTCGACGGAGTAGAGGACGCAGTGGTCCCTGAAGAGCGGGAGCTGGACGCGGACGAAGACGCCGGTTGAGAGGTTGAAGAAGCGGACGAACCCCCGCAGCTTGCCGTGGCCCGGGTGGAGGCCGTGGCCCTCAGGGAGCAGCATCCACCGCCGCGGGTGGAAGCTCCGGTCGACGATTCCGCGGCCGCGGGGGCAGGCTGTGCTGGAGCGCCAGTGGGGGCAAACGGCGCGGAAGCGGATGTAGTCCCGCAAGTCGCCGGCCAGCACCCGCCACGCGATCAGTTCCACGAGATCCTCGTGCAAAGACGCCCACGGAGAAGATGAATCACGAGTGGCAGCGGCGGCATCAGCAGCCGTCCGCCGACGGCGCGTGCTGCTGCACGCAGCCAAGGCGATTGGGCGCTTCCTGCGGCACGCAGCCAAGGCCGCTGGGCGATTCTGATACCTCGACGATGACATGCCGCTGTACTGGATGGCAGATCTGGTCCGCCGGAGGGGAAGGCGAGAGGGGCAAGCCGCCCGCCGCTGGGGGGTTGGGATGGTACTTTTGGGGATCCGGCTCCTCCGCTGGTGGAACCGAATCGTCTGCCGTAGCAGGTATAAAGGCACGGACATGCCGTTGCTAAATCCTGTCCGTTGGTCTCAATTACTACACGGATACGATTTGTCATCCTTGTTTGACATCCTGATCTCCCCCGGCCACGCAGGCCCAAGTAGGCCCAAGTTTGTTCGACCAGCCCGGCACGAACAACCACATCGACAGATCACGGACGAATTTACTGTTACTAATTTAATTTTTTTACTTTATAAAACTAATTTTAAATTTTTTTTTACAGAAATAGAGTCTTGCCGCCCTGGGCCAGGGCGGCAAATGGCCGGGGCCCACAGTGGTGTCACCAGGCCGTGACGGCGGCCCACGGTGTCAGCGGGCCGGGGGCCACGTGGCATTGCCGCCCTGGGCCAGGGCGGCGAATGGCTCCAGGGGGCTGAATGCAAAAATGCATTCGCTGGCGGCAATGCGTTTTTGCGTTCAGCCCCCTGCCTCTCTGCGCCGTCGTCCGCGTTTCCCGCCGCGGTCCGATCAGGGGAAATCGAATGGTTCGATCCTTATGCGGACGGTCCGATCTTTGGTTGTCGGACGATCCGATATGGCGGCGGACGGTCCGATCCGGGTGGGGGCAACGGTCCGATCAGACGGTCTGATCCCTAGGGTACTCTAACTCGCGAGCGGGAAGGTCGGCAGGCGCAGGCAGGCGGGATGGCGTTCGCATAAAGATAACTTCAGATAACACACATATTAGTGTCAATATAATTCAAAAAGCACTAAAGAGATGGGATTACTTCTAACAACACAACATTAATATAATTAACAGCATAATTTGCATGCACTAAGTCTTACACATAATGGGCAAGTTCATGCCTTACAAGTTATGCGAGACCTATAAATAAATAACTACAACAATAGCCCCTAGTCCGTACGCCTCCTCGTCCTCCTAGGTTGCGCTCGCACGTGCTCGCGCGAGTATGTCAGGCGGTCCGCCGCTACCCCACGGGTGGCTCGGACCGCCTGAGCAGTAGGGAAAGCACCGGCGTCGTGCGGCTGTGTGTCCGGTGCACCTCCCAGCTGTGACGACCCGATCATGTCCTGCTCCAGAACGAGGTTGTCCTCGGCAGAGATCCAAGCAGAGGTGCTCCGGGCAGATCCCCGCCCAGTGTCCCCCAGGTGGTGGTGAGATCCGCCGCGTGGGGCTGGTAAAGAAAAGTTCGCGTCAGCCAAATAAAAAGTGCAGTTAGTTATGGAGAATATGTTCGAACCTGACGTACCTGACAAACCTCGCCCAATCGTGGAGCCTGCCGTCCTCGATCCTCCGGCGGTACCAGAAGGACCTGCTCCCCACGACGTACTGGCCCCTGCAGAGCCCGCCGCTCCTGCCGATGTCTCTTCACCATGGGGACCTTGCATATGTATCTGCATCGGCGGGGCTGCATCGGAACGACGACAAGTCAGAGCACGGACGACCAAGCGCATCGTGTTGCGCATCCGGCTGAACGAGGACGCCTGCTCCTGCTCCGTGAGAGGGATGCCAGCCTCGATGCGCTGGCACAGTAGGCCGAGCTCTGTGTCGACCTGCCTAGCATCGTCCGCCTGTTCAGCAGGACATGCGTGGTTAGTTGCGCGTGGTAAGTACCGTTGAAAATAGTATGAAAACCATTGACTCACCGCGTGGAAGTAGTCCTGGTCGCGGTGTGTTGGGTATGCGTCTCGCACCTCCGCGACGTGAGCCTGTGGAGCCTCGGGAGTGAACGTCACCCGTAGTTTGGTACGGGGCTGGTACCAAGAAAGGTACTCCTCGTACCTGTCGGCTGTGTGGGGGTAGATCTCCGTGAAGACGTCCTCCGTGGCTATGAGCCAGTCGTTGATGTACTCGATGACGATGGGTCTCCACAACCTACCGGCAGCCTGGCCACGGCGAGTTAACCTGCAGAGCACAACCGGTGACATAATGCATAATAATACGGAATATTCATTTCCACACATACCTGTGAACGTGTTGTGGTGCGGCCTAGGGTTGTGGTTGGCCGAAGGTCTGGCGCATACCGAACTGCCGCATCACACGCTGCGGGCAATGCGGCTCGACAGAAATGTCGAACAGCATCGGCGTCATCGTCAGCCAGTACGCCTGGTCCCTAGTGCAGAGGGACGACAGCCCATGCGGCGCACGCGCCATCACCGCCGCGGCGCTGTACGGCTCCCAGACAACGTCGTCGTCTGTGATCCTGTCGAACTCCATGACGAAGTCTGGGTACGACTTCTGCACCTGCACGTGAGCGTACCGACGCTACAAACAGGTAAAGAGTTCTCGTTAGTCCAAGTAACATAAAAAACCGAGATGGTTCTAACACCGAACATACCTCACGACGACACCACACCGTCCCCATCGTCGGATAGTCCTCCGGTGGGACACCCATGTACAGGCTCGTCTCGTATGGACTGTGGTCCACCACGGGGCGGCCGATCGCGAACCGCTCTGCCGCCCAGAGCTGTAGGAGGAGTGGACAACCCGTGAAGACTGCTTCTGCGTCGGTCTTCCTGCAGCCGTCGCACAGACCCCTGTACGTGGCGGCAAGGACTGCCGATCCCCAACTGTATTGCAGAACAGCACCGTCCTCGGCGTTGGCTATCTCTCTCGCGTAAGGGATCAAGCCCTTGTCGACTGCGTGGCCGTGCGAGTTGGTGAACATCACCCACCCGAACACCCACAACAGGTACGCCTCCAGGCTCCTCTACAGTGAGTACGCGTTGGCCTCCGGGTCTAGCTGATCAGACTGCAGTAACATATAAGGAAGTTGACACTGTAATTCTAGTACGGACCGAAGAATGAACATAAAACAATAAGAAATCATTCTTACCGTGTAGCTCAGTACCCAAGCCTGCGGGGGGCCCGCATGCGTGTACGGGGAGATCTCACCGACGAGGGGAAGCCCTGGAGCATGGTGAACCGGGGGCGAACCGCTGCAGGATGTCGTCTCGCCAGGCCTGGAGCCTGTCAACTGGGCCCACCGGATCGCCGGCTAGAGGCAACCCAAGGAGGAAGCTGACGTCCTGCAGCGTGGGGGCCATCTCACCGCATGGGAGGTGGAAGGTGTGCGTCTCCGGTCTCCACTGGTCCACAAGAGTTGTGATCAGCGACCGGTCGATACCCCACTTCTTCGCCGGGTCATTCAGGTCCACTGCGGCTGCTACTAGCCTACACAGCGGCAGAAGGCCTGCCTCCTGCATCCTGACAGTCAAAACAAAGCAAGTTAGTAAGTTCACGTATACAGCTTCACAGTACAACGTTCGTACGTAACTAGTTGTGAACCGAGGGTCTATGGGAAGGAGTCGCCTAGAAGGTCGAGGACGTAAGGTACTGAGCTGGAGGTTCTGCACTGCCGAGAGAAATGACCGATGGGTCTGATCGGTGGCGTGATCCAGCAGCTGAGGCGTCTGGTAGTCCATACCTGCAAGGAAAAAGAAGCGAAACGGATTAGCTCAAATAAACATAGTGCATTACAGTCAGAAAATTAACAGACAGCAAAGTACTTTTAAAAGGCCAGCGGCTATACTACACAACATAACCCGAAGGTGCACGAGGACGCCTGCGATGACGCTGCCTATCAGTGGTGCCTTCCCCAGTTGGCCACCTTCTGTCGGCGCCTGATCCTTCCATAGGAACTTCCGCTGCACTTGAGGCCTCGGCGTCTTTCGTGCACTTCTTGTAGGTATGTTCATCCTCTCCGCACCTACTGCAATGTTTAGCGCTAACGCCGGCCTCGGATTCGTCCATATCATTGCGAATCCTCCGTGTCCGACGGCGGCCTGCCTTGTTCCTTGCCTTCGTCGGGTCATGGATGAAATAAACTGGGCTTGTGTCTTCAGTGAAAGTGCCGACGATGCCGAAACCAAAAATCTCCATACTCCATGTATGCATGATTGCTTCCTTTTTAAAGTACGGAGACACATATTGGCGTTCATCAATGCCGCACTCCCCGCAAGCGGCAATGACATGAGAACAGGGCTTGTGGTACAAACTTGGTTTCCGACAGGAGCACTTGCATGTCCCATCTTCCTTTAGGATACACTCTTGCACAGGTTTCCTTGCGAATATGCCACGCCTAGACCTGTCGGCACACAATATCTCAAATCTATGCTCTCGTGTGCCCTGCACTCGGACTCGGTGCTCTCTTGCCTTCTTGCATTTCTCCTCAAGGTACTCTGTCATTTTTGTGCCGAACCAAAGGTTTCCATCGGCCATAGATGGGCCATTCTGTCTGCACCTGTCGTGGAAGTACGTCTGTGTTCCATGTAGGATGAACTCCACGATGGCAACAAGGGGGAGTTGCCTCACACCACACATGACCCAGTTGTAGACCTCTGCAAGGTTCGTGGTCATTATGCCGTACCTTGCTCCACCTTTATCGTACAGCAATGCCCATTTCTCCTTCGACTCGTGCTCGATCCACTATGAAAATCTGCTAACCGAGGAACCGGGCCTCCTTCTGAATGTACTGTCATCAGTGGGAAGTGCACCTAGAGCTTCAGGGCCGTCAACACCTCTAGCTGCGGGTCTTGCAGAACTCTCGCCTCTATGTTTGGCTGTCAGCTCATTGAATTTCTTCTGTTGATTCTGGGCGCACAAACGTTTGAATATGGCCATCAGCTCCTTGTTTCTGAATTGCTTATAAAAGTTTGCGCCCATATGACGCATGCACCATCTGCTCTTTACATCTTCCCACACCGGAGGGTATCTCTTGTCTGCACAGCCGTTTCGCATCTCCTCAATTGCACGCAGCATCCCTGCATGACGGTCATGTATGAGACATACATCTGGCCTCATCCCCACCACCTTTTCCTTAACCAGCTTTAGAAATCAGTACCAACTCTCTGTGTTCTCGCTCTCGACGAAGGCAAAGGCCATGGGCAACACTTGGTTGTTCCCGTCTACTCCGATTGCCGTCAACATTTGCCCTTTGTATTTTCCAATTAGGAACGTGCCGTCGATGCAGAGAATGGGCCTGCAATGAAGAAATGCAAACATGCACGCCTGCAGAGAGAGGAAGGCCCGCTGAAGGACGCTCTGCCCAGGATTTACTAACGATGGGAAAGTTTTGATTTCGGAGTAGCTGCCAGGATTCCTCACAAATATGGTTTCCAGTAGGCGAGGCAAATTATTGTACGAAGCTTTAAAACTGCCGAATCTCCTTTCAATTATCTTCCGTTTGGCCCTCCATGCCTTGGCATATGTAATGGTGTACTTGTACTTCTCCTCGGTGCGCCTGATAATTGCCTTGGACTCGAACCGGAGGTTCTCCACAACAGCATAATACAGCTCTGAAGCGATGAATGCAGATGATATGTTCCTGTGGTACTTCTGAACACCCGGAAGATGGCAGTTATGCTCCATCACAATTGACACGGACCAATAGTCGTCATATTTCTTCCTGGATGCGTACATCCTCCATGGACATCCATCGCTTGAACTTGCACACTTCACTTCGTACACTGATCTGGTGGACTTTGATACCCAGAACTCCCTCCCAAGTGACACCGCTCACATCTTCACAGCCTCTGTCAACTGTACTTTTTCGGCGTATCTAGCGCCTTGCACCACTTCATTCTGCCGATACTCCCATGGCACGGTGTGCCCCTCTGAGACAACGAGTCCGGAGAAGTCCTCGTTGTCCCATTCTGCCGGGTATACATCGTCCTTCGAAGAATCATCATCCTCCACATGCTCAGGTTCTGAGTCTTCAATTTCCATCTCATCTTCAATTTCCATCTCCTATACTAGACCTGGGTGTCTCTCTCCTTCATCTGCAAACACCCCCGGTCCCATGTCTTCTTGGCCTCCTTCCTTTCCGGCACCCTCGTCTTCTGCCTCATTTTGCTACCCTGTTTCATCGGGCCCTTCCGCTATACTTGGACCAGCCTGATCAATGCTGACCCTGTCATGCACTACCACTAGGATGCTAGGTGCCCATCCTCGCTGCAGTGCACTCTCCACAAAAAATACCCAGCTGGCTGTCGAATCTATTGGCATCAATTCCCACCAAAAACCTTCCATAGCCCAGCTAACCAGTGCGTACACCGTAATTGCATTTACTTGAGGATCTACTTCGAATCCCCTCATTAACCAATTGTAAACTCCAGGAAAACTTCTCTCAGCTGGAGCTATAATTCCCTTTTGTGCTACATTGAACTCCGATAAATCTACCCCATATTGTCCTTCTCTGACATTTCCTTCACCGTGATATATCGCGAATGCAACTATATTTGCCATTTCTGTTGACAAAACACATTTTCACTACAGTTATTAATCTATACTAACCAATATTCGTTCCATAAAAAGGCTATAGGTATGAGTCAAACCATTACCGTTTCTACATTTTACAAACTAACACAGCGGCGCTAATAAAGTTATACGCTAGGTTTATCTACCGTGTTGAAATGACGTATACCAACGATGGCCATGGCGAAGCATATTTATTTCTAAAATATCTACAATATACTACCTGTCCGCTGTGTTCTTCTAGTACGGTCAAATAAATTTAACACTAACGATAGTTATGCCAAACCGCTAATATTTTTATACTATGTCGGGTATTACACTACGCATCTAGTACTAATTAACACTTGTCTAAAAAATTGACTACATGACGGAGGGAGAGAAAAAATACCTGGCTTCGGCTTAAAAATCCGCGAGGGCTTCGCCGCTGTACTGCTCCTCCTTTGCCTCAGCTCTATTGGATGAATGCTGGAGGCGGAAGGGAGAAATGACCGCGGTTGCCGGCGCGAAAGGATTTTATAGGAGGGGCTAAAAACCGCCCTCCCCCAGGGCGGCGAATGCAATTTTGCATTCTGCCCCCTGTAGTTCTGCCGGCCTCATGGGGGGCCCCTCGTGAGGCATTCGCCGCCCTGGGCCATGGCGGCAAGCCCACGTGGCCCCCCGGCTTAACGGCGGCCCACACCGTTAGCACCCGCTGACGGCCGGGCCATTTGCCGCCCTGGGCCATAGCGGTTTTTAAATGCCGCCCTGGTCCAGGGTGGCAAGAGTCTATTTCTGTAAAAAGAAAAATTTTAAAATTAGTTTTGTAAATTAAAAAAAAAATAAATTAGTAACAGTAAAAATTCGATCACGGACCCCATTTTTGTTGCAATCGAGTAAATTGCATTCATCATAGGTCAACTTGGCAGGTAGGTGTGATTTAGCGTAAAAACTTGAAAAGTAAAAATATTAGTATAATAACTTAGCAGGTGGGTGTAATCTAGCACAGAAACTTAAGAAGTGAATGTACGAGAGCAACAACTTATAAGGTGGGTGTGATTTTGATAAAATAACTTAAGAAGTAAACATATTAATGCAACAGCTTAATTATTTTGAGCACGTTTTGCTATACACATTTAATTTCTAAGTACTTCTTTTATCGATATACTTGCCTAGCTTTTTATATATAAGCATACTTAATTTTTGTCTTTCTAGTAATTAAAAGGCAATTAAATTTTACTATGTAGAAAATTTTGTATTTCGGTTGAGATTTGAGAAGTGAAGAAAAAATCCAAACCGATGGTGCAAATTGAATGAGCAACATAGTTCTTATCGATTAAATGCAAGATTGTAAGGTAATATGCGCACGATTGTTGTGTGATGATATATTGACATCGTGAAAATATTCATCTAGCACTTGTTAACCAAAACAGCACATATCTAATTAAGCTGTTGCACCGAAATACTAAATTGTCAAGTTCTTGTATTAGAACGCACCTACTTACCAAGTTATTACACTTGGACGCTCTATTCTTAAGTTATTGCACTAGATCGCACCCACCTACTAAGTTGTTATAACGTGAGTACAATTTACTCGTTGCAATCCTATAAACCTTAAAACCTATATATAGTGATGAGTGAGACTAGGGAACGATATACTGTTCCAATGGTATCAGATCTGATACCTAGCTATCAGGCCTGATATTTAGGTATCAGGTCTATATCGTTCTAACGGTATATTGTTTTCTAGTATTTCTGATACTTGATCCCCACTAATTGCTATTAATGTCATTTTCTTACGATTTGGTGCTTCAACATCATCTTATTCATTTGGATCATTGGATCTGATTTGTAAGGCCGGATTAGCTTGGGTCATCAACAAAAGAACCAGGTAACTATGGGCCCCCACTAGCCTACTACTACTAGCCCAACCAACGGATGATCGTTAATTTTTTTTATTTTTATATTTATTTAATAAAATATTTACAAAACTACATTTTCATTTCAAAAATTTACAAAAATACACTCCCACCGCCCTTTGGGAGGGCGATTTTTCTGAAATCGCCCTTCTAGAGGGCGATTTGATGATGTGGCTGACGGCCGTTGGCTGGGCGGCCGACGGCCATCAGCCATTTTGCAGGCGGCCCCCGGCCACCCAAAAACCGCCCTTTGAGAGGGCGGCAAGGGGGCCGCCTATAAAAATCCGGCCGGGGGGCGTGGGCACGGGAGAGGGCGCGACCCTCGCGGGCGAGGGGCGCGGGCGCGGGCGCGGGCGAGGGCGCGGGAGAGGGGCGAGGGCGCGGGCGAGGGGCGAGGGCGCGGGCGAGGGCACGGGCGCGGGCGAGGGCACGGGTGAGGGGCGCGGGCGCGGGCCCCGGCCGAATTTTTGCAGCCCTCTTGCCGCCCTCTCAGAGGGCGGTTTGGGTGGCCGGGGGGCCGCCTGCAAAATGGCTGACGGCCGTCGGCCGCCCGGCCAACGGCCGTCAGCCACGTCATCAAATCGCCCTCTGGAAGGGCGATTTCAGAAAAATCGCCCTCCCAGAGGGCGGTGGGAGTATATTTTTGTAAATTTTTGAAATGAAAATGTAGTTTTGTAAATATTTTATTAAATAAATATAAAAATAAAAAAAATTCGGATGATCGCTTCCCTATGTTGAGCCTCGATTCGGCTGATAGGCTCCTCCTGCTATCAAGGTTCTCCAAGGACCTTACTGCTAATTGTGTAAGTTTCCGTTATATTCCTCTCGATTTAATGGGGGTAATCACCCCATTTTTGTAATATACTATGGTAGTATTGTGCTTCAGATTCAATTAGCTTTGTTTCTACAGAAATAGGGTATTCATCCATATTTTTCCATATGGTCTTGCAAGCATTAGACAAAAAACCCAGAAGAATTAAAATTCACATCCTACGATATGTTCATCTTGAAATCAATCTGTCTAATGCTTTTATTTTTACACTTGTAATGTTTGTATAAAAAACGAACTCAGAAAGCTGGCAACTTGGTGGCTAGATGGGATTAGTGTTTGTATCAAGGGTGAAACTAATCACGAAAAATATTGTTAGGCTTATCCATAACTGCGAGCATGGCTATTTCAAACAGTTTTACTCTGGCCAGAGATATACAAATTTACCTACAAGACATCTCCACAACACGTTGCTATGCGCCTTAATACCACCACGATATTTCGAAAAGAATTTATGACGAGACCCTTTGCATAACATGCACAATGGGAAAGGAACACCACTAAGCAATATTGTCTCCGATAAGGATCATCAATGCCTAGGTAGGAAGTCTACTTAGTGCCCAAGACATATGGACTTATTGATTGCACGCCCTGGTGCTTCCCGTTGAACACATTATACTAGGAGACTAGCTATTACCCATGCTGACTTCTGGTGAGTACGATAAATGTTTTGCAATAGTAGCTTGTGAACCTGTCCTTAATTGTCATGAGCACGACCAGCAACACCATCATCAATCCATGTGCTCACAACTCACCATTAGTGAAGTCTAAATTAATCCAAGTAACTGATCCATCACAACAACTGTTGAGCCATTGTTGACAATTGTCATAATGAAACTGTCGATGTTTTACACCGGCAATATGATTATAGGGCTACTCGGTGGATGGAAACTTAGTGGATTGCAAAGGAACACAAGGATAGTTTATACTGGTTCAGGCTCTCGATGTGAGGTAATACTCTACGTCCAGTTGTGGTGTATTCCTTTGAGGATGTATGTTGTTCTGATGAACTCCTACCCTCAGGGGGCGCTCTGCCTCCCCTTATATACCGGGGGACAGGGTTACAGGTAGGAGTCCCAGTCGGACTGACCAAGGGATCTCCTGCTAGGAATACAATGTGCCTGACTAGGACTGTGCCCTTTCCTTGTCGTGAGGTCGCCAGGGCCATTCTTGTTCAGGGGCGACAGCGCGAACGGCGCGCGAACGCCGGCAGGCGTCCCGAGGCCCAGGCCTCCAGCTCCAACCCACCGGCGGGAAACCGTCATGCATCGCCCGAGCCTGCTCAGTACGGCTCGGGTTGCCTGGCGCTCTCCCTAGGCCTCCGGCAGGTGCGCTGGCCGGCCAAGTTTCGGCCTAGCTTGCTGTTGACGCCGAAAACCGCCGGGTGTGCCAAAAATGCTTGTTGACGATCTGGTTCGGCGTCTAGAGACACGCGAAGGCCTGGGAGATCTGCTTAGCTCCAGTGCAGGTCCTAAATTATTGAGTTTCGTAGGCGTGCCAGTCAATTTGACCCAGCAATTGACAAGGAGATAAAAAAATTAGATCACCGATCCAATCGGCCAGCAAGCCGATATGGGTTCCTTCCAGCCGATCACCGCTAGCTCTTGTACCAAAGGTAATGCCTGTGCCTAGGCCCTCGCTTGTACTCGCGCCCGGGCCCTCACTTGTGTCCGATAGCTCCCGGGTACTTGTCCGTGCTCGCGCCTTGACCCTTCTGTACCCGCGCCCGGGTCTTCGTGCCTGCGTCCGGGTATTAGCAGCGATCGGCCGATAAGCCGATAGTCTTCTTTCAGCCGATGGCGCCAACAGTGCTCGCACACCGGCTACGCCTATACCCGGGCCCTCGTCCTCAGCGTGCTCGCGTCCGGGTCCTTGTTGGTCCTCGTGTCCGGCTACCAGCAGTAATTGCACAATCGGCTATTGGCCGATACGGACTGATATAAGCTCCTCGTAGCCGATAGCCGATAGCACCTGTATATCGGCTAGGAAACCGATAGCGCTATGAGCAAATGGACAAGATGTCAGTATAACATATGCATCGGCTAGGAGCCGATGATAAAATAGATAAGCAAGGTAGTAAGCCAGCCGACTGCCGAGGAAACACATGTGCATCGGCTAGAAAACCGATGATAATATAGATGACCAAAACAGTATGGATAATACAGTCGGCTTTATAAAAAGATAACCTATCAGCTAAGCACTCCGATAGAACGTCGCATATACACCGATCGGCTCGACAAGGATAAATCTATTATTATCGATCTAGTAGTTCAGACCTAACTGATGCAGCACAGATCGATAATAGTAAAGGAACCTCAACGAGCCGATAAACCTAATGCAACTGTGATGTAATAAGATAACTTACCGGCTATACATTCCGATAAGACGCTTGCGCAAAAACCATCAACCTAGCAGGAACAACTTATCGCGACAGTTTAGTAGGTCGGACCCAACCGATGCAGCACAGACTGACGATAAGCTACTCCCAGTAAGCTGATAAGATCTATGCACGCGTGATGTGGTATACCTGATCGGCCTAAGAGATCGAACCAAACCGATGCAGCCGTAGACAGGGCAGATACACCTGGGTAAGGGGTGACGAGTCTTACCCTCTCGCAGGAGTTCGGACCTAACCGATGCAGCCCCGCTCGAGAAGCAAGAACCCGTCGAAAGGGTGGCGATGTGCCGAAGTTTAATTGATCGAGAGATAATTTACAAGGTCCCCGGGCATACGTATATATACCCCGAGTTACAAGAGTCCTTATAGGACACGGTACATGATTCTCTATCTATAAAAGGAAAACTAACAAGCCCCGATCAGATACGAGATCAGGTTTCCTAAAAAATATTAAAACTACCTAATTTACAGATAAGGTAATTAACCGCCATAGCGTGGTCTTCATGATCCCTTTCCATATTCGGCTTCTTCCAGATAAATCTTCATTGGCCGAACATAGTCCTTTCCTTAACCAAACATGATAGAAATCCGTGCCAAATTTTGGCGTTAACACTTGCCAAAGAAATATGACGGCTCCATCGACCCCACGGAGTACTTGTAGATCTACACCACCGCCATCCAGGCGGCAGGCGGCAATGAGAAGGTGATGGCGAACTACTTCCCCGTCGCCCTTAAGGCCCAGGCTCGCTCCTGGATGATGAACCTCCCCGAGGGCTTGATCTACTCGTGGGAGAACCTCTACCACCAGTAGCCCTGGGACCAGTTAACCGAGAAACCGATAACCGAACCGAACCGAACCGAATTAACCGAATAAGTCGGTTAATTCGGTTTTCGGTGTTCGGTTCGGTTCTTGTTTTTTGTTTGTTCGGTAGTCGGTTTTCGGTTCGGTTTTTAAGTTCTATTAACCGAAAAACCAAAAAACCGAATAACGTCCCGTGCCCGCCGCCCGTGCCCCGCGCCCAGCGCCCGATCGCCCGCCGCCCGTGCCCCGCGCCCCGCAGCGCCCGTGCCCCGCGCCTCGCAGCGCCCAGCCACCCGTGCCCCGCGCCCGCGCGCCCCGCGCCCGCCCGTGCCCTGCAGGCTGCAGCCGCCCGTGCCCCGCGCCCCGCGTCCCGCGCCCCGCAGCTGCCCGCGTCCCGCGCCCCGCAGCTGCCCGCGTCCCGCGCCCCGCAGCCGCCCGTGCCTCGCGCCCCGCGTCCCGCGCCCGGTCGCCCGCCGCCCGTGCCCCGTGCCCCGCAGCGCCCGGTCGCACGGTCGCTCGGTTATTTCGGATTAACCGATTAACCGAACCGAATTAACCATAACCGAACTGGTCGGTTATTGATTTTTTCCCTAGAATTTCGGTTGCCATTTTCCAATAACCGAATTACATTCTAACCAAATTGACCGAACCGTTTAAACCGAATTAACCGAAATCCCAGGCCTAACCACCAGTTCGTGGCGAACTTCCAGGGCACTTTCCCACGCCCTGGGATCGAGGTGGATCTCCACGCCCTACGTCAGGGCAGGGATGAGTCGCTGAGGTGTTTTCTGCAGCGCTTCAGCCAGGTCCGCAACACCATCCCCCACATCGCTCCCCACGCGGTTATCCACGCGTTTCGCTCGGGCGTGCGTGACAAGCGCATGCTCGAGAAGCTGGGCACTCGCGACATTCAGACAACGGCCGAGCTATTTAGCCTTGCCGACCTCTGTGCCCGCAAGGAGGAGGCCCGATCGTGGAACAAGCCACGCCCTGAGGCCCCTGACTAGGGCCCTGGAGAGGACGGCGAGCCCTCACGTTCTGCATCACGTCGGAACAGGAGGAAGCGCTAGAAGGGCAATGAGGCCACCAAGAACTTCGTCTTGGCTGCTACGGGCAGCCCCCGGGGCGACGTTGCCCGCGGGGATGATAACGGCGGCAAGCGGCAGAAGGCCGCACGTGCGCCGCCGCCGCCGGCTGCGGGCCAGAAGTGGTGCACCGTCCACGAGACGGACCAGCACGACCTTATGGAGTGCCGCGCCGTCCAGAACTTGGCCGAGCGCATCAAGAAGTTCTAGCAGGAGCGGCAACAGGCAAAGCCCGCTCCCGATCCGGAGCAGCCTCTCGAGTTCCAAGAACCCGAGAATGTCCTCGCCACCCTTGACGGCGGGGCGCACGCCCACTCCTCGCGCCGTGGCTTCAAGGCCATGAAGCGCGAGTTGCTGGCCGTGACCCCAGGCCCAGCGGCGGCCCGGAGGCTGAAGTGGTCGGACACCCCGATCACTTTTGGCCCCACGGACCATCTGGCCCGGGTACCCGGGGAGGGACAGCTCGCCCTGGCTGTCTCCCCCACCATATGCAACGTCAAGGTGGGCCGCGTCCTTGTCGACGGGGGCGCCGCCCTCAATATCCTCTCCCCCGAGGTCTTCGAGAAGATCAAGGCCCTAGGGACGAATCTCATGCCCTCGTTGCCCATTATTGGGATTACGAAGGGCCTCACTTGGCCCCTCGGCCAGGTCTCGTTGCCCGTCACCTTCGGTGACCGGGGCAACTTCCGCACCGAGCGCATCGTCTTCGATGTCGCCGAGTGCAACCTCCCATACAACGCGGTTCTCGGGCGCCCCGCGTTGGTGAAGTTCATGGTGGTTACGCACTATGCGTACCTGACCATGAAGCTCCCGGGCCCCGCGGGCCCGATCACAGTTCTTGGGATGTGAAGGCCGCCCTCTCATGCGCCGAGCAGCGCGCGGCCGACATCGCCCCAGCGGTTCCCAATGCGGTGGGCGGCGCGGGGCCCTCGTTTCCCCGTGCCCCGAAGCCGCGCATTGTCGCCAGCGACACAGAGCTCATCAAGGAGGTCGTCCTTGGTGACGACCCGTCCCGAACCGTCAAAATTGGCGGTTCGCTGGATGACAAATAGGAAAGCGCGCTCATCGCCTTCCTTCGGGCAAACTCCGATGTTTTCGCCTGGCAACCGTCAGACATGCCCGGGGTCCCCAAGGGGGTGATTGAGCATCGCTTGGCCGTCCGCGTGGGCTCGCGCCCGGTGCTGTAGAAGGTGCGACGGCAGGCCTCGGAGCGCCAGGCCTTCATCTGCGAGGAGATCGACAAGCTTCTTGCAGCCGGCTTCATCCGCGAGGTCATCCACCCTGAGTGGTTGGCCAACTCAGTCATCGTCCCCAAGTCCAACGGGAAGCTGCGCATGTGCATAGACTACACCGACCTCAATAAGGCTTGCCCCAAAGACCCATTCCCTCTGCCCCGCATAGACCAGATAGTCGACTCCACGGCGGGGTCCGACCTTTTGTGTTTTCTTGATGCTTACTCAGGTTATCATCAGATCCGGATGGCGGAGAAGGATGAGTAAAAAACTTCTTTCATTACCCCCCAGGGGGCTTATTGCTATGTTTGCATGCCTTATGTGTTGAAAAATGCTGGTCCTACTTTTCAGCGTGTTGTCTGTATAACGTTCAAATCGCAGCTAGGTCGCAACATGGAGGCCTACGTCAACAATTTGGTGCTGAAGTCGCGCGACCGCGCCACTTTGCTCCACGACTTGGCCGAGACGTTTAGCAACCTTCGACTCACGAGGATGAAGCTGAACTCGGACAAGTGCGTCTTCGGGGTCCCGGCTGGCAAGCTCCTCGGGTTCCTCGTGTCCAGCCGCGGCATTGAGGTGAACCCAGAAAAGATTGTCACAGCCCGATTTTTTGGGAATTAAATAATTAATTAATAATTGATTTTTCAGAATTTATATTAAAATTATAAAGCAAATTAATTAAGTAAAGTAAAAATGAGCAATAAAAATTTCTTTAATAAATCATGGTTGAAATTATTTTTAATAAATTCGTTGTGTGTAATTACACTCTCTGAAATTTTCTTGGATTTTTCGGAGCTCCAGAATTAATTTTAACATCACAAAGATCAATTTCAGTAATTATGTAAATAAATTCCCAATTCGGCAATTCCTTTTCTCGGGTCGTTCTCTCTCAAATCCCTTTGTACCTTTCTCGGGTTGTTGTCCCCGAATCTTTGATTCCCCAAACAGTCCGACTCTAGAAAAATCCCCAAAGTTTCAAATCCGACAGAGATTTATTCATCTCTCGAGCCCGTGCCTGAGCCCTCTCCCGTGCCCGTGCCCGCGCCCTCTCCCTCGCCCGTGCCCGTACCCGTGCCCTCTCCCTCTCCCGTGCCCGTGCCCGTGCCGTCTCCCTCGCCTGTGCCCGAGTGCAGCCGCCGCAAATCCCGCCTGATCCGCTCGCCTCGGACCCGTTCTCTCCAAATCGGTTGAGGGAAAACCGAGCCCTTATTCGCCTCTACCTAATCCCCAAGAATCCGGAGCTAAATCGTGCGGAAATCGGAGAACCGAAGCTTCCCGAGTCGGACCTCCAATCTCTAACCGGCGCCGCCGCAAAATCCGCCGCCCGGCCCAGGTCAGCGCCGCCGCGTCGCCTCCGCGCCTGCCGCCGCCGAATCCGGCGTCGTCCCCATCCGTCACCGCCCCGGTCTCTCCCTCACTCTCGTCCTATATATCAAGCCGCCGCTCCCGCTCTGTGCCCTAGCGCCGCCCTTGCATCCAGCCGCCGCCACCCCGACGCGCCGCCCGGCCGCCTGCCTCGGCTGCCCCTGTGCTCCACCGCCGCCCCGGCGTCTCCTCCGCCGGACCAGCGCCGCCGCCCTGCTCGCCTCTGGCCGCTCTATCCCGAGCGCCGCCGCTCCTCTGCGCCGGAGTCCGCCGCCTCGCCGACTGCCTCGGATGCCGCCTCCTCCCGTCGCCGGTGAGCATCAAAAACGGCCGCCTCGTCGCCTCCATCTTCTCTGCCAGGCGCCGTGCTGTTCCCCACTCGGCCTCGTCGTTGCCGGCATCTACCTGTCCTCCGGAGCCGCCTCCCGCCTCCTCGGCGCCGCCCCTTCCCTGAAGCTGCCGCCGCCCTACAGGCCGATCTGCCGCCGCCACTCCTGCACAGCGCCGCCACTGCCCTTGCAGCTGCGCCGCCGCCAGCTCGCCCTCGCGCTGCCGTCGTCGCTCGATCCAACCGCCGCTGCTCCCGCTTCTGCACAGCGCCGCCGCCGACACAGGGAGCACGAGCCGCCGTCGTCGCCAGTCCGCTGCCGTGTTCTGCTCTGTCACCGCCGGACGCCGCTTCATCCTTTCGGCGTTGCCGTCTTCGTCATCTATCCCCACCGGAGGACGCCACCGACGTCGCCGCCTCTGCCCCTGCAAGCCGTCGCCGGTGAGCACCCTACCATGCCGCCCTCTGTCGTCCCCCATCTGCCGCCTCGGCCTGCTCCTCCCCTGCGCACCGTGCCGCTGCCCCGCTGTCCAGCGCCATCGTCGCCGGGCAGTCATCGTCGTGCATCGTCGTCGCCCTCTTTTCCCCGGCATCAAGGCCTCCTCTTCGGCCGTGTTGCTCCAATGGCGCCTCTCCTCGTCGCCTCTGTGTGCCTCGGTCGTCGTCGTTTTGCCGTCGCCCTCGCCCCGTGCGCCTGCCGCGCCGCCCAACGCCGCCGCCGAAGGTCGTCGTCGTCTTCGCGACCGCCGGTCGCCACTGGTGAGCATCCGGACCGAAGCCGCCCTCCTTCGATTCATAGTCGCCATCATCGTCGTTTTCTGCCTGTCACCGTCGAGCATCTCCGCTGTTCGTCGCCAGTCGGTAGCCGCCCCAACGTCGACGACCACCCTGCCGTGCCACCGTCGCTCATCGTCTTTGCCGATGCCTGTTTCGCCTGGCCGAGAGCCGCCGGCACATGGTCCTTATGGCATCTCCTTCCCCAGCCCACGGTTCTCCAACGGATCTCGGCTGCCCATCGTCTGCGATTGATCTAGGCCTTGCATGGTGGCTCCAAGAATTTTTTATTGGGTGGTTCTTCTTAACTAGGGGTGCCAACGGGTCAGGTCGGGGGCGGGTTGGGCAGGAACGCCCCCGACCCCGACCCCCGATTTTTCCACCCGGCACCGGCCCCGATGCCATGGGCGGGGCGAAACATGGACCCGGCCTCGGCCCCGCCGGGGCCCCGACCCCCGAACGGGGCCCCGAACTGATGAGCGGCAGCCCGCGCCCACGCCCCGCGCCCCGCCGCCCCTCCTCGCGCCCCCCGCGCCCCACTCGCCCCGCGCCCCACTCGCCCCGCGCCCAGCGCCCCGCGCCCGCTGGTAGACATGACAGTAATACAGTATGTCGGCGAAACGGGACTGGGGGTATCCACAGTCGCCGGGGACGCGTGGGTCTTCGGCCACGTCAGTTCCCCGGGGGTCTTCGGCCACGTCAGTTCCCCGGGGCCACGTCCTGCACGACTGGCGGTCGACCGAGAGGCCGTGTCTCCTGCCGGTCGCCCGTGCCCGGACGCGCCACCTCCGCCCTGGCCCCGGGCGCGTGTCACCCGGGAGCGGCCCCCCCGCCCGGTGAGCGCCGCCTCCGGCCCGCCGCGTGTCGCCCGGGAGCGGCCCCCCGGGCCCGGAAGCGCCGCCTCCGGCCCCGGGCGCCGTGTCGCCCGTGCCCTGACGCGCCGCCTCCGGGCGTGTGTTGCCCGGTCAGACGACCGACCGGCCGCCCGCAGCACGCGGCCAAGGGCTCCTCCAGGCGCGGCGCAGCAGGCGGCTGCGGGCATGCGCGTGCTCCAGCCGCCCATAGCAGCAGCGGCTCCGCGTAGGACTCCGCAGGCAGACATGTGCACAGGAGAACTCACCGGAAAAGCTCTCTCTCCGTATTCTGGCACTGTGGACTCCCCTCGCCTATAAAGGAGGATCCATGCCACATTTAGAAGGGGACACGGGCTCGGACTCTGACTTAACCCCGGGCTCTCCGACTCTAGCTCACTCTCAGACCTACTGTTCTTCTTCCTCAGCGCCGGCAAGCTGCCTGAGCTCACCTTGTAAACACCAAGTCACATTCATCCACCTGATAGCCAAAAACACACACAGGAGTAGGGTATTACGCTCCGGCGGCCCGAACCTGTATAAATCCTCTCGCCTCCTCTGTGCGCCTCTGTTCATCGCCGTCCCCGCCCCGCGCAGTTACCGCGCGTCGGACGTCCGGACACGGTTCGGACGGTCCGGACCCATCTGCTTCACCACGGTTCGGACGGTCCGGCCCTGCTTCGAACGTCCGAACCCCGCAACTTCTTCTACGTCTTCTTCGCGTATCTTTCTTCTACACCGGACGCCTCGTACACCTGAGAACTACTCCCCTGGCCGAATCTCAAAAGGGGGGGTCTCCCGACTTCCCGCCGTCGAGGTTTCATCCTCCGACAGCTGGCGCGCAGGTAGGGGGAGTTCCTTTTCAGGTACACGCCGACGTCCCCAAGACCGGCGCACTTCATGGCAGGAGGCCATCGTCCGCGGGACTTTAGCGAGGGGCCTGGCGGCTTCACCCCGCCGGGAGACGTTAGCCCCGGTGAGCCCGCCACGCTCCCCGTCTTCCTGGGGAGCACGCGCGAGCCCGGCGGGCCGGCCTTCGCCAACAATGGCCATGGCGACCTCGCAACCGGCTGAACCGGATGCGGGCTCAGGAGGACGCCGGGTCATGATCGAGTGCAGCGCGAGCGGCGCGCAAAACGCTGCCGCAAGTCCTGGGGCCCCCGACCAGGGCCCTGGAGAAGACGGTAAAACCTCACGTTCTGCATCACGGCGGAACAGGAGGAAGCACCGGAAGGCCACACTTGCACCGCCGCCATCGGCCATGGTCCGGAGGTGGTGCGCTTCCACCAGACGGACCGGCACGACCTCACGGAGTGCCGGCCGTCGAAAAGATGGCCGAGCATCTCAAGCCGGCAGTAGCCGGAAGTGGGTGCCTGTCCACGAGACGGACTGCACGACCTCACAGGGTGCCGCGCCATCCAGGGCTTGGCCGAGCATTTGAGCGGCCATAGCCGAGGGTGGTGCGCCTTCCATGACACGGACCGGCACGACATCACGGAGTGCCGTGCCGTCCAGAAGATGGCCGAGCGCGTTGAGCCGGCAATGGCCCGGAAGTGGTGCACCGTCCACGAGACGGCCTTGCACGACCTCACGGAGTGCCACGCCATCCAGCAGTTGGCCAAGCGCGTCAAGAAGTCCCGGCAGGAGCGGTAGCAGGCCAGGCCCGATCGAGGCGGAACGGACGGTCCGATCCCTCGTCGGATGGTCCGATCCCTCGCTGGACGGTACAGCGCTACAACGGCGTCATCAACCACAACAACATGCAGCTCGGCGACCTCGACTTCCCCGAGGAACCAAGGTGGCGCGCTTCGCCCCACGTCACTCGTACCAGCAAGGCCTCAAGCGCTATCTTTGGCGTAAGGTTCGGGCCCGATCACTCCAGGTTGGGGGTTAGAATCTCCGCCGTGTCCTCGCACGGGTCGGAATGAAATAAATCTTCCCCCCGTGGGAAGGCCCCTTCCTGGTGATCGGTGTTTCCTGACCGGGCTCGGTAAGCCTGGGAGCATCTTCACAAATTTCATCTATAAATACATCCTGTAAGTTCCGGTGTGCCCGGGCCAGCGCCGGATTTCTCAAAATCTCGGCGCTGGCCAGGGCCCCATGTGTATACGCTTTCATATAAACAGCATTTTAATATCTTTCCCGGTATCCTCCCTTCCGTCTGTTTCCATGTGTTGCGCTCGTGGCTGCCTCGTCCCTTGGGGGACATAATCGGGCCGCGCCCGTGCGACGGTTGGGGTTCGCGCATTATCATCAGTCCCCTACCGACGAGTAATCGTATCCCGACGTGCTAGGTCCAGGGCGTTGTCGAGCTCGCGGGGACCTAAGGGCGCCCTCCGGGAGGCGCCCCGGGTCCCGGCGGCTCCGGCGCCTTGCCTGGCTAGCTTCGGGGTTGGTTCTTTCCGGAGGTAGGGGGTGAAATGGTTATGCGTGATCTTTTCCTCCGCACGATCGCGACTCCGAGGACGCCATCGGGAGATGATCGACGCCACGATTCGTAGCATGGAACGGACAGGGGAACGAGCCAAATACTCTCACAATTCATCGTGTGCAGATTACACCAATTCCCGGCAGATTTTAGGCAGGCTTTCCGAACCTCGACGCGGGCTGCAGAGCCCGGCCTGGCCGACTCCTCCCCAGCAACCGGCGAGGCACCGGATGCTCCGTCGCCTGACGACCCTGTCTCCGGTCAAGCTTGTTCCCGCGGCCTCGCGGCGCTCGGAGGGCCACAGGCTCCCGAGGGCGCGGAGGGCCCCCGGACCCGGAAGACGAAGGGGCTGAGCCTACAGACTGAACCAACTCCGCAAGGCTCGCGCTCGGACGCCACGGCCCCTTGGGGCCGAGCTCCCGGGGACCTGGGCGCTACGGTGGATCGGCCCGATGCTCGGCGCTCCCGGGGGCGATCAACGCTCCCGGCCCCGGGATTGTGCTCGCGAAGCCACACTGCCGCTTACAACATCCAGATATGTAACCTTACCCGACTTTACGCATTGCTTATTCTGTATTCTTGCCCCGTTGTATGTACAGCCTAGGTTCCAGGACCGGCCGCGGTTCCCGGCCTGCCCAGCTCCTACCCAGCCCTGGCGAGGCGCCGGGTACTTCGCTGACGGGGGACCCCGTGCCTGGTCAGGATCAAACCCTGAAGGGCTCCCGGCGAGTCAAAGGGCTGTCCTCGCTGCACCCCCTCGGCCAGCGACGCCCGGGGGCACGGAAGGCCCCCGGATCCGCAAGACGGAAGGGGCCGGAGCTATGGACTTCATCGCTCCGGAAGGCCCGCGTCCGGATGCTTGCGCCCCGGGGACCGGGTCCCCGGGGCGGGAGACCATCATGATCGCTGCCCCTGGGGATCGAGCTCCCGGGGCAGGCGGCTGTGCCAGGGCCCGGCTAAGGGCCTCGGGCCCGGCGGTTGTTCACGACTGCCGGCTCCCGCTGTCAAGATCGCGCCCGGTGTTCGGCGCTCCCGGACACGAGGCCCCGAACACCAGCAACCTCCAAACAACACCATAAACCAAGGTACGAAAATATAAACTTGATCACATAAATATGCAAATATCCCTCTTGGTACAAGACAGGCAAACCGGAGCGCAAGTGCGAGCGCGAGTCCGGGCAAGCCGCTCCCGGTAGATGAGTTCCCGGTTGAACGGCTGCTCCCGGTTGATCGGCCGCTCCCGGTTGAGGATCTTCTCCCGGTCTCGAGAGTTCGCTCGCTCCCGGTTGATCGGCTGCGCCCGGTTGACCGACCGCTCCCAATAGATCGGCACCTCCTAGTTGATCCGTTCCCGGTTGATGGTCTTCTCCCGGTCTCGAGAGTTCGCTCGCTCCCGGTTGATCGGCCGCTCCCGGTTGATTAGTTCCCGGTTGAACGACCGCTCCCGATGAGATCGGCAGCTCCCGCTTGATGGTCTTCTCCCTGTCATGGAGAGCTCGCTCCCTCGTAAGGGACCTGAGCCCGTGCGGATAGGAGCCCCTGGCTCCCGGGCGCATAGCTGCTCCCGGTCTCCAGAGCTCGCGCCCTCCCGAGGGAGCCGAGCCCGAGATCCGGTAGAAGCGGCAGTACCCCAAGCGCGATCGAGGCGATTCGGACGGTCCGATCCCTCGGCGGACGGTCCGGTTGTAGCGACTCGGACGGTCCTACCTCTATGCGGACGGTCCGAATCCCACTCCCGAGCCGGAATAGCCTCAATAAGGCGCGAGTACCCGGACAGCGCCACGCTCGGCAAACGCGGGTCCGGGGAAATCGTCCCGATATGGTCCATGTCCTTACCCGGGCCCCGTACCCGGGCACATATCAATCATACATATCAAATCACATTCCAGTCCGGGGCCTTTGGGTCCCGGGCACATATTTGAGCCGCGGCACGGATTCCCGAACCCGAGCCACGGGCCCGACACTGAGGTGCCGAACCAGGGCGGCCTCGCCAAGGCGAGTGCAAGCCTAGGAACGCGACACCCGGAATAGGGCGCGATAGCCCGGACAGCACCGCCCCGGCGAGAATGCGTCCGGAAGGTCGTCTCACATCCCATATTCAAGCCCGGGCCCCCGGAACCTGGCATATATCAAACCATATTTCAGTCCGGGGCCCCCGGGTCCCGGACACATATCCTCCGCATTACAGCCGGGGCCTCCGGGTCCCGGCCATACCTGTTCCCAGTGAGCCAAGCTCCACCAGCCCATGGCAAACCAGGTGGGCCCCACGTCCCTTTGTTTCTTCAAGACATGGCCCTGTTCCTGCCCGGAGTTGTTCCCGGTCGAGCAACAGGCCAGGGCCACTGTCGGCGAAACGGGACTGGGGGTACCACAGTCGCCGGGGACGCGTGGGTCTTCGGCCACGTCAGTTCCCCGGGGCCACGTCCTGCACGACTGGCGGCCGACCGAGAGGCCGTGTCTCCCGCCGGTAGCCCGTGCCCGGACGCGCCACCTCCGGCCCCGGGCCCTGGGCACGTGTCACCCGGGAGCGGCCCCCGCGCCCGGGAGCGCCGCCTCCGGCCCCGGGCACGTGTCGCCCATGCCTGGACGCGCCGCCTCCGGCCCCGAGAGCGTGTCGCCCGTGCCCTGACGCGCCGCCTCCGGGCGTGTGTTGCCCGGGTCAGACAACCGGACCGGCCGCCTGCAGCACGCGGCCAAGGGCTCCTCCAGGCGCGGCGCAGCAGGCGGCTGCGGGCATGCGCGTGCTCCAGCCGCCCATAGCAGCAGCGGCTCCGGCGTAGGACTCCGCAGGCAGACATGTGCACAGGAGAACTCACCGGAAAAGCTCTCTCTCCGTATTCTGGCACTGTGGACTCCCCTCGCCTATAAAGGAGGATCCATGCCACATTTAGAAGGGGACCCGGGCTCGGACTCTGACTTAACCCCGGGCTCTCCGACTCTAGCTCACTCTCAGACCTACTGTTCTTCTTCCTCAGCGTCGGCAAGCTGCCTGAGCTCACCTTGTAAACACCAAGTCACATTCATCCACCTGATAGCCAAAAACACACACAGGAGTAGGGTATTACGCTCCGGCGGCCCGAACCTGTATAAATCCTCTCGCCTCCTCTGTGTGCCTCTGTTCATCGCCGTCCCCAACGCCCCGCGCAGTTACCGCGCGTCGGACGGTCCGGACATGGTTCGGACGGTCCGGACCCATCTGCTTCACCACGGTTCGGACGGTCCGGACCTGCTTCGGACGGTCCGAACCCCGCAACTTCTTCTATGTCTTCTTCGCGTATCTTTCTTCTACACCGGACGCCTCGTACACCTGAGAACTACTCCCCTGGCCGAATCTCAAAAGGGGGGTCTCCCGACTTCCCGCCGTCGAGGTTTCATCCTCCGACACAGTACGATCCATAGACATCAACTAATCACCCCTTGATGCACTCATGCTCATGCAATCAATCAGATGACCACACATAGGAGCCATAGGACCATAACAATACAATAGGACTTCCAATCTTATTGGGATGGACAATAAGGAAAAACAGCTTGTCACGAATACCAAGTTTTGCAAATACTTCTTGATATGGCAATGCGGTGGTAAGCATGATATAAGTACTATTCCATCTAGTTTTGCAATCAAGGGCTAATTTTTTCTCATACTTAATGTTAAGTTCCTTAGCAACCTTTTCAAATTTCTCATGCCTTTTTGGTTGGCTGACCAATATCCAACACTATCACGAACCCTTTCAATGCTTTATCCATAATAGTCATGCATTTTCACAACTGGTTTCAAGATATGTGCACAACAACGCATAATGCCAAGAACTTTCCATCTAATATAAGAGTGTCAGTAGCAACTTAATCTAGCATCTTCTCCATTAGATTGTCATTGGTGCTACAGTTGTCAAGTGTAATAGTGGACAGCCTCCTCTCAATATTCCAATCAGCAAGAACATCATGAAGAACTTCACTTATAACTACACCAGTATGCGGGGCTGGCACATAAATGAACCTATAAAATAGAATATTGCAAGAAAGTGAATGTGCAAGAAAGTGTAAACATTATTATAGACTCCGTAGTGGTAAGAAGCATTAAAACAGTGAATGTGCAGCACATATTGAACATACCTCAAAAGAAAACTTTTCAGATTCCAATCATCATCAATGAAGTGAGAGAGTGACTGCCATGTATCCTTTCTTTTGATGACTAGCTGTAACACTTGAAATTATCCCTATATAAAATATTGTGCAAAAAGGAATTTTCAGAAATGGAATTAAAAGTCTCTTGAGTGAAAGAATAAAATTTGAA
Source organism: Oryza meyeriana var. granulata (assembly GCA_003991445.1). Taxonomy (NCBI): domain Eukaryota; kingdom Viridiplantae; phylum Streptophyta; class Magnoliopsida; order Poales; family Poaceae; genus Oryza; species Oryza meyeriana. The sequence continues at coordinate 269,136 of RYFJ01001222.1, forward strand.
AAAATCTGAAGTAAAATGGGCTGGAAAATAATTTTATAAAATTCTTTGCTTAATTATTTAATTTCTGGAATTTTCTGGGAATTAATTGATTAGGGGAAGTAATTTCGGCAAATAAATAAGCCTCACAGCAGTGAAATAAAAAGAAAGGTTTTTTAAAATCCCCTTCGCAGCGCTGGGCCAGATCTCGGCCGTTGCTGTGCTCAGCCTTCTCTCGTGCCGCGCACTCTCCAGCTGCCATGCCCGTGCCTGCCGTGCCGTGCCCGTGCCCCTGCCGTGCCCGTGCCGTGCCCGTGCCGTGCCCTCCCGTGCCGCGCCGCGCCCGCCTGTCGGGGTCGTCGTCGTCTTCCTCGCTCCCGAAGGCGCTGTAGCATCCGAGAGCCGCGCGCCGAATCTTGCCGAATCGTTTGCCTCGACCCGTTCTCTTCCAAATCGGTTGAGGGAAACCTAGCCCTTAACTCGCCTCTACCTAATCCCCAAGAAACCGGAGCTGAATCGTGCGTGGAACGGAGCCCGAAGCCTCCCGAGTCGGTCTCTTCTCTCTCCCTCGTCGCGCCTGCAAAACCGTCGAGCCCGAGCCGGAGTCCGCCCTCTTTGCCTTAATAGTGAGCCTGGAACCCCTAGGGTCGTTTTCGCCTTTAGATCGAGCTCGAGCCAGCCTAGCCGCTCCCCGTGCCTTGCGCTTGTTTCCAGCCACGCGCGCAGGTTTCGGTTGCGCGCCCGCCGTCGCTCAGCGACCGTCAGAGTTCGCCGCCGCCTCGGTTAGGTTCGCCGGACGCCGCTGAAGCAGGCCGCCGCCTCGTAGCCCTCGGGAACCGCCGGAACGCCATCGTCGACGAAGACCCGAAGCCCTCCGCTGCTCAAGCTCGCGCCGGCTGTCTCCGTCGCCGTTCTTCGTCGTCTCGCCCTCGGTAACGATCGCCTTGACCCTTTATCCTTTCCCGCTCTCCCCGTGTGTCGCCGCGTCGCTGTAGCCGTCGACCATCAGGTTTAGCGCCGCCGCCGTCGCCGCCGTCGCTGTAGCCGCCGTGGTCGCCGTGTGTGCGCCAGCTCACGCCACCTCAGCGCCGTAGCGATCAGTAGCCGATCCGACCGGGATCGATGCCGGCCGATGGATCTCCTCGGTTAGATCCATCCGTCGATCCAAACCCTAGAGATCCCAGCCCCTCGTGGACCACGGTGGACTCGGTTCACCATGGACCCGATGCTCCTCGCTCTGACAGTGGACCCCACTGTCAGCCGAGAGTCCCCTCTCTCTGTGACGCCCTAAATGTCTTTTCCGAATAAAATTAATTCAATGTTGACACACTAAATCAGTTAGTTCTTTTAAATAGGCTTAAAACTTCTAAAGATCATAACTAATTCATACGAACTCGGTTTGAGGTCGTTCAAGTCTCTAATTTCTCTAAAAATCATGAACTATCCATTAAAAATATAAAATGTACTGTTCATGTGTGTTGATGTACTGTTTTTGCCATTTTGTTATTTGCCTATAGCTACCGACGCTCAGGAAGAGGCGCAGTTTGTCGAAGCAGGTGTCGAAGACTGTGTGGAGCTGCAAGGCAAGTCACACAGATTCTCTTTCTCATTGAACATATTGTTCCTATGATTAAAGCTATGTTTCTTTCAACGCTGCATTTATTTTGGAATGTCATCGGGACAGGAAAACCTAACCTTTGTTATAGCCTTTTGAATTGATTACCTGACATGTAAACTATGGATAATTTTGACTAGCTACCTTTATTTATTGGTTAGCTAGAATAACTCTAGACCTGCTTAGCATGCCTAGTAATTAATAGAATAACTTATGGGTTGTCATAATGATTTCTATACCTAATTATTCAGTCAATGGAATGATATGATCCTTTACGACGTGGTCGTATAAGGACAATTAATGGTTACTAAACTTGACTAAAAGGTGGGTTGCGAGCACCCATGGTTGGTGTTGTTGCTAGCGTGCTCGTGACAGTTAAGGACCGTTCGCGGACTACTTGTTGCGAAGCAACACTCGTGCTAACCACAAGCCAGATGGGTAATGGTAGGATCAATGTGTAGTACGGTTCAACCGGGGTCCACCATGGTGTGTTGTGGCTGTGTCAATAAGACCCACCATGGCTGCGTCAATAAGTCCATTTTTGGGGCGTTGGATCATCTCCCAGCGAGGTATCTGATCATCCTACCGGAGACTGGTGGTCCAGCGGGTGGCTTCCTTGTTGTGCGGATTACATGGAGGGTCCTATCACAATTCCTTTCTGAGATTACCGTGGTGGTTATTGAGGGGCACAGTGATGTGCTGTGGAGTTGTGTCTTGTGGGTAAATTGGTACATCTCTGGCCAGAGTAAACTGTTTCGAATAGCCGTGCCCACGGTTAAGGGCGGCCTAGCAATGTTTTTCTGTGATTAGTCCCACACTTTAAATGTGATGGTTAAACGATGGAACAGGTGTAGCTCAGGTTGGAGTGGTTGGGTATACCGTTTTGGTGAGCGGTATAGCGTTGATTAATACTGTTATTTAATTACTGTTTTATTACTCTCTCAAATGTTTTATTAAATGCTTTTTATGCAATTATGAGCCATACTATACCTCGCTTTGTTATCCCGTGCACTTGCATATTTGCTGTGTGGCTTGCGGAGTATGTCATATGCTCACCTTGCAATCAAACAATCATTCAGAGGAGGACTACGCGAAGAGGATTACTTGGAGGACTAGGAGGGAGCCCAGTCAAGTGCGTGGAGTGGGAATCGTCACGCTGTTGTTTATTTAATATCCGCTGCTAGAACTTATTATTTGAGAGGTACCATTCACCTCTGTAATAATGCGTACGCTATGTAAACAATTACTTTGATTATCAATTTTGTCATGTGTGCCTCGGTTGATCCTGGACGAGGGTTTACACACAATAAAACTCCAGAATTTGGATGGAAATTCTGGGTGTGACAAGTTGGTATCAGAAAGCCACCTTGACTGTAGGAAAAGCCCCTTGGTACCCCTAGAGCCCTCTGAAAAAAAAAAGCAAGGAATTTTAAAATTAGAAGACTATTTCTTCCCCCTTCAATTCTTTGTTTTGGATAAACTTTGTTTTGCTAATTTTGTCAAATCCTATATCTTTCTTTTATACTTTGTAGATGGCCAACCGAGAGCCAGTACATCTGTTCGGAGTGGGTGGATTCGTCAAGGAGTTACGAGATATGGCCTTCGCCATAGGGTACAATCTAGCCCCAGAATACAGAACAAGTCACTCCACAACCCTAATGAAGAGAAGTGGCCGCGTCCGCCTCAACGATTTCCAGTGAACGAGAAGGAGTCCCCCATCCATGATCTTTGGAGCTGGAGGAAGAAATTATGAGCATGCCTGTCAAGAAGTAGCTTTGGTGGCCATTGGAGAACTTCGTCAGCGTTTTTGCCGTCCGCTGAGGAATACAGCATATCGGTATCATCCGGCAAGAACCCACGATGAGAGTACAGCAGTTATCAAGACCCCGGAGCAGAGAACAGTGCAAGCCACTCAACGACTGGTAAGGATGTTGAGTGCCATGGATGAATGTTCATGCAAGAGGTGGTAATTGCGCTCATGACCGGGAGAATGAGAATCGCACCAAGATCTGCAGGCTACAAAACCAAGTGGATCGGTTGAAAGCAAGAGTTGGCCTTAGCCAAAGGAGAAGCACCCCTGGAGGAGCTAGGATCCCGCACTACTGCAAGGAAGAGAGTTCGTCTTCCACCTCGGATTCAGTTGGCGCCAAGGACCCGTGTACCTCAATGACCAAGTCTTGTTACGGGTAGTTCCACCGGTAGCACACGCCGATGATGCAGACGACGACTCAGAGAGTCAGAAGCCAGCACCCTTCGGAGGGATCGGAGGACAGTGGAGCTCGCACCTCTGAAGTGGAGTGGGGATCAACTCAGACGATGAAAGCGGAACCTGAGACAACGGAATGCTAGGAGGAATCTTTCGCCCGTTGAGAGTCTTGGTGTACCTTTAGCATCAGTTACCCTAGATCGTTGTGTTAGCAGTTGTGTGATTAGGAAATGCTTGTGTGTGTTGGGGATTAGTCAGCAGTTATGTCAGGGTGTGGTGATGTAACTGTTTATATTAGGAGTTCTTGGTGGTGTGTGTTAACTAGACAAATGTTAATCACTCAGTTCAGACAATAAAGTGAAAGTTTAAGTAATATGAAATCTGTCTCAAGGACGTTTCCCTTTCTTCTCGTCTTTGCTCTGCAGATGGTGACACACGTAATGGCGGTAATCATGATGGCAACGTGGGGAACAACACGTAGAGGAGTGCCCAACGGACCGCCACGCAGAATGACAATCTGACATAGCCAAGTCTTGGCTAAACCAGACACATCTGATGAACATGATGTTCCAGCAGATGCAACAACAACAGAACCAAGCACCACAGCAGGCGCTCCTCCTCCACCGTCAAAACAGCTTGCGGAATTTCTGCGAGTGAGACCTCCTACGTTCTCTAGCACAACTAATCCTGTGGAAAGCAGGGGATTGGTTGCATGCTATTGAAAAGAAAGTTGGACCTTTTAAATGCACAGATCAAGAGAAGGTCTCTTTGCATCACACCAGCTTCACGGCCCAGCTTCTGAGTGGTTGGACCACTTTAGGACCAACAGAGCGGATGGACACGATTACTTGGGCTGAGTTCGCAGCTGCTTTCAAGAAGACGCATATTCCTGCGGGAGTAGTGGCGTTGAAGAAGCGGGAGTTTCGAGAATTGAAGCAAGGGAATCGGTCGGTGACTGAGTTCCTTTATGAGTTCAACCGGCTTGCCCGTTATGCGCCGGAAGAACGTTAGAACTGATGACGACCGGGGCAGGAGAAGTTTCTGAACGGACTGAATGATGAGCTTTCAGTTCAAACTACTCTCTAGTGACTATGCAGATTTTCCAGAAACTGGTGGACAAAGCCATCGCCAGGAGGACAAGCATCACAGGATGGAGCAAAAGAAGCGCAGGATGGCAAGCTTCCGGTCACAACAATCCTTCCAGTCAGAGGCCACGTATTGTGGGGACCGCCGCAGACTCAACAGGGAGGATCTTCATCGGCACTCGTTTTGCAGCGCCAGGTCTACCCCAACACCACTGGTGGCAACACTGGAGTAAACCGTCCTTCCCCTCGGCCAGCCTCCGGTCACAGCAACTAACCAGCCAACCAAGAAGGAAGTTGGTGGGAAACAGTTGACTTGTTACAACTGTGGAGACTAGGGCATTTCTTCCAATCAGTGCCCCCTAAGCCCAAACGCGCCAGGCAAGCAGCACCAGGACAGAATCCCATGGGCCGTGGGTAAAGGCTCGGGTAAATCACGTCACAGCAGAGGAAGCTCAAGCCGCGCCAGACGTCATCTTGGTATGTTCCTTGTTAACTCATACTGCTACAGTTGTTTGATTCTGGTGCTACACATTCCTTTATGTCAAGGATTTGCTAATGAACATGGGATACCATTAAAAGATGAGAAATACCATGGTAAGTAAATACCCCAGGGTAGCCAGATGCCCGCCAGTTAGTCCTCTGTAACTATAGAAATTCTGGGTATCTTTTCTAGCTTATCTGTTGATAGAATCCAGAGATATTGATGTCATCCTAGGGATGAATGGTTAACTCGGCACAGGGAATTATAGATTGTGCCACAGAACCGTACCTTAACTTCTGAACCTGGGAAGGAAAGTGATCTTTCGTGTCCTCAATACTCATTCTCTCCAACCATCTTTGAACCAGGCAATCCTAACCGAAATCCCTGTAGTACGGGATTACCCAGATGTTTTTCCGGATGATCTACGGGAATGCCACCTAAAAGAGAAATTGAGTTCAGAATAGACTTAGCCCCAGGCACTGCCCCTATCCACAAGAGACCGTATAGGATGGGAGCTAATGAGTTGGCAGAAGTGAAAAAGCAAGTGAAGAGTTGTTGGCCAAAGGCTACATCAGACCAAGCACGTCGCCTTGGGGAGCGCCGTATCTTCGTGAGAAGAAAGATGGAACTCAACGGATGTGTGTGGACTACGTGCACTCAATGAAGTCACTATCAAGAATAAGTACCCTCTACCACGGATTGATGATCTGTTTGATCAGTTAGAAGGAGCCACAGTGTTCTCCAAGATAGATCTTCGTTCAGGTTATCATCAGTTAAGGATTCGGGAAGAAGGATATTCCCAAAACAGCTTTTACTACTCGGTATGGGTTATTGAATGCACAGTTATGTCTTTTGGATTAACTAATGCCCCTGCATTCTTCATGAACTTGATGAATAAGGTATTTCATGGAATACTTGGATAAGTTTGTGGTGGTTTTCATAGATTGATATCCTTGTCTATTCCAAAGACCAAAGAAGGCATGAGCAGCACCTTCGCATCATTTTGGAGACCCTTCGGCAGCACCAGTTGTATGCCAATTGAGCAAGTGTGAGTTTTGGCTTCCGGAGGTGAAGTTTCTTGGACATGTCGTCACTGCAGGAGGGATTGCGTAGACCCAACTAATGTTGAGTCAGTAACCAATGGAAGCAGCCGCAAACGGTTTCGGAAGTTCGGAGTTTCTTAGGATTGGCGGATATTACCGTCGATTCATAGAAAATTTTTCCAAGATCGCGAAGCCCATGACTCGTTTGCTTCAGAAGGATGTAAATTTTTATGGACCCCAGAGTGTGAGCAAAGGTTTTCAAGAGTTGAAGCAGAAGCTTGTAACTGCACCAGTGTTTGATCATGCCAGATCCCAAGAAAGGATTTCAAGTTTACTGTGATGCATCTCGGCAAGGTTTGGATGTGTGTTAAGCAAGAAGGGAAGGTGGTGGCATATGCCTCACGGCAGCTACGGCCTCATGAGAATATTATCCTACCCATGATCTGGAATTAGCAGCTGTAGTGCATGCCTTGAAGATTTGGAGACATTACCTCATAGGTAATAGTAATGAAGTTTTTACAGACCATAAAAGTTTGAAGTATATTTTTACCCAGCCAGATTTGAACTTAAGGCAACGCCGATGGTTGGAGTTGATCAAGGACTACGACGTCAAGATACATTATCATCCAGGGAAAGCTAATGTAGTGGCAGATGCCCTCAGTCGGAAAAGCTACTGCAACGCCATGGAAAGTCAGCAGCTATCGTTGGAGTTATGTGAAGATTTTGGACGGTTGAATCTGAGTATAGTCAGCCAAGGATTTGTGGCAGCCTTGGAAGCACGACCTACCTTGGTAGATCAGGTTCGAGAAGTGCAGAAAGATGATGCAGACATTTTGGAAATCAAGAAGAACATGAAGAAAGGGAAAGCCATTGGATTCTCGGAGGATGAACAAGGTACCGTGTGGTTCGGAGAGCGAATCTGTGTGCCGGACAAGGAGGAATTGAAGAAGCTGATCTTAGATGAAGCTCACGGAACACAGTATTCCATTCACCCTGGCAGCACCAAAATGTATCAAGATCTGAAGGAGAATTTTGGTGGTCTAGTATGCGGAGAGAGATAGCAGAATATGTGGCTGTTTGTGATGTATGCCAGCGTGTAAAGGCTGAGCATCAGAAGCCAGCAGGATTGTTACAACCCCTTAAGGTCCCTGAATGGAAGTGGGAAGAAGTAGGAATGGATTTCATCACCGGATTGCCAAGACCGCATCGGGATTTGATTCCATATGGGTCGTGGTGGACAGACTTACAAAAGGTAGCCCACTTCATACCGGTCAAGACCACTTATTCCGGTAGTAAGTTGGCAGAGTTGTATATGGCCAGAATCGTATGTTTGCATGGAGTGCCACGCAAGATTGTGTCAGACAGAGGAAGTCAGTTTACCTCTAAGTTTGGCAGCGACTGCAAGAAGAGATGGGTACTCGATTAAACTTCAGTACTGCTTATCACCCGCAGACGGATGGACAGACTGAACGGGTAATCAAATCCTAGAAGATATGTTGAGAGCTTGTGCCATTGACTTCGGTGGAAGTTGGGACAAGAGTCTACCATATGCTGAGTTTTCTTATAACAATAGTTACCAGCAAGTCTGAAGATGGCCCGTTCGAGGCTTTGTATGGACGGAAATGTCGCACGCCCTTGCTTTGGGATCAGACGGGAGAACGACAAGTATACGGGACGGATATCCTACGGGAAGCGGAAGAAAAAGTGAAGATCATACAGGAACGACTTCGAGTAGCACAGTCTCGTCAGAAGAGTATGCGGATAACCGCAGAAGAGATCTTAGTTTCGAGGAAGGTGACTATGTGTATTTAAGAGTCACGCCACTCAGGGGAGTACACAGATTTCAGACTAAGGGAAGTTGGCACCACGTTACGTGGGACCTTACAAGATACTGGAACGGAAAGGAGAAGTTGCTTATCAACTAGAGTTGCCTTCCTACCTTGACGGGAGTACACGATGTCTTCCATTGTCTCAGCTGAAAAGTGTTTGCGAGTACCAACCGAAGAAGCTGACCCAGAGCAGATTGAGGTTCAGGAGATCTGACTTATGTCGAGAAGCCCATTCGTATCCTTGAGACCAGTGAAAGGAATACTCGGAATCGAGTTGATCAGGTTTTGCAAAGTTCAATGGAGTAACCACTCGGAAGATGAAGCCACGTGGGAACGCGAAGATGAATTGAAGTCTGCGCACCCGCACCTCTTCGCCCTGAGTTTGCGAATCTCGGGACGAGATTCTGTTTAAGGGGTAGGTTGTAACACCCTGAAATTATCCCTATATAAAATATTGTGCAAAAAGGAATTTTCAGAATGGAATTAAAAGTCTCAATGAGTGAAAAGAATAAAATTTGAAAAAAATCTGAAGTAAAATGGGCTTGGAAAATAATTTTATAAAATTCTTTGCTTAATTATTTAATTTCTGGATTTTTCTGGGAATTAATTGATTAAGGGAAGCCTTTGGCAAAATAAATAAGCTCACAGCAGTGAAAAAAAGAGAAAGGTTTTTAAAATCCCCTTCGCAGCCGCTGGGCCAGATCTCGGCCCGTTGCTGTGCTCAGCCTTCCTCTCGTGCCCGCGCCCTCTCCAGTGCCCGTGCCCCTGCCCGTGCCCCTGCCGTGCCCGTGCCCGCGCCCGTTGCCGTGCCGCCCCTCTCCAGTGCCCGTGCCCGCGCCGTGCCCCCCACCGTCGGGGTCCGTCAGTCGTCTTCCTCGCGCCGAAGGCGCTGTAGCATCCAGAGCCGCCGCGCCGCCGAATCTCGCCGAATCCGTTCGCCTCGGACCCGTCTCTCCCAAATCGGTTGAGGGAAAACCGAGTCCTTATCCGCCTCTACCTAATCCCAGGAAACCGGAGCTGAAATCGTGCGTGGAACGGAGCCCCGAAGCCTCCCGAGTCGGTCTCTTCTCTCTCCCTCGTCGCCGCGCAAAACCCGTCGAGCCCGAGCCGGAGTCCGCCCCTCTTTGCCTTAAATAGTGAGCCTGGAACCCTAGGGCCGTTTTTCGCCCTTTGGATCGAGCGCCAGCCAACCTAGCCGCCTCCCCGCCTTGCGCTTGTTCGCCGCCGCCGCCAGGTTCGGTTGCGCGCCGCCGTCGCCTCAGCCGCGTCGGAGTTCGCCGCCTCCTCGGTTAGGTTCGCCGGACGCCGCTGAAGCCGGCCAACCGTCTCCCAGCCTCGGAACCGCCGGAACGCACACCGCGACGAAGACAGAAGCCTCGCTCGCTCGCCGGCTGTCTCCGTCGCCGTTCTTCGTCGTCTCGCCCTCGGTAACGATCGCCTCGACCCCTTTATCCTTTCCCGCTCTCCCGTGTGTCGCCGCCGTCGCTGTAGCCGCGACCATCGGTTTAGCGTCGCCGCCGTCGCTGTAGTCGCCGTGGTCGCCGTGTGTGCGCCAGCTCGTCGCACCTCAGCGCCGTAGCCGATCCGTAGCCGACCCGACGGGATCGATGCCGGCCGATGGATCTCCTCGGTTAGATCCCATCCGTCCGATCCAAACCCTAGAGATCCCAGCCCCTCGTGGACCTCGGTGGACTCGGTTCATCGTGGACCGATGCCTCCCTCGCTCTGACAGTGGACCCACTGGTCAGCCGAGAGTCCCCTCTCTCCTGTGACGTCTTAAATACTTTTTCGAATAAAATTAATTCAATGATGACCACAATAAATCAGTTAATTCTGTTGCATAGGCTATAAAGGGTTAAAAACTTCTAAAGATCATAACTAATTTATACGAACTCGGTTTGAGGTCGTTCAAGGTCTCTAATTTCTCTAAAATCATGAACTATCCATTAAAAATATAACAATGTACTGTTCATGTGTGTGATGTACTGTTTTTTGCTTGTTTTGTTATTTGCCTATAGCTACCGACGCTCAGGAAGAGGCGCAGTTTGTCGAAGCAGGTGTCGAAGACTGTGCTGGAGCTGCAAGGCAAAGTCCACCACAGATTCCTCTTTCTCATTGAAACATATTGTTTCTATGATTAAGCTATGTTTTCTTTCAACGCTGCATTTATTTTGGAATGTCATCGGGACAGGAAAACCCTAACTTGGTTTTAAGCCTTTTGAAGTGATTACTTGACCTTGTACCTATGGGATAATCTTGACTAGCTACCTTTATTTACTGGTTAGCCTAGAATAACTCTAGGGACTCTGCTTAGCATGCCTAGCAATAATAGAAATAACTTATGGGTCATCATAATGATTTCTATACTATTATTCAGTCACAAGGAATGATGATCCCTTACGACGTGGTCGTATAAGGACAATTTAATGGTTCACTAAAACTTGACTGAAAGGGTGGTTGCGGCACCATGGTTGGTGTTGTTGCTAGCGGTGCTCGTGATAGTTAAGGACCGGTTCGCGGACTACTTGTTGCGAAGCAACACTCGTGCTAACCACAACAGCATGGGTAATGGTAGATCAATGGGTGTAGTACGTTCAACCGGGGTCACCATGGTGTTGGGGGGAGCTTGTGTCAAAAGACCACCATGGCTGCGTTCAATAAGTCCATGTTTGGGCGTTGGATCGTTTCCCAACTCAGAACCCGATCAGTTCTGGCCGGAAACTGGTGGTCCAGCGGGTGGCTTCCTTGTTGTGCGGTTACATAGAGGATATATCACAATTCCTTACCGAGATACCGTGGTGGTATCAGGGCACAGTGATGTTGTGTGGAGTTGTGTCTTGTGGGTAAATTGGTACATCTCTGGCCAGAGTAAACTGTTCGAATAGCCGTGCCCACGGTTAAGGGGGCCCCCTAGCAATGTTTTCTGTGATTAGTCCCACACTACTTAAATTTAATGGTTGAACAGTGGAACTTGTGTAGCTCCAAGTTGGAGTGGTGGGCCTATACCGTTTTGGTGAGCGCGGTATAGCGTTGATTAATACTGTTATTTAAATTACTGTTTTATTACTCTCTCAAATGTTTTATTAAATGCTTTCATGCAAATTATGAGCCATAACTATGCACCCTCCTTTGTTATCCCGTGCACTTGCATATTTGCTGTGTGGCTTGCGGAGTATGTCATATGCTCACCTTGCAATCAACAATCATTCAGAGGAGGACTACAGCGAAGAGGATTTACTTGGAAGGACTAGGAGGGAGCCCAGTCAAGTGCGTGGAGTGGGAATCGTCACGCTGTTGTTGTTTATCCGCTGCTAGAACTTTATTATTTGAGAGGTACCATTCACCTCTGTAATAAATGCGTACGCTATGTAAACAATTACTTTGATTATCAATTTTGTCATGTGTGCCTCGGTTGATTCCTGGACGAGGGTTTACACACAATAAAACTCCAGAATTTTGGATGGAAATTCTGGGCGTGACAAGAGCACGGGGGATGAGGCGGGAGGCGGCGCCGGATCGGACGGCTCCGGGGAATTTTCCCTCCGCCCGATTCGGACGGAGGAGGAAGATGATGCTGACAGGCGGGCCCGGCCTGTCAGCGGGTGCGTGGGCGCGGGTGCGAGCGAGGGCGTGGGCGCGGGCGCGGGGAGGAAAAGGCCGGGGAGGGAAACCGGCCTGCGGCACAGTGCTGGGCCGGCGGCCCAGCGATGGAGAAAAAGAGGAAACAGAGAAAACAGAAGGGAAAAGAAACGGAAAAAGATTTCCAGGATGATTTAAATTCCGATAAGCGTATTTGATTTATTAAAAATAGTTCCTTTGCTCTGTAAATTCCACTAAAAATCCAGTTAATGTATTTTGGCACAGAGAATACAAGAAAAATATTCCCGGCCACGATAATTTATTATCTTGCATTTTACACCATCAATTAATTCCTCTAGCCTTTTTAAATTTATTTTCTTGGGTATTTTTCACAGGTAATATTTATTGTGGCTAAACTCAGGGTGTGACATGGCCCAGGGCGGCAATGCCACATGGCCCCCGGCCGGCTAACGCCGTGGGCCGCCGTCACGGCCTGGTGAGGCCGCCGTGGGCCTAGGCCATTCGCCGCCCTGGGCCACAGCGGTTTTTAAATACTGCCTTGGCCCACGGCGGCAAGAGGGTACTTCTGCAAAAAAACAAAATCAAAAATTAGTTTTGTAAATTAAAAAAAAATTAAATTAGTAACAGTAAAAACTCGATAGTAAAAGCTTGGCGTCCCATCTGCAAGTGGGCCGTGGTTAGCCCAAGGCCCGACAATGACCACCCAATCAAAGCACGAGAAATTAAACTATTTGCCACTTTTTAGAAGATTTGTTTAATTCCTCACAACACCCCTTCTCACAAAGTGAAAAATCTATTGCCACTCGCCCCTCCACGGTAGATGTCACACCTTGAGTTTTTCCCTTAATAGAACCACACAAAATTTATTAATTAAATTGTCCAAAGAAATAATTTTATAAGGCAGGAGAGAAAAAATAATGATCAAAACATTAAATAATAATCTATCATGGCTGGAAATATTTCTCTTGCCAAAATACACTAACAGGATTTTTATTGGAATTTTTAGAGCATAGGAACTAATTTTAATAAATCAAAACGCCTTATCATAATTAAAAATCAATTGGAAATTCCCTGGAAATTCTTTTTCCTTTTATTTTTCTTTTTCTTCCTTTTTCTCTCCCTGGGCCACCGGCCCACTCCTTCTCCTCTCCCCGCGGGCCAGCCAGCCTCGGCCTCAGCCTGCTCTCGGCCCAGCCCGCCTGGTCGCGCGCCCCTCTCCTAGCTCCCCTCTCACTGACCGGCCGAGCCCACCTGGCCACCGTGCCCGTTAGCCCCTACCGCTAACATGCGGGGCCAGGACCCACATGTCAGGGTCGCCTTCCTTCTCCAGCCGAATCGGCCGGAGGGGAAACGTTCCCCGCGCCATCGGATCGCGCTCCCGTTGCCGCCACGTCCCTCTTCCGCCCTCAGTTCAAACCGTGTGGACCACGTCTCCGTGCCACTCCCCCACATCCTCCACCCCTCTCGTGTACGCCCCCATGCGAATTTCACCCCATCCCACCACTTTCGCCGTTCCACTATTTCGCAAAATCCACTCGCCGTAACCACAATCTCCCTTGGCCGAGCCTATGCAAACCTTCCCCGTGTTCCGTTCTCTCTTTCCCCTCAAACTCCTGCACCTGTCGAGTCCCATAGCACCCCGCGCACCACAAACCCGAAGCCCGACCGCCTTCCACCGTCTCCAGCCGGGCACCACCACCGCTGTAGCCGCCGTTGGGCACAACACTCGCCTCCGCTAGCTTCGCCGCACACCGGAGCACCTAGGCCGCCATCCCCGCGAGCCCCCTCGTCTCTGGGGCCCCATTCTCGCCGTTGAGCCCTCGGTGAGTGCCGCCGCCGGCCTTCAGCCACGAAATTCCATTGGCCATTTGGCCCTTTTCCCTCTTAACTCTCTCTACACCTTCACCAGGGCCCCCTAAATCTCATTCGCTCTTCCATCGTCGCTGGAACACCGTCACCGCCGTCATCCCAAGGCCTCGCCACCGCCGCATCCCTCTTTTCGCCACCTTCACTACGCTCCATCATCGCCGAGCTCTGGTGGGGCCTCTCCTCGGTTCTCCCATCTTCCCCGCGGCCCGCCGCCGCTCCCCGCGCGCCGGATGGTCACTGGCGGCGACCATCGGGCCACGCACTCCGTCGCGGCGTGGGTGCGCCGGCGGGGCGAAGCCCCTTTGCCCTCGGCCGTCCGATCTGCCTCGGCAGATCGGGGCCGCCCATGCGGTGCCCATTGTGCGTGCCCGCATTGTGCCACGGTGGCGCCACCTCGGCACCACATTAGCGACTTTGTCCGCTGTGGTGGCCAAGTCAGCCGCCACATGTCCTAACCGCGCTAGGCCGCGCGCGGACTTGTTCCACCATGCACCCGTCACCTGTGAGTCTCTGACCCGTGGGCCCCACCTGTCGGCACAGGTCCCCTCCTAGCCAGATGATGCCATAAATGAGTTTAATTGCGCAATAAATCGATAAGGCAATTCTTTTATATAGTAAAAACACAAAGAATCTTTGAAAATTCATAACTAATTCATACAGGCTCCGATTAATTTCATTCAAATTTCATTAAATCCAGAAAAATGCCAAGAATCCATTAAAAATGGTTTTATCCTTTGTTTCAGTGATATCATGTACTATTTTATTTGTTTATGCCTTGTGTGTCGCTAGAAACCGACGTGTCCGAGCCTCCAGTGTACTACGAGGTCGTTGCTGAAACTGCAGAGCCGGAGCAAGGCAAGTTACATCAATATTCTTGATCATATTATACCTAATTTATGCAAAATATTTGTTTTCTTAAATAAAGTTGCATGTTTTATCATTTCATGTGGAATGGGAAAGGACCTATGTATAGTTAGATCACCATAGCTTGTTAAACCCCTTTTCCTTTGTAACCTGGGTAATAATATGACTAGATTATGACTTAGAATAAACTAGCTCACCTTGGGGGAATAAATACTCACAATTATATTTATTGTTCGACCTTGTGTCAAGATGATGGAACTTTGGTAATTGATAATCATATAACTAAAATATGATCCTAATGGTAGGCTGTGAGTGCATGGTTTTGATGGTCGCACCCATGGCAATTAAGGATTGGTTCGCGGGAACCCCTTAAGCAGTTTTTCGTACATACCACAAGCCAGCATGGGCAACGGCTAAGCTTGTAGCATAGCTTTTCCCTCTCCCAGGCACTGTTGGTGAGGATGGGCATGATGGAGTTGGGTTGGCTTGGGTGTCGAGTTGATCGGCTTCTGGATCTATCGTAGTGCAAGAGGGGTAGTGTAACAGCCTGCCCTCCAGAACCGCGCAGCCCAGCCCATCCGATGGGCGGGCCCACTTACACATAGCACCCCACTTACACTTTCGTCCTCGCTTCGTGTAAAAGGGTTAACCCGGAAGTACTATGGTTAGAGGGACAAGGCCTTATAAGTTGGTTCAACCCTTGCTCAACTAGCAAGGTGGTACTAATCATGTGCACACCGCACTCATGGGCCATATGGGCCATATCCTAATTGGGCCAGGATGTCACACACACCCCCCCTCAAAGGACCTGGCGTCCCCGCCAGTCCAACTTACCCGCATAGCCACACAGGCATATAGGCAAATGTCCAGGAACGCGCCCCCTCTTAGCGCACGTTCGTACGTCCAGTGCCGGCGCCATATGCCATGCCATGTGCCTCACACCGAGCCCACATGCGCCATGCGCCATATGCCCGCACACTGACCCGTACGCGCAACCGCGAGGGTCGGCTCTGATACCATTTGTAACAGCCTGCCCTCCAGAACCGCGCAGCCCAGCCCATCCGATGGGCGGGCCCACTTACACATAGCACCCCACTTACACTTTCGTCCTCGCTTCGTGTAAAAGGGTTAACCCGGAAGTACTATGGTTGGAGGGACAAGGCCTTATAAGTTGGTTCAACCCTTGCTCAACTAGCAAGGTGGTACTAATCATGTGCACACCGCACTCATGGGCCATATGGGCCATATCCTAATTGGGCCAGGATGTCACAGGTAGCCTGGCCGACATGGTGTGCCCTATCGGTAGGTGCAACCTCAGTGTAGTGTGGATGGTTGGGGAGGAGTTGCATGAACGGTCCTGTCATAGCCTCTCGCAAGGTGCCGTGGTGGCACGCCGGCGCATGGGAACGTGCATGCGGCTGTGTGTTGTGGGTACAGTTGTACACCTCTAGCCAGTGTTAAAAACTATTCGAATAGCCGTGCCCACGGTTATGAGCGTTTGGTCAAGACTTACCGTGATTAGTCTCTATAATAATTTGACCTAAAATTTTGTGTAGAAGTAGGATGGATGGTTTGGGCCTAATCAACGTGGTGTAGCGTTGACCAGTGATGTTTAATACTGCTTCATATAACAACTATTTTACTTGTTTCTCAACTACTACATTTTTACCGCTGCTTTATGTAAATGAGCCCCAAAGCCTTTCTTTGTCTCCCGTGCATTGTGCATATTTACGGATGTGACTTATTGAGTACTGTGGGTGGTACTCAGTCTTGTCCCATTTCCCCCTCTCAGAGATGTAGCTCTACTCTGACGATGATCACTATGAGGAGTAGGCTTGTGCTTCCGTCAAGTTGCCTGTGGAATGGAACCTCTGCGCAGCTTAGCTATTTTTATCTTTTTCGTTTCCGCTACATTTGTGTAAGACAATTTTTATTATGTTTGTAAGACGTATTCTGTATGGCAACTTGGTATGTGTGTACCTTGGCTTTCCTAGGCAGGGATTTAATACATATAATGTTCAGAATTCTGGTTGTGAATTTCTGGGCATGACAGTAAACACCACACATTCAAAGAAAACACAGAAAAAAGTGCAAAAAATTGGTTTACCTTGAATGCAGGGAGGAGGAACCGGGGATTTGATTGAGGTCGTGGAAGGGCGGCGCCGGGAGATCTGTCAGTGTCGAGGATGATGGTGGTTGCTGCACAAAAGGCCAGTCAGGGCGGCAGATTTGCTGGCGACAGGGAGGGGAGGGGAAAAATGGGTGCATAGGAACGCTGGTAAGGGAGTTCGCCTGCTGCTCGGAACACCGATGTGAAGGCTAAGACAACGGTGAAATAAAATCATAAGAAATAGTATGATGAAAACTAAGGATGGGAGGAGGTAATGAGGATGGGGAGCAGGTATTCACCGCCGATTCGTTGGTCTCATGTGGCACAATGTGATCTTGGGGAGGCGTCCCAGGGATCTAAGACTATGATGGATCGGCGGCGGCGAAGCTTGAGGCAGCTCTGCGACGACGGTTGAGGCAGCGCACTTGATGGCGAGGTGGAAGAGGTGACACTGCGACGAGGCAGATGAGGTGACACTTGTGGTAGAGGAGATTGGTGCGGCATTGATGGATCAACGGTGACACTTGAGGCGGAGGAGGTTGGTGTGGCGCTACGACGGCCGAATGGTGAGGCAGAGGAGCTTGAGGCAACTCCGCGATGGTGATCCAAGGCAGTGCACTTGATGGTGAGGCGGAAGAGGCGATGCTGCGACGGTGAAGCAGACGAGGCGACACTTGTGGCGGAGGAGATTGGTACGGCGGCGCTGCGACGGTAGGATGACGGGATGGCGAGGTGGAGGAGGCGGTGCGATGGCGGCGAGCACGACGAAGAGCTAGACAAGGTGGCATGACGGAGGCGCGATGGAGGTGGCTAGGGTTTGGGTGGAAGACGCGGTGTTGGGGCAGGGGTATGCAACGACTGAGGGGTGGGGGGTTGAGGCAAGCGGGATTGATCTGAGCTGTTGGATTGAAAGCAGATAACATGGGCTGTTAGATTTGATGATGGTCATGGTTATGAGTAAAAGTAGTTTGTGCATTATAGGATGATACAAGAAGTGTCTAAATGTAAATTTTTTTGTATCCAAGGAACTTAGGCCCCGTTTGTTTGTGAGGTTGGTTGCGGCTTATAAGCCGCACGCAAAACAAGAAACGTTATTAGTATGTGATTAATTAAGTATTAAATATTAGAAACTTGAAAAATGGATCTATTTGATTTTTTATAGATACTTCCATATAGAATGTTCTTGCAAAAAACCACACCATTTTATCTTTTGGAAAGCGTGCTAATACAAATCCCGAGGTATAAGTCACAAGTCAGAAGCACAAGCAAACATGTCCATAGAGCTGACACGTCACAAAAATCGCCCTATGCCCTCAGAGAGCGAGAGGAGTATATTCTTGTGAATTTTGAAAAAAAATATAATTTTGTAAATTTTAAAAAAATAAATATATAAGTAAAAAAATTCCGAGAAGAGAGCATTAGTGGGCCTAATACGGAAGGCCTGTCTGTCATTGGTAACTTTGACCATCTAACGGCTTTGACCGAAACCCCAAACCCAATCCAGTGGTGCCGGCGACCGGCCTCAAGTGCTAAAGCTGGTTCGTCCTGCCGCCGTCGCCGGAGTTGCGTTGCGCCACCGCCTGCCAAGGCGGTGATCGGCAGGATGAATACACGGTGACGGAGGCTAGCTCCTCCTGGCAAAAATCTCTCGCCGGAGAGGTCGTCTGATCATGCGGCAGCTTGGGGCTCAGGCACTCGCCTGTCCTAGCATGAGAGTTCAGAGGAAATCCCCTACCTGCAGCCTTAATCTCGGCCTCTCCACGTCGCCAGGTGGCCACTGGCCACTCCTCCATCTTCCAATGCCATTCCTCCTCGTCAACTCGATCAACCTGCCCTTCCTCACCCGGCAGCCACGGGCCACGATGTTGATATTTCAGTTTTACAATGCCGCTGGTTACTTCCTTAACTACTCAAACATCTTTTCTTTTCTTTCTTAACATTTCTTCCTAAATGCTTCTTCCGTAGAGCTTCAATTTGGCATGTTTCATGGCGTCTCTATTCTATGACTATCTCTATTATTGGTGAACTAGTGAAGGTCAGGTCGCACAACAGGCTGCTTGCTTATCATTGAAATTTTCATCGTCAAAGTAACCTTCAGGCTATGCTCTTCCTTCCCTGTCCTCGATGATTGCGTTAATCTTTACTCTGTTTATTTTGCTTTGCTTCAATATTATGATAGTTTTGGCACAGCACTGTCTGCTTCAGTAAAAAAAACTCAATCTTTTTCAGCCAAAAGTGCATAGGGCCTCCATCCCCTATATTTGGGATTTGGATGATTCCTATGAGTTGTTACTACAGCTCTATGCAGATTGATGACAGCTTTGGCATGATTTGGTTTGTTTAATCGATTCAGTTTGGAACTTTCCCTTCATTGATTAAAGACAGCTCGTCAAACTCCATTTTTGTAGCTCGTGCGTCATTGGTTTTGCTGCTTCCTTTTGTTGTTGCCTCCTCCTAAAGGTGAAGCTTCTCCCGATGTTTCAACGTCTCCTATCTTCCCTTTAATTTTGGCATGAAAAGTGACAGTTTGTCTTGCCTTCCTCCCTCTTCTGAGGCACTTTCTGAATTATTTTGATTAGTCTTGCAAAGTTACAGACAAGGGCTTTCTTTGCTTTTGTTCTTCCAGTCTTGAAAGGAAAATGAGAATACGTTAGTATATCATGCCTTTTCCTTTCTAAAAACTTGGCCAGTTCTTGTTTTCTTATCCTTTATTTTGAGATGCTTTCTGGACATTTTGTTTGATTTGCACCAATGCATTTCGTAAGGTTTGTCAAACTTATCTCTTCTCATGACATGGCATCACTCCGATTAGTATTTTCCCATTTGGACCTTCAGATTGCTCTTTAATTTTGTTCTGGTCAACTGTAGACTATTCCTTTTCAGAGATTGGACCACACATAATTGCCAGGTTGCCTTTTGCGTCAGTTGTTTGTGCCACAGTTTTGGTGAAAATGCTTCCTTTCAAGGTTTCTCTAAAAATGCTTAAAACAAACTGTATATTGTTTCACATATATCTTGACTTTTCTTGTCTGCAAGCATAGAGTTCTTTCAGCCAGCTTCCTCATGTTTAAAGGGAAAGTATTTTGTTCAGTGTTCTGAGGTAATTCTTTTGGCCCGGCCCATTTGGTTGGTTCTAAGGAATGTTTCTAAATTGACGGTTGACGCCTTTCCTCTTTCCGCTAATTGCTTTGAATTGTGTTTTCTTGTATTTGTTTTCTCTAGAAGAACTGTTTGCTATGTTAATTACAGGACTCCTCTGCACAGTTTGCTGAAAATGCAAACTTGTACCTACCTGACCTGTTCTTAGAACACTTTTTGCAGGTACTAGTGTAGCTCTCTTCATTGGTCATCAATTGCTTTTGTGTCTATGCTGTTCACTGGAACTCAAAGCAGGAAATGAGTCCAGCAATGGACCAGAAAACAAGCAGAAGGAAGAAGGTAGCACAGTATTTCCTTTTTTCTTCGAGCAAATTTCTCACTTGAGATGATTATCAATCAGTTTATTTGTTTGCCTCTTGCAGTTTCCCCTATTGAGAATTTTTGGCACGAAGGATAGGAACGCTTCGTCAAGACGTAGTATGGAGTGCTCCATCAACTCCACCGGTTTTGGCTCTTGAGTTCAGAACTTCCTTTTTGATAGCGAAGCAAGCATCCTTTTACTTTATTTGCAAATCATGATAAGAAGAATGTTTTGGCCGGATATTAATCCGTTATCTAAAAAAAGAAGAATGTTACTTTGTTTGCAAATCATGATAAGAAGTATTCATTCCCATGTGTTTTCTGCGAAGTTGAAGCTTGATGCATCATAGTCATAGCTGCAAACTTTATCTTTGGATTAACATTTTTTACCAGAATATCAAACAATATTTCTGAAGTTAATTTCATATTAGAGCTTTTTTTGTGTCTGCAGTTGATTTCAGAGAGAGTCCAGTGCAGTCTCAAAGTAGCTTCCTCGTGTGCATCATCCTCACCCTTCTTCAAGAAGTTTTCTCCTGGTATCTGTCTTTCCATGTTGTTGCAATACTTGTGCATCATTCATTGAACAATTCCCTTTATTATCATACCTAATTTGCCTTCCATTTTCCTCTCTTTGACTAAAATTTTTGGCAACCAGAAAATAGAAGTATGAAATTAAGCAGTTTTAGTTTACCCACGTCAACCACCAGCACACATTCTGAGCCTTTCAGGTGAGAATTTCTTCAAATCACACTCATGCACATCACAAAAATCTTTTGTTTACCATCTGAAATTCAAATGTTATCTTTTAGTGCTCTTCTTTTTGTAGGATATTTGCAGCAACATGGAATGTTGCAGGACAGACCCCGGATATGGAGTTGAACCTGAATGACTTACTGCCTTCTGATGACAACTTAGACATTTATGTCTTAGGGTAAGTACTTAACAAAAAAGCTTTGCACAATGCTTTATCTCTTATCAAATTGACACCTTTTTATTGGGTCTGCAACCCTGACTTATTGTCAATTTTCAGTTCCCCTGTATCACAAACAATTTCAGCACATCTGAGTATTATGCTTTTTTTTCCTGCAAATAAAAGTATCAAGATATCTTAATGTATCATGATGATACACATGGGTATTTGAAATGATACCTATGACTTAATATCTACTAAGTTTGATACCTAATAGGTACTAGACCTGATACCTATATAAACCACACATGATACCAGGTACCAAGCATGGTACATGCGGGTACCAGTTCTAATATCTATGGTACAAGATTCGGTACCAAGTACCAGACCTGATGCCTATACAGATTTGCTATTGATCAAATATTTGATTTTTTTGATTCTGTTAAATAACAACGTTAGTTGTTGGATGGAACTTTGAGATTCGAGATTGAGGAAGCAAGTTCTAAGTTGCACTTTTAACTTGTTGTAATTGTACTTTTAACTTGTTGTTGTTGCCATTATCGATTTATACAACTTTAGTTATAAATTTGTGCAACTCGGTCATAAATATGTACAACTACATCTAATAGTTCGAACTTGGCCTTTGAATATAGAAATAATCGTTTCATGGATTTATTTTTTTCAAACGTTTGACTAATAGGTGTTTCTATACCTATATAAACCAAACAAGATACCAGTCAGACATGGTATATGTGGGTACTAGATCTGATACCTACCAGCTTTGGTACTAGGTTACCTATGGCATCATGATATTCATGGCAATATTAACCATGTTTTTAACGATATCATATAGGTTTCATCAAAATCTTTCCCGTGTTATCGTCATATCTTCAAAATTAATAACCATTAATTTGAGCTAACTTATCCAATCACCTCACAAGATCCATCTGAGTAGGCAGGCCATCTATGCCTACTAGCAGACGGTGGTCATCTTGCCTAGATATAAGGTAGCGACAGGCAATGGGAGTTACTAGTGCTCGCGAGCAGATCGTGGAACCATTGGACTTCATAATTTGTAATTTATGCATTTCAGTAACAAATTTTATTGTGGAATTTTTTGCCTACTCAGAATGTTTTTTGCTTCTTGCACAAATGCAGCTTTATCCCCCATTTACCAGATGCAAATCTAAGTAATTTGAAGCATAGTTTTCATTCGTGTGCTAACTGCAGATTCCAAGAGGTAGTCCCTCTCAACGCCGGCAACGTGCTCGTGATTGAGGACAATAAGCCGGCGGCAAGATGGCTCGCGCTCATCAACCAGGCGCTGAACCGGCCGCCGCCACCGTCAGATGCTTCCGCTATTTCTGAAGCTTCGGGGAGCTTCTCGTTCAGCCACACTGCAGATTGGACGACGCCCAGCCCCCTCGACCTGTCGCTGTGCCACAAGAACAAATCCCCTCTCAGAGAAGTTCGCCGCGGATGCGGGCTCAAGTCGTGCACCTGCCCGCCGGCGGAGAGGCGGCCCAGGAAGCCACCGTACAGGGCCTCGCCGTCGTGCCTGATGATGAGCTGCCGCAACAACCGGCACGCCGTCGAGGGCGACACGACGACGTCGGATGAAGAGGAAGAGGATGCCGTGGTCAGCGACTACGAGAACGGCAGCTTCGCGTGGCCGGACGCCGTGGAGGATCCGGCGACGACTACGGCGACGGCGAGCCACCGGAGGTACTGCTTGGTGGCGTGTAAGCAGATGGTGGGGCTGTTCGTGACGGTGTGGGCGCGGCGGGAGGTGGTGCGGCACGTCGGCCATGTCCGCTTCAGCTGCGTCGGCCGCGGCATCATGGGCTACCTCGGGAACAAGGTCTGGATCCTCTGAACTAATCTGCAGTGAAGCTGAACTGAACTTCGTGGCGGTAACAAATGATTTTGGCGCGAATGAAATGCAATGCAGGGGTGCATCTCGGTGAGCATGACGTTGCACCAGACGAGCCTGTGCTTTGCATGCAGCCACCTGGCGTCGGGGGAGAAGGAAGGCGACGAGTTGAGGAGGAACTCCGACGTGGTGGAGATCCTCAGGAACACGCACTTCCGCCGCCTCTGCAAGACGTCCGGCCGGCGGACACCGGCGAGGATCCTCGACCACGAGTAAGCACAAAACTAACTACTACTACAATGCATTCCATTGCAGAATCTAGTGTCATGCAGTTGAATTCACGGCTTGTTCGTCGATCAGCCGCGTGATCTGGCTGGGTGATCTGAATTACCGGATCGGTCTGAGCTACTCGGAGACCAAGAAGCTTGTGCAAGCCAACGACTGGGACGCACTCTTCGAGAAGGATCAGGTACACAAGTAGCATGCAGATGCATACTCTGTTCAAGCTCTGAAAACGTTATCATTTGGCCGATGTGAACAGCTTAGGATCGAAAGAGAAGGTGGTGTGTTCATAGGATGGAACGAGGGAAAGATCTTCTTCGCTCCAACATACAAGTACTCTTGGAACTCCGACAGCTACGCCGGGGAGTCCAAGAAGAAGAAGAAGAGACGGACACCGGCATGGTGCGTCAGAGACTCGATCAGAGCATGCTATATGCATTCAGAATACATAACTGAATTCACGTTTTGCAGGTGCGATCGGATCTTGTGGTACGGCGAGGGGATAGAGCAGCTGTCCTACATCCGCGGGGAGTCCAAGTTTTCAGACCACCGCCCGGTCTGCGCCGTCTTCATCGTTGAGGTTGCTGTTCTTCACACCAAAAACATTGTCAAGGCTGCCAACATGAAGGTCGGAGCAGAAGAGCTCCTACCACGTTGCAGCTTACAACGACAGGAGTTTTGACACGATATTAGTTTGCACCTGTAGTTTCAGCTCTTTGGGATGTTGTGTGGTATACTAGTATTTTTATGATAGTACTAGAGTAATTTTTTCCGACAAAAATGGATAAGGAATCCTTACAGAGTTATCGCAAGTCACACCTGTTAATTCCTGTTGCTTATTTGCTGCCTCTTATTCTTGTGCTGACGTTTCATGCCAGTGTGAAATAAGTACACTAGTGACTGGGACATAGGGGAGTTTCACCAGTGTATTTGCTTCTATCTTCATATGTATGCTTTGGGGTGGGAGGGGGTTTGGGGAGGAGGAAGAGGGGGTTTCCCAGGGTTTAGAGGCATGGAATGGGTAGTGACGGACCAGCGGTGGGCAGCGGACAAGGGTGGGTGGCGAGGCAGCGGCAGCACCACCGGAGCCATGGGATTGGAGGAGGATGGTTGGCAGGGCTGGGGATAGGGCGAGATGATCTGAGTGATTAGGAGGCAGGGGTGGTAGCCGCCGAAGACGGTGGAGGAGAAGTGGGGCAGGGGCAAAGATGCGTAAGGTGACAGTAGTGGGTGTAATGCCCCGTTTTCTATGCAACGTTAAAAACTAATTTAATAAAAATCTATTCATGAAATTTCGCTCTTTGAATGCCATGCTATGAGTTGTGGCAAAGATCTCAACTTGCTTCCTTTCCTTGCTACCGGAAATCAACTCCCAAAAGTTCCTATTCCAAAATCAAGTCTCAATATCAAAATTTTGAATCCAAACTCCCTCAAAATTCCTATCCAAAATCCTTCAGAAACTCAAAATTGATCTTACTCAATTTCCCCATGATCTCTACCAAATTAATTATTTAATTAAAAATTTTAATTTTTACCAAAATAGTTTCATGTGGGGGAGGGGAACCAAAATTTCGTAAATTTAGGTCGAAAATATTGACCCTATGTTAAACATGCATGTACATTTAAAAGTTTTATTACTAATGCCTTTTTACATGTGCAGTTGTACATTTATATTTTCGTAGGCTTTGTACGTAGTTGTGTATATATAGAAGTTTCTTTGTTACTAATGCCCTTTTACATCTGCAGTACATATTCTCGTAGGCTTAATATGTATTTGTTTAGATTATGTAGCATGGAAGATGTATACACACCTACAAGTAAACCTCTTAGTAAATACACGCTGAACCAAAACCGATGGAGGCTCAGAACACATTTGTAAATCTCATAAATGTTCTACTACTTAAATATATTGCATCGTTGTATCTACGATACAAATACCAAGAGTCATGGACCTACAACAAAACAACATGAAAAAAGATGTTTCCTCATGGTATAATCCCACTCTTGTTATATGTAGCATGGGGATTTCTGTTATACTAATATTTAAATAAATGTTTAGACATGGTACCGTAGCCAGATGGATGGAAGAAACTAACTACTCCCTTCGGTGATAAATATTTAACCCTCAGAATAAGATTTGGTCAAACTTTTAAAATTTTGATTATTAATAACTGGTTAATTTTTTAAAAAATAGTATGAGTTGATTTGCCTTTAAAAGTACTATCACTGATATCATAACTTATTAGATTTTATAAACTTATTTTAATATGAAATTTATAATCAATGTTTTAAAAGTTTGATATACTCTTAGGTCAAATGAATATATTTATGATATTTATGATTAGAAGGTTGAGGAAAGTGGGTACTGTTGAAAGCATAGCCTCAATATCAATAATTATGCACTACCACCACTCTATATATTTTAAATAAATAGAAGTGGTTTAGAGTTAGCTAAGTCTTTCTCAATCTAGTCTCTCTACCGACCAATTTGGAGGGATATCCAACGGAGAGAAAAGGACTCACGGCTTAAAAATATTTGTACTGTTCTTTTAGATTTTTGACGATGCATTATATGAGCAGGATATGTATGTATTGTCCTTTTCAGTCTTTTGATGATGCTACCTGGACGAGCAGTACTGTACTCCAGGGGTATATATATTGTCCTTTTAGATTTTCTTTACAATGTAGTATTCGACGAGCAGTGTATGTATTTGTCTTTTATATGTTGGGTCATTTTAGTTTCCTTATTATGATATGGACAGCATTTTTATGGTCCATTGGGTGTACTGCCTTTTTTTGGCTAAAATTCTAGGTTATTGTCTCTTGATGCATAACTATATAAGCAGAAGAAAAAAAAAGTGTACTAGGGTTTTACAGAAAGACCACTAAAGGGCAAAAAGAAAATGAAAATAAAAGGTGCCCTTAGCACACCTTAAGTCAGAAGGCTAATTTCTAAGCCTGGGCTGTCGTCATTCTCTGCATAGCTTTGGCTCTCTAACTGACTTCCAAGTCCCTGCCTCTTCTGTGATTCGAGTGGTAATAATCTACTGTTGATGAGAATTCACTCCTTGGAAAAATTCTTTGGTTTCTTTCTTTCCCATATCCCAACTGTTTAGGATCAAGACATGTGCTGCACTAGTGTCATTGTATTGTATTAATAATGCACACTATGAACGGGTAGTAGATACAATATTGGACGACCATTTGTGTTGTGCACTAGTACAATCAATGCACGTGTATAATCCTTTTGACGGTATATGCATCCAACAATTTTAGTAGATGTGTTAATATACTTCGTCTTTGTCCTGTCGATAACCAAGTAGGTTGTTCATACTTCTCTACATGGATCGGTAGTGGAGTCCGAAGCTTTATCCTATAGGTCCAAATACTATTGTATCATACTTTAGTGATGAAGTATTCTGATAAGCACTATTGATATAGTGGAGTCATGGATGTACGAGTGGACCGTTTCAAATCCTAACACTCACAAATATTTCTATGTGGCATCGCTAGTTGGTCCAAAGCTCGGAAGTAACCATATCCATAATATTAAAAAACTGAAATAAAGTAACCCTTTGATTCATTTGCTGCTTTGGCTAATCACGATGTAAGTCTTGGACTAATTAATTAAACTTGCAGTGAAATCAATTAGTACCGGGGTTAGTCTTAGAGAGTGTGCGTAATGATCGTATTTTTATTTTATGCCAAACTGTTTTAATAAAAATCTAAATTCAAAAACTTGGTTCTTTAATGGAGTTTGGAATTTTTGTGCCATGAGTGATCTCAGAAAATTCTCAAAAAAAAATTCAAATCAGCCCTAAAGCCTCTATAGAAATTCCCCAAATTTTTGCAAAATTTTAAAACCCCATTCAAACCAATTTCCAAAAATTCAAACCTTCAAAATCTATTTAAATCAGCCCCTGGAAAAAAAATAAAAGCCACTGTATAGCTCGGGCCGCCTCCTCCCTTTCTCGGCCTGTCATTGTTTTCTCCCTCGCCGGCCCGCTCGGCCCAATGTGGGTGCATGCACGTGGGATTTAATCCCCGTGGGCCCGCGTGTCAGCCGCTCCACCCCGCTCTCTCTCTCGGCCTCCCGATGCCTGCACGTGGACGGCTTCGATTGCTTCTACCGCTCGGACCTACAAGTCAGCCGACGCACAGTGTCGTCATCTTCCTCGCCTCCGCTCGTCTTCTCTCTCTCTTCTCTCGATTTCTCCCGAAGCTCTCTCGGTCTTCTCTCTCTGTTCGTGCCCATACCGCCCGGTCGGCCCCTTAAAAACGCGCGGACACCATCATCAACCCCCGCCGCCTCGCCGCCCGGCGTGAGACCCGCTCCGCCATCGTCGCCGCGAGCTCCGGAGTCAAAAAGGCTAAGCCACCGCAGCTTTACTCCTCAACGCCGAGCCTCGGAAGTCGATGCACACGCACGGGCACCTCATCCCATCGCTTCATCATCATCTCCTCTTCCCATTTTTCCACTTTGCCATGCATGACGCAAGCCATAGCGAGCTCCGCCATTATCGCGTCTCGTCGGCCAAGCTCGAGCTTATCCCTTCTTCCACCGCCTTTGTTCGCCGTCGGCTTGCGCCCAAGCTTCACTATAAATAGGGCAACACTCCCCTCCTCCGACCGCCAAGAAATCGAGCCCGAGCAAGCCCGCCGACGTGATCCTCTCTCCGCCGTATTCTAACCCAAGCTCTCACCGTCGTTCCAAAGCACCGCCGGCCAAACCGCCGCCACCGCCGAGTTCCTTGAGTCCTCAGGAAGCTCCTCCGCCACTTCCCGCCGTCAATTAGCCACTAGTTTGAAAACACCCAAATCCGCCCGCCGCCGTCTGCCGTTGCCGCCGCTCTGTATCTCGCCGTAGACAGAGGTAAAATACAAATTAACCTCCTTCTTTCTCTTCCTCACATAATACCGAACTTAAACCACCCAGTCCCGAGCCCCTCCGCCACTCAAATTGTCGCCGGCGACGTCTTTCTCCCTCCGTCGCCGCCGCCGGTTCAGGATGGCCGTCGCCGACCATCTCCCACCGCCCAATAAGCCAATCTGAGCCGTTCACCCGACTCACCATCGTCCCCGCTCCCCATAGCCGTCGGCCGCTTTGGTACGCCGCCGCTGGCGAGATCGACTCCAACGATCGTCGGCCATCGATTCCCCGCCGCGGCCTGCTCCGTCGGACCTCTGCCGACGTGGCACGACCACGTGGGCGCCGCGTCAGCCGGCGTGGCCCGCCTCTTGACCCCGGCCCCACATGTCGGCGCCCTGATCCCGCACCAACCCACCGGGCCCACGTGTCAGCGTCCCAGTCTCCACTCTCTCTCATCAAGCCGGCCCCACCTGTCTGCCTCTCCATCCTCTCTCTTTCTTTACTGTTTCCGGTCCCACGTGTCAGCCACAGTACTGTTTCCTTTCTCCTAACCCGAGGGTCCCAACTATCAGCCTCTGGTTCCTTTTTCTTCTATTTTCTTTTATTTCTTTTCTTTCCTAAAATAATTTTTAATTCTTTTAATTCCAAAGAAAATGACTCAAACTTTGAAAATTAATAACTTTTAAACCGTAACTCCATTTGAGCCCATTCAACTCTCAAAATTTTTCTAAAAATGAGATTTACACATTGGCACTATTAGTTGTCTAAGATAGGTTCTGATTCTTGATGTTTTGCGTGTTTTCTTTTTACAACGCGTAGAGGTCATGTCCGAGGAGTCGCCGAAGGATGATTTTGTCGAAGACTCGCAGGACCTCGAGCAAGGCAAGTCACCCTTGACCATATTAGACCCATGATTTAAAATATATTTTTATTTCTAAAACACTTGCATAATTAGGCCATTCTCAGTGGGGGGTTTCGTGGGGTTTCATAGACATTAAATGACCTGCCAACTCAGCTAAAGTGATGACATGGCACAAGATTAATGAAGAGAGAGATGACTCTAGTTTCATGAGGATGAAACCATGCCACAGCGTTTCCTAGGTCTTGGAAACGGCATGAAACGACCACTGAGACCTTTCGTTTCATCACCATTCCTTTTTCTGGATCCGCTGCGTATCATCCCCGCTGGCCGTCTCCCGCGCCAAACCTCCGCGCGCGCGCAATCTCCCTCTTCTCGCGCCAATCCGTCTCTCATCCCGCTCTTTTTATCGATTTGCGTCGCGCTTCTCCTCCCACCAATTTCTTCTCGGCCAATCCTCCTTTTCTCCCACCCCTTCTGCTCGATCCAGTGTGGCGGCGTTGAGATGCAAACCACGGAGGCAAGCTCGGCGGCTCGTGGCTCTCGCGGTGGAGGAAAGCTGCGTGGCGGCGGCGGCTCCAACCGGCTGGTGCGTGATTCGTCGCCCACGTCACCACCTGTGCCGGCACCTTCAGCACATCCTCCGCCGGCATCTGCGCATGTATTTCCACCAGCGTCTGCGCAGGTATCTTCGCCGGCGTCTGCGCACGTATCTCCGCCACTGCGTGAGCACATATCTCCGCCGGTGTCTTCACCTGTACCTGTGCTAGCGCCTGCACCGGTACTTCCTCAGCCACAGCAAGGCTCAGGATGGTTGCCTGGATGGTAATAATTCTTGCGTTCTTCATTTTCTAGTATAGATTGACAATACTACTACTAAACTAGGAGATGTTCTTCTGAATGTTGGATTAACCCATAGATTATTGCCAATGCTGTCACAGAGCATTACTGAATTGCGTGGAATTTATATATTGGCTTGATTAATTTGGCTGCATTATTCTGAATGAAGGATGAAACCCAGGGACTAGATAGCAATAGAACTCTGCATGTTTGCTTTTGATTTTGCATTTGTGTTCACTGCTATTCTAATTTTCCACACTAGGCAAAAGGAAAATGAATTGGATTTTAAACATTATACAATTCTGGGTGGCAATGTTGTGTGTGACAACCTTATAAACTGCAGTTTTGAAGTTACGAAAAGTAGTCCAAGAAAAGAAGAAATTTTCTG
The DNA here is from genome assembly GCA_003991445.1 of Oryza meyeriana var. granulata. Lineage (NCBI taxonomy): Eukaryota > Viridiplantae > Streptophyta > Magnoliopsida > Poales > Poaceae > Oryza > Oryza meyeriana. The sequence continues at coordinate 299,295 of RYFJ01001222.1, forward strand.
TTGCAAATATAAGAATGTGAGTATCTGACAACAGGGACAATGTTGTTGGATGCCAATGTCACTAGGAAAGTACTGAACTAAGTACGCTTCAAGTCTGGATTTGTTTGGACACCATAATTATTATGTGCATTTCTGGATTTGTCATCTCAGGGGCTATGCAATGGGTGGTTATGAAAATTTGTTACAACAACCATATTATGGTAAATCAAAAAACAATAGAGTCAGCGTCAACATTGACGGTGATGACTCTACTGATGTAAGTAAGCCAGTAAAGAAAAGATATTGGACACGTGACGAGGAAGTTAGACTGGTAATCACACCACACAAATTGTTTTTATATGATAACATACATGAGAATTTTGCAGCATGTGGTACTGACACTCATCTGATAATTTTGTAGGCTAGTGCTTGGCTCAACAATTCTAAAGACTCCATAAATGGGAATGACAAGAAAGGTGATACATTTTGGAGGGAAATAGTTGATGAGTTCAACAAGAATAGCCTACCAGATCGTATAAGAGACATTAACCAGTTGAAGATTCACTGGTCACGCCTAAAGACTGCTATTAGCGAGTTCAATGGCTACTGGAGTACAGTAATGAAAATGAGTAAAAGTGGATACTCTGACGATCAATTGCTGGATGAGGCACAACAGATGTATGAAAGGAAGAACGGGAAGCCTTTTACATTGCTGCATTGGTGGAAGACTCTCAAGAATGAGCCAAAATGGTGTGCATATGCTGCACAATTGGACAAAGAAAAGACCCAGGGGCCAGTCATTGATGTTACTGCTGAAGCAGACCAACCACGTCCCATTGGGAGAGACGCAGCCAAAGCCCAACGCAACAGGAAGCGCAAGGCTGAAGAGGTCTTGGATGGTATTGATATCCTAGGAGATAACATAACCAAAATAGTTGAAGTTCAGAAAGATCGCAAGGAGGAGCGTGAGAAGGTAACACAGACACAACTTGAAATTTCAAGGCTTCAACTACAGGCTGCCAAGGAGCAAAAGGCTGCAAAGCTCCTAGAAGCTTATAATTCACTCCTATGTCAAGACATTAGTAAGATGACTGAGCAAGCTAAGGCTAACCGAGAGAAGACTTTAGAGAGGATGGAGCTAAAGCTGTTCGGTGACAATGACGATGAATGAGGTGAGCGCTGAACTCGGAAACTGTATTCGTTCTGAAACTATGCATGAGTTCTGAAACTTAACTTTTGATGCTATGACTGTTCTATGTGCAGGTTGTGCACTTAGGGTCCAGATATCAACTTATGTGCAGGTTGTGAACATGGTGTCACTTTGTTACTATCTTGTGAACCTGGTAGTCGTTTTGTGCCTATCTTGTGGACCTGGTTACTATTTTGTGTCTGTCTTGTGAACCTAGAGCTTAGGGCTATCTTACCTTGTGAACCTGTTAGTCGTTTTGTGCCTGTCTGGTGAACCAAGCAGTACTGCTAGAATTTTGTTATATGCATGTTGGTTTCTGACTTGTGCCTGTTGGTTGCCCCTTGCCGTGTGCCTTGTGAAACCATGCCGGAGTGCTTGTGTTCACTAAAATGTGTTGGACTGCTCTTGCAGTGTGAAAGCACTGTCATGGAATGTGAAAGGAAGGGGCTGCTGTTGTGGAATTTGAAAGGAAACGGTGGCACTGTTGGAGTGGAATGTGAAATGAAACAGTGCCATTGATGTCTTACATTGAGCTACCTCTATATATATAGCGCACCAAATCCTTCCATCATCCACACTCCTCCCACGATGGCAGATCAGGAAGATCCACCAAGCAACACCATAGATCCCAAGGCTATATTAGATGAATTCCTTGCTGAGGATGACATCTTAGATGACTTGGTTAGTGAGGCCACGAAGATGGTCAAAGCTGGCGTTGAAGCTCTTCAAGACCTAGCATCTGATCATCGACTACGTCCAAGGAACTACATCAACAGGCCACGAGAAGAGTATCATCAACATCTAGTGAATGATTATTTCTCAGAGAATCCTCTTTATTCTTCCAAGATTTTTCGGCGAAGATTTCGTATGTCAAGGCCTCTGTTCTTACGCATCGTCAATGACTTAGGCCTTTGGTCTACTTATTTTACTACAAGAACAGATGCGGCTAATCGTCAAGGGCTCACACCATTACAAAAATGTACAGCGGCTATTCGTCAATTAGCTAATGGTAGTGCCGCTGATCAGCTAGATGAATACTTGAAGATCGGTGACACTACTGCATTAGAGGCGATGAAGTTTTTTGCCGAAGGTGTTATCGCTGTTTTTGGTGAAAAATATTTGAGGCGCCCCACTAAGGAAGATGCTGAGCGTTTGCTTAAAATTGGTGAGAGTCAAGGTTTTCCTGGCATGTTCGGAAGCATTGACTGCATGCACTAGCAGTGGGAAAGATGCCCCAACGCATGGAAGGGCCAATTTACTCGGGGTGATCAAAAAGTCCCAACTATAATTCTTGAGGCCGTTGCCTCACATGATCTTTGGATTTGGCATGCATTTTTTGGTGTTGCTGGCTCTAATAATGATATCAATGTTCTCAACCAATCAACTCTATTTATCAATGAGCTAAAGGGGCAAGCTCCTCGAGTGCAGTACACAATCAACGGAAATCAGTACAACATAGGTTACTATCTTGCGGATGGAATCTATCCAGAATGAGCTGTATTTGTGAAGTCAATCAAAATGCCCATTGCCGAGAAGGACAAGTTATATGCACAACAACAAGAAGCGAAGAGAAAGGATATTGAATGGGCATTTGGTGTTTTGCGACGTCGGTTTTTCATTTTGAAGCGACCAGCTCGTCTATATGACCGGGGCGAACTCGAGAAAGTTGTGCTTGCTTGTATCGTACTTCATAATATGATAGTTGAAGATGAAAAAGCCGAGGACATTGAAGAAAATCTTGATTTGAATGAGACTCCAAGTACATTGGTTGTTGAAGAACCAGAATTCTCGCTAGAAGAAAGCGGCACATTTGAAAGAGCACTAGATAAATATACTGAGATTCAGGATCGTTCCACCCATTTTCAACTTAAGAAGGACCTAGTTGAGCATATTTGGCAAAAGTTTGGACCATGATATTTACTCTATATTTGGCAAAGTTTACTTTATTTGCAACTCAAGTGGTATATGTAGTCAAGTTTGAGATGTCCTATATGTACTCTTTCATATATGTGATCTATTAATCTATCCCATTTCGTATGGATATTGAAGTGGATTTTATATTATTTTTGTTTCATCATATTTATTTGCTAATATTGGGTTCAAATTAAAGACAAGGTCATATATGTTAGATCGTATGCTAGTATTTGATATAAAAACAACAACAAATGGCTACACAATTCATATAGTGTATTTGATCCCAACCTTGTGCACCATTTAAATGCTATGGTTGTCCTTGGAAACAGTGGAATGAAACTTCTCATTGAGAGGGGTTGTTTCATCCATGGTTTCATTGTGGTCTGTGTGATGTGGCAGTTTTGGAAACAGTGAAGTGAAACACCTCATTGAGAATAGCCTTAGAAACACGACTGTTTTTCGGCCACGATTCGTAATCGAATCCGTCAGGCCTAACATATTTGTTGCATCTTTACCTGCCTTGAATAAATTGTTGCCCTGGCCTTTGCAGCCCTGTCATCTCGATATTCATACTTGAGTACGGATATCGATGACCCCTTTTTACCTAAACTAAAAATACGACGATGGAAAAAAAATCAGGGTTTTAATCAAAATGACTTTTCAACCTCGACACCCTTGGTCGAGAGTTTGCGAAATAAAACAGTTTTACAAACTTGGTCATGGGTCGTCGCTGCCTGTGTGGCTCCGACTCCGCGTGACTTTTAAGGACCGTTTCCTTGAGGAATTGCACTGAGCATATAACAGTGCAACCACACGGGTGGAATGGGACGCCCCTGGCCGAGTAATTAGTATTCCCAGGATGGTTGTCGGTAGCTAATAAGTGCGGGAATGGTTGGGTGCCAAGAGGGCGATATACCCCCGTCCCTGAGTACAGGAAATGAGTTCCTAGTACTTGGTTGAGAGGACCCATTTATAGAGCAACGTGCTATCCTGGGAAGGCTCTGGAAAGGCCTTGTCGCGAACCTCCCGCTTGGCCAGTGTGGGAGTAAGCTCGCATCGTGTGGGTAAAGCGTACACCCTTTGCAAAGGTCTATGAACTGTTCGAACAGCCATGCTTACGGTTATAGACGGATGTGAAGTGATTTCTCTAACGTAGATTTTATTTTACAAATATCTGTGCAATTGTTTTGCGGGTTGGGAACCGTTACCAGAATCGGTCTATGTAACTGATGGATGGCCTGTGTGGCCTGAAACGGGCCTGTGTGACCCGGGGTGTTGAATGACACCATAATTGAGCTGTCTGAGTTAAGTAACAAGTTTTGAAATAAAAAGAATCCACCTAAATGGAGGTACCAGAGGAAGATACGCTCCGAATCGGAATTTGTGACAAGTCTCAAACTTGTGGAATAGGTTGAGATGCGAGTCTCTTCCCGACTAACTTACTTGTGGTGAGTTGTTGCAAAGCAACTCACGGAATGAAATGAAGTGTGAGCTTCTTTCCGACAACTCAAAGAGCACACTTAGAGTTTTAAAACCACAAAGTCTTTGAAAACCACTTTTGCGAAAACAACCCTAACATTCCTTGTTGAACCTTACATGCCACATAATTTCCGTGACTTGCTGAGTACCTCGTGTACTCACCCTTGCTTATCTTCTCTCAGAAGTCTACGAAGATGAAGATCCCACCCTCAGCCAGTTCTATCAGGATCAAGTTAAGTACGAGGAGTTTTAGGGTTTCGGTCTAGGTCCCCAAGCCATGCTTGTGGGTATAGGTCTACCCGTGTTCCTCCGCTGCTACTTTTGTAATGTATCGTTACATGTCTCGGGTTCTGTCCGAGGCTGCAACTTTTGTAAGGACTATGTATATTAAATAAAGCAGGTTTGCCTGTAATCCACCGATATCCTGTATATACCAATTGGTCTCCTGAGACTGGTACAAGTATTACAGGTAACAACGTTCCTCCTCTGTTAACCTGTTCGGGTTAACGGGAGAGGGGCGTTACAGTGTGTATGTCTTTAAGTAACTCTTTCGTTCATTTGCAGTTTGGTGGATCTTTTAGACTGTTTGTAATAAAAATAAATAGAAGGTGTTGCTGAAAATGGTTTTTAAATATTTTTTTATAATGAAAACTTTATTAAACTCAGTCATTATATAAAGGTGATATAATTGCCTTACCTCAAGGTTTTTTAAGTAGTGGTTGGAGAGAGATAAATAGAGAGAGAGAGAGAGAGCATGCCTGTGTCCCCCGCGCACACGACTATGCTGTAGGGTTGAGCTCTTATCTCACTTTCTAGCTGACTGGATCAAGCTAGTTCTGGTACTTGTGTGTAGTTTAGCGCTTTAGCCCCGTCAGATCAGGGCGCTCGATCCCACACTATAAAATTAACCACCCCACTGTAGCCGTCTTCCTCCTCCTACACCGCCTCCTCAGCGAGCAAGGCAGCCAGCAGCTAGCTTAGTTCGTCCTGTACTGTAGGTGCAAATAGCTAGCGAGGGAGCTAGGCCATGGGGAGGTCACTGTGCTGCGCGCCTAACGCGAGCATGAAGAAGGGGCCGTGGACGCCGGAGGAGGACAAGCTGCTGGTGGACTACATCCGCAAGCACGGCCACGGCAACTGGCGTCGCCTCCCCAAGAACGCCGGCCTCAACCGCTGCGGCAAGAGCTACCGCCTCTGCTGGACCAACTACCTCCGCCCCAACATCAAACACGACAACTTCACTCAAGCCGAGGAGGATATCGTCATCCAACTTCACGCCACCATCGGCAACAAGTAAGTAATAGTGTGATACTATCTAGTTCTTGCCTCTTATTCTACACATATGCAGCTAGCTACTCCATCCATCCCAAAATATGAGCACTTCGGAAAGAAAATTTTACGAGGTTTAAAGAGAGATAAAATTAAATGAAGATAATTGTGATTGATTGAGATGAGGAGATAGGTAAATAAATTAAATAAAATATGGTTGAGATGAGCGATTAAGTAGAGAAGTTGTTATCTTTTGAGACAAAATTTAAACGCTAGAAGTTACGGTATTTTTATGAAGTTACTATATTTTTGTGACAAAGGGAGTACGTAGTAGCTAGCTAGTACATATTGTCTACCTTTCTCCACGGTTTACCATTTGAAATACATAATTATATCAGGGATCACTAAAATTCTAAAATTTAGGAACTAAAAGTTGCTATATTTTAGGACAGGGAGAGTATATAGTAGCTAGCTAGTACATACTATCTACCTTTCTCCAAGGTTTACCATTTTGAAATACATAATTACACCGAGAATCACTAAAATTCTGAAATTTAGAAGCTAGAAGTTGTTATATTTTAGGACAGAGAGAGTACGTAGTAGCTAGCTTGTACATACTGTCTACCTTTCTCCAAGGTTTACCATTTTGGAATACATAATTATACCAGGATCACTAAAATTCTGAAATTTAGGAAATTTTGAATAAATTTTGCTAAATTTGAACAGTTTTTTGTTAAATTCAAAAAAATCGTCTGGTACAACATCCTGCCGGGACCCACTGAAATTTTGAAATCTAGATCCGAAATTGAAAACCCTGCCTTACTCTAGCTGATAGCTTAAGCTGCTGCTACTTTCGTTGTCATCAATGTCTAGTGGTCGTTCATTGCCACCAAGCTCAAAAGATGGACGGACAACGATGTCAAGAACCATTGGAACATGCACCTCCGCAAGAAGCTTCTCAGCCAAGGTATCAACCCCGTCACTCACCGTCCGTTCACTGACCTCCTCACCGCGGTGAACCTCAGGGGAGCCGCCACCCAATTACCCTTGTGCATAAATGCCGTCAAGCTCCAGGCCGACAATGCCAAGTTGTTCCAGATTCTTCAGGACCTCATCCGTGTGCTCACCATCGCCAGCTTCGCTCTTGCCGTGCAACTTGGCATGGAGGTGAGGGACATCCTCGCCACCATCACTGCTAACTCCGGAGAGCTACTCGGGCAACAGCTCGCTGGCATCGACCTAAGCCGTCTCCCCCAGTACGATAGCAATTACAACCTGCCGCTGTTGACCAACAGCACGCAGCCTGTGAGGCCACCCATGTCGAGCATGTCCCCTGACAGCCTACTGGATAGCTTTGCCAGCAGCACCAGCGTTCTTGCTGACACCGGGGACGTGCTGAGATCACCGGAGCTTGGCCACAACTCGCCAGAGCTCAGCCATGGTGATGGCGCCCATGTAGGCATGTCGTGGGAGCAGACGCCGACGTCGAGCTCGTTCGGCGGGCTAGCAAGCCAGAACTTGGACGACATTGACATCAATATGGATGGCTGTTGGACGGACCTGTTTTTCCCCGGGCCAGCGAAAGGGTCGCTCGCCGAGAGTTTATTGGATTGAGAAGAAAGTTTACAAAGAAATTGGCGATAGGCCGCCAATGACCCGTAGGTCAAACATAACTGAGCAAACTAACACACTACAGCAACATTGTAGCCGTCAATGGCCGAAGATGGCCAAATTTTTTTATTTTTATATTTTGTAATAAAATATTTACAAAAGTATTTTTTAAAAAAAATTTTACAAAAATATACTCCCAACGTCCTTTGGGTGGACGTTTTTTAAAAAACGCCCTCCCAGAAGGCATTTTTGGTGACGTGACAGACGGCCGTTGGCCGGACGGCCGACGGCCGTCAGCAATTTTGCAGGCAGCTCTCTAGCCACCCGTTAGGAGGGCGGCAAGGGGCCGCCTGTAAAATGCCCAACCCCCGAGCCGTCTCTTTTGCGGGTGGCTCCCTTACCGCCCTTCTAGTGGGCGGTTTTTGTCAGCTAGGGGGCCAGCGGCAAAATGGCCGGCCCTTGGCCATTTTTTGGACGGCCCCCTTGCCGTCCTTCTAGAGAACGGTTTTTGGCCGGCCAGGAGACCACCTGTAAAATGTCCTTTTACTTTAAAAAAATTCTTTCGAGTAAAAAATCGCCTGGGTAGAACATCTTACTGGGACCCACTGAAATTTCGAAATCCGAAATGGAAAACCCTGCCTTTCTCTAGCTGATAGCTTAAGCTGTTGATGCTTTTGTTGTCGTCAATGTCAGGTGGTCGTTCATTGCCACCAAGCTCAAAAGATGGACGGACAACGATGTCAAGAACCATTGGAACACGCACCTCCGCAAGAAGCTTCTCAGCCAGGGCATCAACCCCGTCACTCACCGTCCGTTCACTGACCTCCTCACCGCGGTGAACCTCAGGGGAGCCGCCACCCAATTACCCTTGTGCATAAATGCCGTCAAGCTCCAGGCCGACAATGCCAAGTTGTTCCAGATTCTTCAGGACCTCATCCGTGTGCTCACCACCGCCAGCTTCGCTCCTGCCGTGCAACTTGGCATGGAGGTGAGGGACATCCTCGCCACCATCACTGCCAACTCCGGAGAGCTACTCGGGCAGCAGCTTGCCGGTTTTGACCTAAGCCGTCACCCCCAGTACGACAGCAATTACAACCTCTTGCTGTTGACCAACAGCACGTGGCCCATGAGGCCGTCCATGTCGAGCATGTCCCCTGACAGCCTACTGGATAGCTTTGCCAGTGGCACCAGCGTTCCTGCTGACACTGGGGATGTGCTGAGATCGCCGGAGCATGGCCACAGCTCGCCTGTGCTCAGCAACGGTGATGGCGCCCATGTGGGCATGTCGTGGGAGCAGACGCCGGCGTCGAGCTCGTTCGGCGGGCTAGCGAGCCGGAACTTGGACGACATTGACATCAATATGGATGGTTGTTGGACGGACATGTTTTTCCCCGGGCCAGCGGAAGGGTCGCTCGCCGAGAGTTTATTGGATTGAGAAGAAAGTATACAAAGAAATTGGCGATAGGCCGCCAATGACCCCCGTAGGTCGAACATAACTAAGCAAACTAACACACTACAGCAACATTGTAGCCGAAGATGGCCATATACAGATCCTACTCTCTTCTGCTAATCAAGCCGGCTGAAACCCAGCTCCAAACCTCCTCCTTGATAGCCCAAAGGAGCTCATTGTTGAATGGACATGTTGCTAGAGTAGCTACCCCTCTCATTATAGGACCAAAACTAGGCTACATAGGAGGGTAAATGTACCAAGCCAACTTTTCGAAGCACTTAAACACCCCGGCAGAAAAAAAAACTCATCAAACAAGTATGTCATAAGATCATAGAATCATAAACATAGTTGTTGAAATTGATTTTTTATTCCTCATGAATGAATGATTTTATAGCCACTCCACATAAAGAATATAGAGTCAACACCAGACATACACCCACGCATCGTGTCGCACGCTTTGTGCCGCACACCTCACATTGCCTTGCATTGCACGCCTTGCGTTGCACACCCTACATGTCTTGCAGAACCAATAGCATGCCTTGTTCGCACACCTTGTGCTACACACTTTGTGTTGCCTTACGCCACATGGTTTGAGTTACCTTATATAGTTCTATGCACCTTGCATCGCACACCTTCCTCTGCACTTCCTGCTGCCTTGTGCCACACACCTTGCACAGCCTTGTATCGCACACCCTACGCTACAAACGTTGCATGTCTCCTCACGCAACGCCTTGTGTCACCTTACATATCTTGCACACGCAAACCTTGCATTACAAATTCTCGTAAATGAGTTACAAACTCTTCCTTGCACACTTTATGCATCGTGTACTTAGCATCATTGGCACACCGTAGAGAGGTAAATTACAGACTCTAGCTTGCACATCTTGCGCACTCCGAGCACACTACACACTCTGACAACCGTGCCGTATCAAGCGCACCCTATAAGTCATGCAAGCCTTGAGAAGTGAACAATCCTTTAAAGTTACTAAAGGTTCCATCTTTTCCCAAAAACTTAATAAACACTGCAGCTGAAAAACTCATCAAACAAGCACGTCATAAGATCACACAAGCATAAATTGTTGCAATACATAACGACTTCAAACACTGGATTGGAACGAGCCAGTAAGATGAGATTCACCAAACGATAGATTATTCTGCAGCACCAAACAAATCGCCTTCTCTTCCTCATCTTCCTTCACAAACAGATCAATTGAGTGAGCTGTCCCCACCTTCTCCCTGAGCTGATCTCATGGCGAACGACAGTTACCAAATAACTGAAGTTTACACTTATCAGGTGAGAATGGATATATAAAATTGATAATGTTGCTTCACGGTTTCTTTTTTCAAAGCATCATTTCATAGGAAATGAATATCTGCTATTATGAAATCTAAATATTACATGTTTGTTTAACCTTGATACTGCAATTAGATTGTGTGCTTGTCTCCCAGTTAGTTTGTATTCCTTATGAGAATGTGATACTGGACATAACTATGTAGGTCTTGTAAATTAAAGGTGGAGAGGAGGGGAAGAGATGACTAATGAATGCGGCTAAATAACTCCTTGATTTAACAGTTGATAATTTTACACTAACATAATCAAATGGCTTAGGAATTCTACTGACTTGGGTGGAGAGGAGGGGAAGAGATGACTAATAAACGCAAATAAGTAACTCCTTGATTCAACGGTTGATAATTTATACTAACATGATCAAATGGCTTAGGTTTGCTACTAACGTGGCTTCATACATGTGCTTCTTTTGGTCATAACTATATAGGTAGAAGAGGTGGTTACCATCTTCATGCTCAGAATCTACGCAATTTGCTATGGTGCATTTTTGAGATTTACATTAAATGAAAGGAAGGCTATTATTATGAACTAATTCCTCCCTAGGTTGAATGTCATCTTGGCCAGTAAAGTTCCTAGTAGGTTTTGCGTCGAAAGCCGATTGTTGTCCTGGAAACTTTAGACAATATGAGAAGTGGGCCAGAGGTTTTTAGAAACTAGTAAGCCATTCTATATTATAGAGCTAGCAGTTTTTTTTCTTTTTTTCCTGAGAAAGAGAGGTCGCTCCCTTCCATTTCTATTTATAGAAACGGAGATGTCTTACAAGATTCACAGCACCAAAGAAAGAAATATGGAACATCAGTTCAACAAACTAATTAAAGTGCTATCCTAGCTCATATTCATTTGCCACTAAGCTACAAGACTAAGACCCTGTTCGGCAGCGCGGCGGTAGATGGCTTAAATAAGCTGGCTTTTTTACTGCAGAACGGTGGCTTAAATAAGCTGTCCCGCTGGCTTCTTCCGTCGACGTGCGCAGACGGAGCGGAGTCGTTGCCAGCCGGACGGAGCGTCAGTGCGTAGACGGAGAGGCGTCGTTGCAAGCACCGACGGAGCCACCTGTGAGTTCGGACGGAGCAATGACCGACCCAGCTCTCGCGGGCGCGGCGACGGCGCAGGCCAGCGACGGCGGGAACGGCGACGGCGCAGGCCAGGGGAGAGCGGCGACGGCGCAGGCCAGGGAGCGGCGGCGCAGGCCAGGGAGCGGCGACGGCACAGGCCAGGGGAGAGCGGCGACAGCGCAGGCCAGGGAGCGGCGACGAGCTCCTCCCCGACGGATCGGACCGTTGACCGTCATATCGGACCGTCCGACTCCCTAGGATCGGACCGTCCCAATCCCCCATCGGACCGTTGCCCCACCGGGATCGGACCGTCCGCCGCCATATCGGACCGTCCGACTACCCACGATCGGACCCGGGCGCGGTCGAGTTCCTGGGCGCGAGGGCCCGGGCGCTGACGCCAGGCGCGAGGGCCCGGGCGCGAGGGCCCGGGCATGGGAGCTGACCCGGGCGCGTGCGAGTTCCCAGGCGAGAGGGCCCGGACACGGTCCCAGGCGCTAACAATAAGCAGACAATTTGTTACAAATTGCAAAATAAATACATAAATCTAACCACTTGCCACGTGATTTGCAATCCAGTCACGAATTGTATTCATGGACTCCTCGCTATTTGGCGCATTGTACCGGACGCAGAACGGCGATGCAAGTGGTTCAATGGCCTGTCCATTGTACAGTTGGTTGACTTGCATGAAACTATCGTCTTGACAGTCCACCCCAAAGTTATGCAGCGTAAATGCAGACTGTATGATGACAGTCTGGACTTCAATATCGTAGCTCGAGACACCTTTTAGAATGCGCCATCTATTTTTAATTCTCCCAAAAAGCCTCTCAATTGAATTTCTCAGAGATGAATGTAGGAAGTTGAACTCTTCATGCAGTCCATCCGGCGCAGGTGTATTACGTCCGACAAACTGGTCCCGGTGGTAGCGTACCTGGGGATATGGTGGGAGGAATCCCATTCGACAAGGATACCCAGAATCTACGAGAAAATATTTTTCTACAAAACATGACACTGTTGTCAGTACTGATCACGAAGAAATGCAAAAAAACAAGATCGAACTGATGCGAAAGGACCATTACAGTGAAACAGATGGACCAAACCCACCCTGTCCTGCACCTCCTCCCTGTCCAGCCCTTCCAACCCCTGCACCAAACTCTCCATACCCCGGACCTCCCCAACCTGGAAAATATCCTCCTGGACCGAAACCCCCCATAAAAGGCCCATACCCCCACTGCCCTGCTCCTGGAGCAACCCCCCCATGTCCCTGTGCAGCACCAAAAAAGGCACCACCAAAACCAGGTTGACCTCCCATAGGAGCAGTACCGCCCATGTTCCCTCCCATCTTCAGGTTGAAACTGTTCTCGATGAAGTGCGCTCGCTCATCAGCATTTTTGCAGTTCTTCAAGAAAAACCGACGATAGTATGGGTCATGGAAGAGATGCATGGCTTTCATCCATGTAGGGCTCGTTGTGTTGTGGCCATCGGACTCCACGAGATCCATGCAAGCTTCTGGGCATTTCTCTTTCATCTGGTCCAACCTCTGGGCCCTACTCTCCATAGCCTCCATCCTTAGGTCAGCTAGACGGTGCAAGGCTGCGCCAGCTGATGAGTCCGTAGTAGTTCATGTTCTCTTGGAAGAGCCCCCTGTAGAAGCATCTTCAGGAATGCTTCTCTTGCCCTTGCCCTTCTTCTGATTGCTTCTGCCTTGAGGAAAGGTTCCTCTGAAAGGAATGTTGGGCAGTGCTTCCAGGTCGATAGGGTCTGGAGGAGCAGCTTCTTTCTCCTGAGCTGGCTGCTCAGCTGCTGCCCCTACGACCTAGGAGTGGTCTCCGGTGACTGTCCGTCCACGGAAAATAGCAGTGTGCTCTTCAATGAACCTCAAAGGGGTCTTGCGAAACGTAGCAACATCTTTCTTCATCTGCTACCATATGAGTATTTTAATTATAGCAATTCAAACATGGGGCATTTCCCATAATTGACATGCATAACAGCAAAAACATATATATAAAACCTCAAAGGATGGCTGCTAGATGGGATAAATTGATTGATTAATGAGACGACATATATATGAGCACTACAATTGTGCTTTCGATACTTGGCATCAATGCAACAGAGCCGAAGGTGATGGGCTGTGTTGGTTTCTAAAAAAATGGTGCTGTGATTTTCAAGTTACAGACAATGAGAAATTTCAGAAATGAGGATTTCAGTTATAGCAATTCAAACATGGGGCATCTCCCATATTTGACATGTAGAACAGCAAAAACATATATATAGAACCTCAAAGGACGACTGCTAGATGGGATAAATTGATTGATTAATGAGACGACATATATATGAGCACTACAGTTGAGCTTTCGATACTTGCCATCAATGCAGCACAGCCGAAGGTGATGGGTTGTGTTGGTTTCTACAAAAATGGTGCTATGCTTTTCAAGTTACAGACAATGGGCAATTGCTGAAATGAAGTACTAAACACAACTCAGTGACGATGAAATTACAGACAATCACCCTTTCGGAAGTAAACTAGCTGTTCACAATAGAAGTTTGTGGAACCACATAGACTATGAAATGGTTGTCATAACTATCTAATTTTCATAATTGCACAACACATACCTAAAATGTTGACAATACAGAAGATGTTCACAGAGTGTTGACATACAAAAATGAAAAAGCCAACAACATTTTATAACAGTGCGTTATCAGTATATATTCACTGAGAAAACAGCCATTTGATTTTTCATGAGGAAGCTATATATCAGTTCATGACCATATAAACAATCAAATAAGCACAAAATTATAGTTAACTGCTCAACTTTGCCAACACATGTCGATTCAAAAATGTACACCGAGAGGACTTACCGAAATCATCCTCTCCCACCACGCATCGTCAGCTACAATGGCTTGAGTCGCTGGATCACGACCGAGACCTGTTGCATTTGATTCAAGCCAGCACCACAGCACCCATCGCTTTTTCAATGCATCCCAGTAGTTTTTGATTTGCTTCCTGGAGACCTTCCTCCCCCTCCTATCAAACAATTTCTTCTCCAAGTTGATGTATCCCATATTTTTCGGGAAGTTGGAGGTGATGTTACCGGCGGCTATCTCTTCCATGCAACATTGGAGGAAGCAAAGCTGGTCGTCGGCGGACCATGTCACGCGACCCTCGCTCATCTATGAATTGAGTTCAACACCGTCGCATCACCGGAAATGTTGCGAAACAATAGTTGTGGCTTACCTTAGGGGGCCTGCTAGATGGGAATCGATCCCAGTCGATGCAGCGGACCACAGTGGAAGGGGTCACGCGGCGGACGAACGAACGCAGCGCGTTAGGCGAGGTTGCGACGACCTTGGTCAGGACATGTGCGGCGACGTCGACGTCCTCCTCAACCGTGCAGCCGGAGCGGGCGTCGGACTGCAACGACGCCGTAGATCCAGAGCTGGAGTCCAGGGCGGCGGGAGACGACCGGCTGGTCGAGGTGCCTCCGGCTGCTCGACGCTTCAAAGACGGTCCTCCACCTTCCCGATCGGCACCCACTCGGTTCACCGGTGGCCGTTTGCAAGGCATCCTGCCGGTGGAGGCTGCTTGAAATAAAGATGAGAGGACGAAGAAGACGACACGCACATATTAGCAGCAGCCGAAAGAAGGGGAATCTTACCTCACTGTGCGGCACGAGAGGTGGGGATGCCGACAAGCGGTGCTGGCTCCGCCTTCTGGTCGGGAGAGGACGAGGGGAGCAGCGAGGAAGACCGCCTTTCTCCGACGTCGATGCGCACTCGGGCTCCTCGGCTGCCGCGCCCAGAGCACGCTGGCCCCTGGGCTCTCTTTTTCCCGACCGGTCACCAACGGCCGCCTGCTCCTCCACCACCGTCCCCTCCTTGGAGAACTGCGCGCAGCACGACGGATTGTCGGCGATTCCTCCTGCGGCGTTGTGACCTCGCGAGCTGGTATCCGCGGCCGGATCTGTGAGCACTGCTGTGGGGGAGTTGCGGCTGGCGGTGGCAGGGCCATTGCCCCTCACGCTCCAGACGGCCAGGAGACTGCGCGTCACGGCGACGCAACCGTTACGTTCCCACGTGCGGAGCGGGACATGGCTCGTCGCGCGTTCGCATGTGCCAAATTTTTCGTCGGCTCATTTAAGCCGCACTGATAAGTGTTCGAAGGTGAGGAAAAAAAAGATTACGTAAAACGAGGTAAGCCATTAGTGTATGATTAATTAGGTTTTAATTATTACAAACTTAAAAAATGGATTTATTTGATTTTTTAGAGCAACTTTTATATAGAATTTTTTTTGTAAAAAACGTATCGTTTAGCAGTTTGGGAAGCGTGCTTACAGATAACAAGAGAGTTTTTTCTCTCTTTGCTTATGTTGGAACTAAGGCTAAGACATAATTTAAAGGTGAGAGAAGAGTAAGAAGATCACGCAAAACAAGTTGAGTCATTAACGTATGATTAATTGAGCATTAATTATTTTAAACTTAAAAATAGATTAATATGATTTTTAAAGCAATTTTTATATAGAAAATTTTTTTATAAAACACACCGTTTAACAGTTTGGGAAGCGTGCTCATGAAAAAGGAGAATTTTTTTCCTCAAAACATTCAAACTGAGCCTAACAGTTGCAACTTGCCACCAGTAACATCAGTGCCCTTCAGAACAGCAAAGCACACTGATCAGGCTACGAACACTCAGTTAATTCGCAAGAAAAAACACGCACCTCAGAATTATAGGAACCTCTGATCAGTCCAACAACAAAAATAAGTTTCCGCCTCAGCGTGGTGCGAGGTTCAGTACAATCTCACAGCCTGTGCGGCATTTCGACGAACACATCGCGTGCAAGCCTAAATGCCATGGGGAAAGATCTGATAAGTAAATACGCGGCGATCACATATCGCGGGACTGAGAGTGCGGGGAAAATTAGCCGGGGAACGAGCTAGTCGTCGTCGGTGGAAGTGGAGGTGGAGGTGGCAGCGGTGGCGGGGTGGGCGGTGAAGATGCGATGGAGGTGGGATGCAAGCGCGCCGGACTCGTCGGCGTTGGCCTCGCGGTGCAGGGCGTCCTGGAGGTCGCGCATCCAGAGAGAGAGGTCGTCCTGCTCGCGACGGAGGTCGGCGTTGTCGTAGGCGAGGTCACGGAGGCGGTGCTTCTGGCCCAGGGACCGCAGGCTCATCATGAGGACGCCCGCCATGAGGAGCAGCTGCACGAACCCGTCCTTCCGCTTCGCCGCGTTCTTCAGGAAACCCAGCGGCCGACGTCTCCCCGCACTCCCGCCGCCTCCACCAGCGCCAGCGCCGCCGCCCGTGAGATCCGCCATCCTCGGTGATGGTGCTTCGACTTGCGTGGGTTTTTGGGTGCGGTCGTCGTGGGAGACGGCCAGACGGGTTGTGGAAGAAAAGGATTGAGATCTTTCCCCATGGCATTTAGGCTTGCACGCGATGTGTTCGTCGAAATGCCGCACAGGCTGTAAGATTGTACTGAACCTCGCACCACGCTGAGGCGAAAACTTATTTTTGTTGTTGGACTGATCAGAGGTTCCTATAATTCTGAGGTGCGTGTTTTTTCTTGCGAATTAACTGAGTGTTCGTAGCCTGATCAGTGTGCTTTGCTGTTCCGAAGGGCACTGATGTTACTGGTGGCAAGTTGCAACTGTTAGGCTCAGTTTGAATGTTCAGGTTGAGGAAAAAAATTCTCCTTTTTCATGAGCACGCTTCCCAAACTGTTAAACGGTGTGTTTTATAAAAAAATTTTCTATATAAAAATTGCTTTAAAAATCATATTAATCTATTTTTAAGTTTAAAATAATTAATGCTCAATTAATCATACGTTAATGACTCAACTTGTTTTGCGTGATCTTCTTACTCTTCTCTCACCTTTAAATTATGTCTTAGCCTTAGTTCCAACATAAGAAAAGAGAGAAAAAACTCTCTTGTTATCTGTAAGCACGCTTCCCAAACTGCTAAACGATACGTTTTTTACAAAAAAAAATTCTATATAAAAGTTGCTCTAAAAAATCAAATAAATCCATTTTTTAAGTTTGTAATAATTAAAACCTAATTAATCATACACTAATGGCTTATCTCGTTTTACGTAATCTTTTTTTTCCTCACCTTCGAACACTTATCAGTGCGGCTTAAATGAGCCGACGAAAAATTCGGCACATGCGAACGCGCGATGAGCCGTGTCCCGCTCCGCGCGTGGGAACGTAACTGTTGCGTCGCCGTGACGCGCAGTCTCCTGGCCGTCTGGAGCGTGAGGGGCAATGGCCCTACCACCACCAGCCGCAACTCCCCCACAGCAGTGCTCACAGATCCGGCCGCGGATACCAGCTCACGAGGTCACAACGCCGCAGGAGGAATCGCCGACAATCCGTCGTGCTGCGCGCAGTTCTCCAAGGAGGGGACGGTGGTGGAGGAGCAGGCGGCCGTTGGTGACCGGTCGGGAAAAAGAGAGCCCAAGGGCCGGCGTGCTCTGGGCGCGGCAGCCGAGGAGCCCGAGTGCGCATCGACGTCGGAGAAAGGCGGTCTTCCTCGCTGCTCCCCTCGTCCTCTCCCGACCAGAAGGCGGAGCCAGCACCGCTTGTCGGCATCCCCACCTCTCGTGCCGCACAGTGAGGTAAGATTCCCCTTCTTTCGGCTGCTGCTAATATGTGCGTGTCGTCTTCTTCGTCCTCTCATCTTTATTTCAAGCAGCCTCCACCGGCAGGATGCCTTGCAAACGGCCACCGGCGAACCGAGTGGGTGCCGATCGGGAAGGTGGAGGACCGTCTTTGAAGCGTCGAGCAGCCGGAGGCACCTCGACCAGCCGGTCGTCTCCTGCCGCCCTGGACTCCAGCTCTGGATCTACGGCGTCGCTGCAGTCCGACGCCCGCTCCGGCTGCACGGTTGAGGAGGACGTCGACGTCGCCGCACATGTCCTGACCAAGGTCGTCGCAACCTCGCCTAACGCGCTGCGTTCGTTCGTCCGCCGCGTGACCCCTTCCACTGTGGTCCGCTGCATCGACTGGGATCGATTCCCATCTAGCAGGCCCCCTAAGGTAAGCCACAACTATTGTTTCGCAACATTTCCGGTGATGCGACGGTGTTGAACTCAATTCATAGATGAGCGAGGGTCGCGTGACATGGTCCGCCGACGACCAGCTTTGCTTCCTCCAATGTTGCATGGAAGAGATAGCCGCCGGTAACATCACCTCCAACTTCCCGAAAAATATGGGATACATCAACTTGGAGAAGAAATTGTTTGATAGGAGGGGGAGGAAGGTCTCCAGGAAGCAAATCAAAAACTACTGGGATGCATTGAAAAAGCGATGGGTGCTGTGGTGCTGGCTTGAATCAAATGCAACAGGTCTCGGTCGTGATCCAGCGACTCAAGCCATTGTAGCTGACGACGCGTGGTGGGAGAGGATGATTTCGGTAAGTCCTCTCGGTGTACATTTTTGAATCGACATGTGTTGGCAAAGTTGAGCAGTTAACTATAATTTTGTGCTTATTTGATTGTTTATATGGTCATGAACTGATATATAGCTTCCTCATGAAAAATCAAATGGCTGTTTTCTCAGTGAATATATACTGATGACGCACTGTTATAAAATGTTGTTGGCTTTTTCATTTTTGTATGTCAACACTCTGTGAACATCTTCTGTATTGTCAACATTTTAGGTATGTGTTGTGCAATTATGAAAATTAGATAGTTATGACAACCATTTCATAGTCTATGTGGTTCCACAAACTTCTATTGTGAACAGCTAGTTTACTTCCGAAAGGGTGATTGTCTGTAATTTCATCGTCACTGAGTTGTGTTTAGTACTTCATTTCAGCAATTGCCCATTGTCTGTAACTTGAAAAGCATAGCACCATTTTTGTAGAAACCAACACAACCCATCACCTTCGGCTGTGTTGCATTGATGGCAAGTATCGAAAGCTCAACTGTAGTGCTCATATATATGTCGTCTCATTAATCAATCAATTTATTCCATCTAGCAGTCGTCCTTTGAGGTTCTATATATATGTTTTTGCTGTTCTGCATGTCAAATATGGGAGATGCCCCATGTTTGAATTGCTATAACTGAAATCCTCATTTCTGAAATTTCCCATTGTCTGTAACTTGAAAATCACAGCACCATTTTTTTAGAAACCAACACAGCCCATCACCTTCGGCTTTGTTGCATTGATGCCAAGTATCGAAAGCTCAATTGTAGTGCTCATATATATGTCGTCTCATTAATCAATCAATTTATCCCATCTAGCAGCCGTCCTTTGAGGTTCTATATATATATGTTTTTGCTGTTATGCATGTCAATTATGGGAGATGCCCCATGTTTGAATTGCTATAATTAAAATACTCATATGGTCGCAGATGAAGAAAGATGTTGCTACGTTTCGCAAGACCCCTTTGAGGTTCATTGAAGAGCACACTGCTGTTTTCCGTGGACGGACAGTCACCGGAGACCACTTCCAGGTCGTAGGGGCAGTAGCTGAGCAGCCAGCTCAAGAGGAAGAAGCTGCTCCTCCAGACCCTATCGACCTAGAAGCACTGCCCAACATTCCTTTCAGAGGAACCTTTCCTCAAGGCAGAAGCAATCAGAAGAAGGGCAAGGGCAAGAGAAGCATTCCTGAAGATGCTTCTACAGGGGGCTCTTCCAAGAGAACACGAACTACTACGGACTCATCAGCTGGCGCAGCCTTGCACCGTCTAGCTGACCTAAGGATGGAGGCCATGGAGAGTAGGGCCCAGAGGTTGGACCAGATGAAAGAGAAATGCCCAGAAGCTTGCATGGATCTCGTGGAGTCTGGTGGCCACAACACAACGAGCCCTACATGGATGAAAGCTATGTATCTCTTCCATGACCCATACTATCGTCGGTTTTTCTTGAAGAACTACAAAAATGCTGATGAGCGAGCGCACTTCATCGAGAACAGTTTCAACCTGAAGATGGGAGGGAACATGGGCGGTACTGCTCCTATGGGAGGTCAACCTGGTTTTGGTGGTGCCATTTTTGGTGCTGCACAGGGACATGGGGGGGTTGCTCCAGGAGCAGGGCAGTGGGGGTATGGGCCTTTTATGGGGGGTTTCGGTCCAGGAGGATATTTTCCAGGTTGGGGAGGTCCGGGGTATGGAGAGTTTGGTGCAGGGGTTGGAAGGGCTGGACAGGGTGGAGATGTTGGACAGGGCGGAGGTGCAGGACAGGGTGGGTTTGGTCCATCTGTTTCACTGTAATGGTCCTTTCGCATCAGTTCGATCTTGTTTTTTTGCATTTCTTCGTGATCAGTACTGACAACAGTGTCATGTTTTGTAGAAAAATATTTTCTCGTAGATTATGGGTATCCTTGTCGAATGGGATTTCTCCCGCCATATCCCCAGGTACGCTACCACCGAGACCAGTTTGTCGGACGTAATACACTTGCGCCCCATGGACTGCATGAAGAGTTCAACTTCCTACATTCATCTCTGAGAAATTCAATTGAGAGGCTTTTTGGGAGAATTAAAAATAGATGGCGCATTCTAAAAGGTGTCCCGAGCTACGATATTGAAGTCCAGATTGTCATCATATAGTCTGCATTTACGCTGCATAACTTTGGGGTGAACTGTCAAGACGACAGTTTCATGCAAGTCAACCAACTGTACAATGGACAGGCCATCGAACCACTTGCATTGCCGTTCCGTGTCCGGTACAATGCGCCAAATAGCGAGGAGTCCATGAATACAATTCGTGACTGGATTGCAAATCACGTGGTAAGTGGTTAGATTTATGTATTTATTTTGCAATTTGTAACAAATTATCTGCTTATTGTTAGCGCCCGGGACCGTGTCTGGACCCTTTCGCTCGGGAACTCGCATGCGCCCGGGTCAGCTCCCGTGCCCGGGCCCTCGTGCCCGGGACCTCGCGCCCGGCGTCAGCGCCCGGGAACTCGACCGCGCCCGGGTCCGATCGTGGGTAGTCGGACGGTCCGATATGGCGGCGGACGGTCCGATCCCGGTGGGGCAACGGTCCGATGGGGGATTGGGACGGTCCGATCCTAGAGAGTCGGACGGTCCGATATGGCGGCGGACGGTCCAATCCCGGTGGGGGCAACGGTCCGATGGGATTTGGGACGGTCCGATCGTAGGGAGTCGGACGGTCCGATATGACGGTCAACGGTCCGATCCGTCGGGGAGGAGCTCGTCGCCGCTCCCTGGCCTGCGCCGTCGCCGCTCTCCCCTGGCCTGCGCCGTCGCCTCTCCCGCCGTCGCTGGCCTGCGCTGTCGCCGCGCCCACGAGAGCTGGGTCGGTCACTGCTCCGTCCGAACGCACAGGTGGCTCCATCGGTGCTTGCAACGACGCCTCTCCGTCTACGCACCGACGCTCCGTCCGGCTGGCAACGACTTCGCTCCGTCTGCGCACGTCGACGGAAGAAGCCAGCGGGACAGCTTATTTAAGCCACCGTTCTGTAGTCAAAAAGCCAGCTTATTTAAGCCATCTACCGCCGCGCTGCCGAACAGGGTCTAAAGCCGAAACATAACCAACATCTAATGCTAGAAAGGCAATAAAGCTAGCCACATAGCACCAATGTTCTTCATCAGCAACAACCTACTCCAAACTGCATAAGTAACACCTCAAGCCAAAACCTATCAGCAACAAAACCACCCCCATCTTCCATACAAGCTTTCGCTGCTAGTTCATCTTTCTATTCTTCTTACTCTCATGCGCCATCCAAACATCAAGCTAAAAACTTCACTTGCTATGTGCCTTATAAGCTTGCATCCCTCTAGTAGCTTTCCTGCTTTTTCCTGTAACTTCTACAAAACAACCCATAAATATATCAAATTACATATTCTAAATATAGTTTTAGTTGTATCTTTAGGAAGAATATTTTTGAAACGTATTGAGTTTCTAAATGTCCATATTGTCCATAAGATGGCTGCAGTATCTATTACCACCAATTGTTTTTTCTCTCTGTCAAAGTTACTCAGCCAGGTCCCAAACAAATATTGAATGCTATTGACGGAACCAAAATTAAATACATACTTTACTATGCTCTAGGTAAATCTTACTAAAAGATAATTGAGAAACAGATAATCAACCGTATCTTGTTGAGGGCAGAATTGACAACACATTTCTTTTACTTTCCAGCCTCTTTTCACCAAATTATCCTTTGTGGGCTAGCAGCCATATGGTGGGCCATATTGAAATTAACTAAGAAACAGAGTGTGCTTTGACATCAAAACGGTGAAATATACAGTTGCGATAATAATCCAACGGTGCTGATGCCCTCTGGGTTAAAAAGGGAAAAGCTGAGATCATCTTGCGCACTGGCCGATCGATTAATTACCTTTCTTCTCTTCTTCGTCTTCCTCCTTCCCCGAGCTGATCCCCTCCCATGGCGACCGACGCTTACCCCGTCCAGCTCCTCCACCGCCAAGCAAGCGGCGGCGGGGGCAATGGCCAATGGCACAACCTCGGCGCCGCCTACGCTGCCATCAGATTCCTCCGCCCGCAGGGCCGCTCCCTCGTCCTGTACGCCGGCCCCGACGGCGGCAC
The DNA here is from genome assembly GCA_003991445.1 of Oryza meyeriana var. granulata. Classification (NCBI taxonomy): domain Eukaryota; kingdom Viridiplantae; phylum Streptophyta; class Magnoliopsida; order Poales; family Poaceae; genus Oryza; species Oryza meyeriana. The sequence continues at coordinate 322,099 of RYFJ01001222.1, forward strand.
CCAGCAGCGCATCGTGTTCGCCTACCCGATCCTCCCCGGCGACGCCTTCGAGAGGATGGACGGCGAGACGCTCTACTGGGCGGAGCCAGAGTGCGGCGACGAGTTCGCGCTCTGCTTCGTCGACGAGGCGGCCTGCGCCGCCGTCTGCGGCGCCATCTCCCCAGTGACGAAGACGCTGGCCACACTGGACGGCATCACGGACAGGCTCGCCGGGCTGCGCGTGGCGAGGGAGGATGGCGCGCCCGCCGGAGGGGACATCGCCGGCCGGCTTGCTGCGCTCAGCATAGGCCGCCCATGAATCGACCAGCACTAACTAGGGTTTTATGTGAATTATATATGTTGCCGTCATCGTCTGATGTAGAATTTGTATCTAGTATCCGATGGGAATTAACAAGGGTAGTTTACGCCTGCAAGATTTTATTTTATACTTACCTTGATCCTTAGTGGGATACTGGGATGGGATTAAAAATTTGTCCAAACCTGCAGTTATCATCAACCAGAACACAACAGAAGAACGAAAATTGAAGGTAGAAAAAAATTACGGACAAGGAACAATTGATAACCAACCATCACAACAGGATTGATGTCAGATTGGTGGTGTCTTTCAATAAGCAGAGATTGCAGCAATGGTCTCCACAGCAGCTCACCGTGCTTGCAGTTGCAAAGAACCTGGTAAAATTCCACAAGGCTGGCCTTCCCATCACAGCACTGGAACAAACAAAATAGGAAAAATTATTCATATTTTGACTTTTTCTTGAAGCAGCAGTTAGGCCCTGTTCTTTTCTACTTCTAGATTTTAGGTTTTTATTTGCACGCATTCCAAGCTCCAAAACGGTGTATTTTGTGCAAAAATCTTCTATATAAAAGTTCCTCGTCTCATCTTTTTAAAATAGATTTTTAACTTTATAGTAGTTAATTTAATTCTTTATACCCTCAAATAGCTATGACGAAATCGGAAAATCTAGAGAATCTGAAAATATAAGCACTTTAACACAGCCTTAATCCAAGCTACAACTCATTCAGATGGGATGATGCTAGCATCTAGTAGAGGAAATTCTAGAGATCAAGAGCGGGAAGGGGAAGGAATTCTCATTTAAGTGATACAGCAAAACAACTCAGGGCATCAAGTAAGTTACATTTGCCGTTCAAGGAGATAATGCACATTTTGTTCCATTTCAATATACCAAGAGAATATAAATCAGCAAGCTAATGCCCATTTGTTACACTTCAAATTTTATCAAGGGAATATGAATCATACACTGTGAGAAGTGTAATTTCAATAACAGCTTAAGTAAATATTCACTAGGCACAACTGCTACACACCGAAGGACTCAACCAAATTCCAAGCCCTTCATATCAGCAAAAACGCACCAATATACTTCATACTTAATTTCATATTCAGACATGTTGGAAACCTGACTCTCAATGAAAGAGTGAGAGGGTAAAGGAAAACTGTTCTGCTGAGTTATTGAAGAATGTGTCTTAGAAGTCCAGTGGCATTCCAAACATGTCATTGATCTCTGCCATCACATCACGAGTAGTAATAGTGGGCTCAAAGAGATCACTTTGACATTCAAATTTGCAAGAATCGCTTGGTTTAACTTGGGCAGCAGGGTTTTCTTCTGGGTCATCATCAGCTAATATGGAGAAACCACTAAGTGGAACCACTTTTTTCTCTGACAGTGCAGTGGTTTTCTTGTTTTTAGGTTCACCTTTGAAGTTCAGTGGTCTCCCAAACATGTTGTTTATATCATCCATAGCCTCCTTTAAATTGACAGTTGGTTCGACCAACCCATGGTGGCAAGCATTTTCCACTTTAGGCTCTCCAACTACAGCTGATCCAACAAATCTATGAATGACCGTGTCTTCTCGAAGTCCAGATATTGCAGGATGGAAGTCATCACATCTTATTTTTGAATCAGTTTGTCTTGAACAGAGTGAAGTATCCTTATCATGAGTTAGTTGCAAAGTTCCAGAATTTATATTAACACCATTATCATTTTTCTCAAACTGTTGGTCTTCATCATCAGGCAGTATTGCAAAGCCTCCCACAAATGGTTTCTGGAAGTCAGAATTGGCTTGCTGCCTTGAATCATGCAATGGTTTTGGAGGATATCCAGTGCTCTTATGGCACATGGCGTTAGAACTATTACCATGAGGCTCATTTTCATCAACAAAGATTTCAAATCCACTTGCCTTCTGATTTAACTGTGTGTTCTCCTTATTAAAGTTCTTGCGATGCACCATTTTTTTGCTATTGCAGTTAGGATCATCATCGACAAAGATCTCAAATGTGCTTACTTGCTGACTTAACTTTGGATTATTCTTCTTCATGTTCTTGTCCTGGTGTATGCTGGGTTCACTCTTGTTAGGTTCATCTTCATCAACAAAGATCTCAAATGTGCTTGCTTGCTGACTTAACTTTGGATTATTCTGCTTCATGTTCTTGTCCTTGACTATGCTGGGCTCACTCCTGTTAGGTTCATCTTCATCGACAAAGATCTCAAATGCGCTTGTTTCCTGATTAAAACTTGGTTTATCACGATTTGAGCGCCTCTTGAGCTTCGTCTCTGGTTCCAATGGCTCCAAAAACATGCTACTGATAGCGTCCATTGCCTCTTTAGTGTTTATAGTGGGTTCAACAAGGCCATGATGGCATGCATCTTCAGTTTCTGACTTCCCAACCAATGCAGAGCCTACAAACCTTACAACTACAGTATCATCACTATTATAACGAGACAAACTCTTTGTATCTCCTGAGGTGCCGCTCGATAGTGTACGTCCTAAGGGATGCTGAAAACCTAAACGAGGATTAGAACCACTTCCTGATCTTTGCACTGGATTGGACTTCAGTTCTGTACAACTTCTGCTTTGACCTGCAACATATTCCAACATCAAGTACCACTCCATGAAACGACCAACAAATAGGTGAAAAGACAGTTCAAAAGTATGGAACTTGAATAATGATAGTTGAAGTGCTGTCAAGAAGCCCAGAAGGTTTTTTTTCTTTCATAGTCTTGATCAATGAGCTTTGAACAGAGAGAAGCTTGACATAGGTAACACTGGTCACATAAGAAAAGATTGATTTGCGTAGCCTGAGATATGCTTTTTTTTTCACTTAGAAATACCTTCAACTTGGTTCGTGGATGTAGCAATTGACCGGACCTTGTTAGGCATCCGTTCCTGCTGCACTCTATGTTTCCTCCTCTTGCATAGTTCCATGCGCTGAATAAATTGTTCATGTGCTTTCTGCAGCTCCCCAATAGGCTCTGCGAGGCTATTGAATGCGTTGGTTAGTACCTACCTCTACTTTGCAAGGAACTGCATATTGATATATATATTTAGACGTAAGATTTCACTTGCAAGCTGCAATCCAAGAATTTGTGACCCCAGGATAATATATTTACATGCAAGATGCTGCCTTCACCCTTCAATCAAATGGCCTGAAGGATCCATCATGAATATATGCTAAAGCTGTACTGTTGGACAGTTGTACTAATTGTTTAGTCATGGTGGATCTAAGATACTCCATTGACAAATGAATTAAGTACAGGAACTTTTTTTATGTATCATTGCATATCAGATGTTTCCTTTAGGAAAAAAGAAATATATTAGATGTAGTTATTGAATTAAGCAATGATAACTGCAAAATATGGTTTGGTATCAGCAACAAAACTGCTGGTAAAATCTTACTTCTGGGTTCCCAAGCGGTACATCTTCTCAGCATCCTCAAACCTCTTGTGCTTCTCATAATACAGTGCATAAGCCATATAAAATGCGGCTCTCTTCAGGCCTATTTTGTTCTTTTCCATCTTCTTTAGCAATGGTTTTGCATCCTTGACATAGTCCATCTACACCATTAAAAAAATGGAAAGATCACAATAGGACCTTTCAGTCCAAGAAAATATTCTTACCAAAAGATTTGTGTTGTGCGTAATGAAGCCCAGATAATCTTAAAGGGGAACAAAACTAACAAGCAAGTAATAGTATGAAATGGGACATCAGACCGAAATAGCAATCAAACTATTGCAGATTCAACTGGCAGTGGGAAAACCTGGAGCCCCAAACAAATCGATTTTAGCCTGGAACTGGAACTGCAAGCAATGAACCTCGGCTTATCTTAACATAACCCCCAATGAAACGAAACCACTATGACGACATCAGTAGAGAGGAAGCGGGATGGATGGTGGGTTGTGGAAGAAGGTGGCTAACCAGCTGGATCCAGACGCGGAGGTAGCGGGGATCGTCGCGGTAGCGGGCGTCGTCCTGGAACTCCTGGGCGCACTTCTGCAGGAACCTGGGCAGCTTCGCCCGCAGCGTTGCCGGCGGCAGCGCCGCCTCCAACTTCCGCATGCCCCTAGCAAACCGAATCGATCGATCAAGCAACATGCGTCGAGGGGGAGAAGGGATGCGCATACACAGCGATTGGGAGTGGCGCAGAGAGTACCGGAGCCATGGGCGGAGGGGGTCGGAGCCGGAGTAAGAGCGAATGTCGCCCACCACCGCCGACAGCAGGTCCTTCTCCTTGTCGCCGCCGCTGGGGCTGCACTGCTGCTTGGCGGCGGCCGCCGCCATGGGTGGTGGATCGGACTGACGCCCCGAAGTGAGCAACACGCGCAGTACGCGAGGGGGTTTCCGGATTTGAAATGCAAGGCTTGCTAATTTCAACTCTCCTTCGTTCACTTGTGTGAATGACAGGTGGGCCCACTCCCATCCTTAACCCATGCCCCACCTGTCAGCCAGGCATCTCTGGCCGGCGCGTCTCGCCAAAAGCCAGTTCGATCATGGGCATTGCAGACAAGATCGTGAATCACAAATTTTACAATCTAAGGGAAGATAAATGGGATTTGGTTCAAACTTTGTTCAAAATCCGTCTGCATATACAGTAGTACAAAAATTAAATTGATGTGTCTGCTCAAGATTTGTTCAAGTAAATACTGTGACGAAAGGCCTCACAAGACTGGAGCTAAGGGAACAATGAAGCCGTTCTCTGGAAGAGATCCTGGAGATCAAGTATGTCGGCAAGAACTCCAGCTGCAGTGGTATCGTTGCCGGCTCCTGCGCCCTGAATCACCAGAGGGGCGCTCTCGTAGCATCTGCTGTATATCTCCACCTGCCCCAAGAACAAGCAGTGTCACTTTTGAAGTTTCACATCAATAATAGCCAACAGTAAAAGTCACATACTCCATCAAACAAGCTTTCAACAATCTACTTCTAATGCATTACAAGCCAACCCAAACATTGTCTTTGGTAATTTTAGTGTGTCCAGGCTTGTGTTAACAATGCTAAAAAAAAGGGGGCACAAACATCTCGTAAAGAAACTAGTGATAAACTGTGTTTTCTATGTAGAAATATCCAAACGAAAGGAGTACAAGACATTTCCACATCCAATTAATGAAATGTCAATACAGACCCTGCTCACACTCGTAGGCTCTTTTGTTTTAACCTGAAAATAACCAGCCCTTTAGGCTACCAAATGCGCAATGCCGCTTGACATTGAATGAAAGAGGAAAAGAGAGAAGACAACAAAAAAGGAGTAGCATACCACATTGTCACTTCCTCTCAACCTTCCCAGTGCAGAATTTTTTGGGAGCTCTTGAAGGCCCACTTGGCACCTACAAAATGGGGATGTTACTCTACAGAACCATTGAAACTGTCCTTACAAAATGCATGAAATAGGTGGTTAAAGATGCCAAACATGAAATAAGGTAGATAATGAAGGACCATAAGTTCACAATATCCTCATTCATTTTTTTTTCCCAATGAGCAGAATTTTAGTGGGTCTAATTGGTATTTTATTTGGAAAAATGACAATAAAATTAAACCATACTGTACATTCAAAAGATAGATTGGAGGTTTTGACAATAGTATGCTTTGCATTTCAAAACTCTGATTAATGATGCAGATGGGCATAGCACAATACCATCACATTGGGCAGGATAACATACCCTGTGCTTTCAATCTTACAGACATAGCGAAGAACATTTCCTTTCAAAGATGCTGCCTTGACTCTTTCTTCAATGCTTTTATCAAGTTGTACTAAACCACTTTCAAGGAAGTCCTTTGTGGACATTGCATCAGGTCCTAATTCACTGGGATATAAACTCTCAACCTGAATATAATTACAAAATTTAGCACACCTGAATTTTTTTTATGAACAGGGTGCATGCTCAATTACAAGCAGCCTTCTAACTGGAATGTAGGACAGAGCATGGCATAAATATAGTAGCTATGTATAAATTAGAAAAAATCAGAATAAGTGATTTAGGGGTTAAAATCTATCAAAATCCAAGTTCTCGTATCATAGAAAACAATTGAACTAGAGGGCACTATAACAAAGCTAATGGCTGCATAAAGCAAATAACAACTTCAAAGATTTAGAGGGCATTCACTTAAATTTTTGTTCAAACTATAAGATACATGAGATAATTCATCGGTATCAATAATCCTGAACACAAGTCTAAGGTGATATTCGGTAACCTGATATTGTAGGAGAGTGTGCCGTGTATATTAGACAAGAGCTGTCCTTATCCATAGCAATTCATGTGCCAAGATATTACAGAAGTACTAAAGAGTAAAATATGGTTCCATGTAATGTTTCGGGCAAACTATCACCAACTAGAATGGTATCAACAAGAAACGAATCGTTTGAAACCAACGAGATTTTTGTTGAACAGCCAGAATAACAGTAAAGCAACATGCTACCAGTCTCAGCTATAATAGTGACAACATCAGCCCATGCACAGCCATGTTTATACAAAACATTAAAGCACAGAAATATCAACAACGCTAGATATATGCATACATTAATATTCTCCATGCTGATCCGTTGCCCCAGAAGCCTAGCTAAGATCAATGCCTGCATTTAAAGATAAATCTGTTTAGACCTCACCACCTAATTGACAAACAATGAAAGAATCAAATAAAACATCTGAACCTGAACATAAACTTCCTGTTTGGAACAATTTGAACCATGTGCCAATGTCTATTTGCAAGGTTATTATTGAAATTCCAAATAGGACCAGTGACATAGGCATTCCTGAACTGGAGGAATATTTATGATATTTATGTGCTAGTGAATATAATTTGGATCAAATCCTAGTATGACACAATTAAACACAAAAAACAGATACACAGCAGCAGCTCATGGTATATCAGTTCGTGGGCTTAGGAGTAAAAGAAAATAGCAGAAATGGTCAACAAAGACACAGATAAAGTGAATTATATAGAGTAGCATGTAATTCATCAGATGAAAAATTAACCTTTCTAGCTACATCCATCCCACTGAGATCATCACGTGGATCTACCAAAATTAAACAGCTGGGTAAGTGCACTTATCACAAGCATCAGTAGATTTTCGGTAAACATGAAAACTGTAATTGAAGATAATGAATGAATACTGAGTACACATTGATGTTATAATGTAAGACCTGGTTCTGTATAGCCAAGAGACTTGGCAGTTTTCACAACTTCACTAAATCTCTTTCCACCCTCCAGCTCACTCATCACATAACCAAGTGTACCTGCAGATTCATAGGAATGGAACTGTGTAGTGCTCTGCTATTTGAAAAACAGACACAAACAAATAAGATAATAACTGTGTACCACTCAGACTGCCAACAATACAAGAAATTGGATCTCCAGAGGCAATAATACGGGTTACAGAAGCTATTACAGGCAAACCAGCTCCAACCTAAGAGTAAGAACTGTAAGTATCACCAGAGGTCCTTTGTAATAACAAAAAAAACACAAAAACTGCCAAAACAGGATGTTCTTAACCATATTGCCAGGGTCCTTTCATACAAGGATAGATCAAAGAAATGAATGAATATCCATGAAGACGAAATGTAAAATATTAATCGTGACATGAAGAAATTACTAGTGGCATATGCATACAGTAGATTCAAATCTTATCTGACGGAAGTTGGAGACCAACTTTTCGAAATCCTCCTGCATGAGGAAAAAAAAACACATTTAGTAATTGGTAAGCAGATATGAACTTATGCATCAGTAGGACAAAAATATTGGATGGAAGACTTTAAGGAGAACATTACATAAGCACAAGTAAGCGGTTTCTTGTTCGCTAATACAACGCAGCATCCAGAATCCACAGCATCCTTTAGCATGCCAACAGTATCATAAGTTGCAGAACAATCAACTAGTACAAGACCTGCAAAAAGAAGTGTAATATAAGAACTGAAAAAGATAGATACTCTAATTTTCTTCTAACATAGAGAACATATAAAAAATTACAGTTTTTTCACAGCCTCACTGGTTTATATTCCATAGACAATTTAAAAAATCAGCAAGCAATGTATGCTGTGTAGGGAGAAGGATCACAAACCAGTAGCTTTCCCAAGAACGCTGGCAGTGTCAATGACTTTCCTCCTAGCCTCAGGGTTGTTGAATAGTTGGCATTGCCCTGAAACTGCACATCCAACCATCCATTATTTTACATTTCACGTGTACAAACGCAAATCCATGACCAAGTATTCAAGTTTGAACTGAAGGAAGCAATGGAGATGAAGCGCGGGCAGTTATGAATTAGATGTGAGAGTTGCAACCGATCTATCCTAGAATTAGAATAGGGAAGATAAGAATATAATGCGGATACCTCGAGCGAGCAGGGAAGATAGGGCCGACCCCGCGGACTTGGCGGCGCAGAGATCAGTGAGGAGCGCGTCGTCGAGGCCGTTGGAGTGGAAATCATCGGCGACGAGCAGAGAGGAGCTGTCGGCGACGCCGACCACCCGGATGGCGACGCCCTATAATTGGTGGCGGGGAGCGGCAGGTATGAGCGATTAGAGCAACCTGGTTGGCGTGGAGTGGGTGGTGAGACGACCTACCTGGTTGGCGTGGAGCGGGCGGCAGGAGACGATGTGGCGGAGGAGGTGGCGGCCGACGCCGCCGCAGCCGAGGAGCACGACGGGGAGGACCGACCTCACCGGCGGCGCCATCTGGGACAGCGTCGTTTGTTGAATGGGCCACTCGGCTCGGCCCAGCCCACAGATGTAGCCTAATGGTGCCAATTGACAAGGGCCCTGTTTGCTTCTAAAATCTTCAGCTGGTAGAAGCTTTCCAAACAATTTAAAAAATAAATTAGAAGTTAAAAATTAAAAAACACTAGCTAACTTTTCACCAGCTGCTTTTCAGAATCTTAAGTTCTCTCAAATAGAATCAAGATTGGAGAGGACAAGAGTTGTGGAATCTTAAATTTCACCTTGGTCAATATGCTTATTTTCATCACAGTAGTTCAGTTGCATCTCAATACTCATTAAAACTACCTAAAATTAGAATCTTTCTTTTTTACAAAATACTCTGTGTTAGAAAGGGGCAACTAATGAACACACTCTAAGCCCATAGCTTTTAATGTGGACATTTTCTCTCATTGGATAGTTTAGTCAACAAATTTAGTCAAAGGTAGATAATAAATCCCAGTGGATACAATCGATTTTACATGCAAGCATATACAGGCTCTTTCTGATCAATACAAAAATTTATGTAAAACACACAATGTGCTTCGAGCATATGCTAGCATATACTATTGAGGGCTTGGTAAAAAAAATAGGATAAGGAGCAAGATTCCTTCAAAACATCATGGGTATCTTTTTTTTAGCCGACATCATGGTTTTTCCGCGGTGCACACTTTTAGGGGAAAAACATCATCCCAGGCCATATGATTAACATTGTTTAACTGATGGATGATGTGGCTTTGAAGGATCTTATACTCTGAGCACAATCCCATTTCAATAAGCTGATTCATAAATCATCACAATTCATTATAAACGTGCAAAAGTTTTAGATCATGGATTTCTGCTCGAATTTCGTGATCTTCCGTTCTCATCCATATACCATCTGTTTAATCTCTCTCGAGCCATCTCTACCTGAAACAATGAACATGAAGCACATCATTAAATGAGAAAAATGTGCTCTTCTAATGACCCATATGTTTTTAAGAGAGATCCATATGTTAGGTGGATTGAGATATTTAATAAAAAAAGGATAATCAAAACTATGAGCAAAGAGTTAAGAAATGCTACCTGTTTTTCCCAGTCAGTCCTAAGTGTGATGAATAGAAGCACAACAGTCTGGACTAGTGTTCCAAGAAGCATACCGATCCAAATGCCCTATAGAAGAAACAAATGGAAGTGAGAAACATAAGTTAGACCCAAGATTGACTAATGAAATTCTATCACAACAATCAGTGCCTTACCTTTACTTGAAATCCTAGCACATAGCCTAGTATTGCTCCAAGAGGGATACCAATCAAGTAGTACGATGTAACATTGACATAGGCAACTACACTTTGCCAACCCGATCCAATAGCGACACCTGTAGATAATTCGAAAATGTTGTAATTTCAATGTGAAATTTTGAATTGTTTTGACATAGTTGTCCTTTAAATGGAATAACATACCTGAGAGCACTGGTTGAACACTGTTCAACAAAATAGAGAAGGCTAGAAGCGGAGAAAGGTCAGCGACTGCATCTGCTACCGCGTTACTTTCAGTAAAAATGTATGCAAGGCTTCCACGGAAGACAAGGAAGAGCACAAACAACACAAGTCCTATCAAGAAAGAAGTGGTGACCACATTGAAAATGGCAAACTTAGCCCTTCTTGCACTCCCAGCTCCAAGTTCATTTGCCACTCGCACTCTAAAAATGTACATGTATTAAGTATCATGTCAAATCTATGGGACATGGCTGATCAGTCAAATGAATAACTTAGCAAGTAACAAGTAAGATCTTGGAGTTACCCTGTTGCAGCCAAAAATCCGATAGAAATCATCATCTCCCAACCATTGATGTTAAGGCTACAAATTTTGCAAGTGAAAACAACAATGCTCAATACGCAAGTTTTTCAAGTACTAAAGGAGCAACACAAAACAATACACTGATATACATGATACAACATGATCTGGCTTTTATTCTCTAAACTTCTATGCAACAATTTGGAGTGGAATATCTTACCATATAGAAAGAGCATCAAGAGCAACCTCTGCATTCTGCATATAACCAGTGAGGAGCACCAGTATGGTGTTGTACCACAATTCTAAACTGAAAGGCAAAAGAGCAATAAGAATAGATCAGCTGTATGAAAGAAATCGGTTAACACTTAGCATCTAATATATTGCCTTTTTGTTTGCTATCACCAAAGTATTTTATCCGAAACTTCATATGTAAACATAAACACAGAACCGTGTTACTTACCAAAGCATCACTCCTGATGATAGAGAAAGCTTGATAATAGCACCGAGGTCACTAAAAGCAGAGTACGAGAACCCTGTCCATGTTAGAGGACAACCACCGAAGAAGACAAAGGCGAGCTGGCCAAATATGGGGATCCAAAAGGCGATGACCATGGAGCCCATGACCCCAGCAAGGCCAAGGTGGAACTTGACAGTCATGAGCCATGACAGGAAGAGGTGAAGGCCAAGACTGAGCAACGCGAGGTAGGTGACGATCATGTTCTTGCTCTGTGCCTGTAGGTACATTTGGAGGATGAAGCCCCAGACATAGGAGAACATGACGGGGATGTACCATAGCGAAATGGTGCCAGCCACCAAAGAGATCTCGGGATCCTGGCCGAGGGCGATTAGGAGTGGAGTGGTGAAGAGGTAGACTGGGAGGAGGATGACTGCACAGCAGAAGAGAACTATCCATGAGCGCTGTAGGTAGATGCCCAACATGTGGTACTGCTTGGCGCCATACGATTGCCCGCACAATGTTTCCAATGCGCTTGCCATGCCTAGCTGCAGTTTACAACAATGTGCATGTATGGTGAGCTATTTATATTGTTTTTGTATGCATATTTAAGTAGATGATGATTTCTAGTGGAAATTAATTGATAGTAAAAGATAAAGAGCTGTTCATAGCTTGTACTGGTAAGATGCGTTCATAGGGGTGAGTGTGCACGTGTATAGATGAATGTCTGCATTTGTATTGTGTTTTGTAAAAAAAAAAGATATGTATTGTAAAATGGAGATAAAGACTTTGCTCTTATTGCACAGATAGCTTACAGAGGGTAGTACGAACTACTACTTGAGTAGCAGAGAAGATAGGATACAGGAGATCCAATGCAAGAAGAATACACGAAGAGCACGGTATACAATTAATGCATGAAAGTCAATGACATGATTAGGGGGAGGATGACTGAATCAAGAGTCTACTTGAAAGATTAATTACTGTTTTGAATTAGTTGGATGATCCCATTTTCAAGAAAAAATAAAGAACCGAGGAGGCAAAGATGTCACATGATTTTCTTCCTACAGTATTATTATGTCAATTTTTTTGTCATCGAACCTATAGCTACTTAGCTAGTACAATGCTGGACAAGAACACTCGGTTTTGGAAGTAAAGAAGCTAGGCAAAGAAAACCGAGCATGCATGGTTTATCTCAATTAATCGATGGGCAGATTAAAGCACAAGAAATTTTCAGCAGCGCTGTTAGCCTGGATGGGCACAAGTCATGACCAACGTCATCCAAAGTCAGCTTTAAAATTTGCTAGTTGCAGAAAACATCAAACATATATGTACGTATAAAAGATAAGTTGATTTGTTTTTTAAGACAAAGAAAGCTTTTTACTGCACTCGGCCAATTAAATCAAGTTGATACAACAGCAACAAGAACACTTCCGGCCTCCGCATAACCAACAACTAAGTTGATTTGTTACACGTATTAATTAATTTTAACTCGTAAAGTAAATAGGAATTAAATCAGCCGTATTATAGATAGTGAGTGTAGGTAGGAACAGTAGGACGGATACCAGGATGCCATTGCTGAAGCGCATGAGGACGGTGGAGACGAGGGCGTAGGCGGCGAGCTCGGTGGCGCCGATGTGGCCGATGAAGGCCTGGCTGATGACGGTGACGCCGAAGGAGGAGAAGCGGGCGCAGATGGAAGGCCCCGCCACCACCCACAGCTTCTTGCTCTCCTCCACCACGCGCCGCCCCAGCGACCCGACCTCCTCCTCTTCTTCTTCTTGCTTTCTGCCGCCTCCGGCGCCGTCGTTGGCCGCCGGCTTAGGCTCGAGCAGAGGGACCGTCCTGTCATCGTCATCATCATCCGGCCGCCTCTCCATTGCTAGCTATTCTAGCTAATGGCTTGTGCGCAACAATGGAGACGCGATTAATAGTAGTAGTATTTCAGTTGGAGAGTACTAGACTTGTTGCTTGAATTGAAGGGTGCAGAGGTGGATAGAAAGCATCTTCAAGTCTGAGCTTTAAATGAGAAAGGTGGCTGGGTGGGAATTTAACATAAATGAATTGCTAGGAATGAGGAGTCCCTTTCCTATCAAAAGGAAGAATAAGGGCTCGTTTTGGTTTATACGATTTTCAAACCGTAGAAATAGAAAAAATTAATAGGATAGAAATGTATGTGTCAAACTATAAGATTAAAAAATATAGAAAATTTTTCTATAGTTGTTGTGTAAGTCAAAAGATTGAAAAAATTAGGTTAGATTGGATTTTTTTTTTGTGTGTGTTTTGACAAAAAAAAAATGAAGGGATAGAAAATTTTTCTATAGTTTTTCTTTGATGCATTTCTTTGAAACAAACGGTGGTACGGCGTCCATTCCAAATGATTCAACTTTTGCTTTAAAATTCCTTCGAAACGAGAAATTAACAGGAGTTAACAGTGATTCGCGATCATTGATTCAGGAATCTGGGTTAGTAAGTATACGTGCATGTGGCAAGGAGGACGAGTACGTGTACTGTAGTGCTGCAGCTCAACTCAATTGGCTCCTAATTCAACACGTACGTACATGAAAAATGAGGAGAGTAAAGTTAAGTGTTTAAAAGAGCTCGTGGCTTATGATTTAATGGTGGTACGTAAAACAGAGCAAATTATTAATATGTGATTAATTAAGTATTAACTATTATAAATTAAAAAATAGATCTATTTAAATTTTTAAGAAATACTTTTATTTATAAAACTTTTAAAAAACACACCGTTTAGCGGCTCGAAAAACATCCTCATAAAAAAGAGAGAATAAGCCACCACAATAACCCCATTCAAACACCACAATACAAACTGACCGACGGTACACAAACCGGGTTAATTATATTAATGGGTATGTATAGTCAGTAGACGCCGGCTTTGCGCTTGCGGCGTAAGCAGAGCCACGTAGAGTCGTAGAGACGCCGTGGCCACCATTGTGAAGCACGGGCGTACGGCGGAGGAGAGGTCACGTCGGCGGCCGGCGACCGGCGTCAACGTCGTCGATAAATGGATGTGTTGTCCGGCCTGCCTGCATCCTGATGCATTTCACTGGTGGCAAAGTGGCAACCAAAATTGCAGTATTATTTCTCATCGAACGATACGTAAGACGCCCAGCCATCTCGGGAAAAAGGAGGCGAGATCGTAGGAAGGATGCCATGGAGTCCCCGTCTCGGCCATCGTATTCATCAATTCATGCCACTCGTCGATCCATCGGCAGCTAACCACTTTATCCTACCTCGTTAGGTTGTTCACGTGCCCTGCCCCTGCTGGTCAGGTAATCATACTCGTAAGAGCTACTCTTCCGTCCCAAAAATAAATTAATTTCTAAAATTTAAATTTTATCTAAAATAAACTAATTTTTACTATCTTACCTATCTTTATCTTAAGAATCGAGAAATTCTATCCTTCGATATAACTTATCCACTTATCCACTAATAATAGTTTTTTATTTTATGAGGAGCATTTTACTAATTGTACATTGGGATGTTAGGATTGGGTTTTTTTTGGAATGGAGGGAGTAGTGAAAATATCAGACATCCTGTTTTCCGTAAAGTTTAACATTTAAAAATTTGGACTAATAATTAAACTAAAAATATATGTGTTTAATGTCATACATGTAATATCACTATATTCTTATTTAATAATATTTTTATATAATGTTAATTTTATGGTGGTTGATGATATATTATAAAAAAACTAGTAATTAAAATATAATATTGAAAACCGTGTAAAAACCTAATATATCTTATATTTTCAAACGGATGGATTAAAAAATACATGCATGGATGGATATACACTAAAAAGATAATTCATGATTTTTCCCAGCGGTAACGGTAGAAAGAAAAGAACAGAAAAATATAATAGAATGTGCAGGGGAAGATGAGCATGCATTTCGTTGTTTTTAGTATGAAAAAGTTAAATCACGGCAATATGGTACACACGTGTTTTCGCAACTGATCAGTTTCTCCTTGCCATCGTAATTCTCAGTGATCTGGATGGGACATGCACGTACAATAATGGTAATTATTTCTTGATCATGGATTCCCTAAGAAACAAGAAGGAAAGGAAGAAGGAAAGAGTAGTAGTGATCGGGATTGGTGGTGCTTGTGTGGCATCCGGGCAAGCACACGCGTGACTCGTACGTGCACGAGTAGTACTGCTCCCTCCATCTTAAATTATTTATCATTCTAGCTTCATTTTAAATCAGATGTTAAGTATGTTTAACTGTTAATTTCTACACATTCATATAATTTAACATCATAAGATTTATGTTGTTTAATTCCCCTTAGAAATATTTTCATAATATATAGTTCACATATTGTTAAACTATAAATTTTTTTAAAATTAATGGTTAAATATACAAATATTTAATTTAAAATAAAACTAGAACGACAAAAAATTTAAAATGATAGAGTATTAAAAACTAATAAGTCAAGGTACTGGTCAACTTAATTGGAGCAATTGGCTAGGGGTGTGCTTGTGTGTGTTGGGCTCGATCGTGCGTGGAGGAGTGGAGGTGGTGGTGCTCGCGGCGCAGGCAGCTCCCACGTATAACGTCGATCCACCGTCCATGCCGATCACAGGAACCCAAATCTCCACGCGACCACACACCTTCATGGCTTCACATGCCTGTTGTCCATAAATGGTACTCCCTCCCTAGTATAATATTACTATCTTTGACATTTAAATTTATCTCAAAAATATTACTACTTCTCCACCTATCAACTCATAATTATTTCTTCATTAATTTTTTTCCACCTACTTTCTCAACTCAACCAATTACAAAAACTTCTCATCCAAATCTTAATTTTCTCAAAAAAAATAGAAAAGTCCTACTAATATGAAACAGAACTGGGAGTATATGGGCCGGTAGGTACTTTCAATAGAAGCTTACGGGTTCCTTTGCACAATTTCGCATGTGAATGTTGGGCAAAGGATATCATAGTTGGGGAGAGTGTAAATTGGACTAATATAATAATATAGGAATAAAACACATATTAATAAAAAGGTAGAATAGCATATATAGGAAAAGGCAGAGTAAAAGAAAAGAAAGACATAGAAGAAAATTAGAAAGAAAGAAAACAAGTGATTTTGCATATTAACTATCTGTTAGTACAACTTTAACATTCAAATGCAACTATGTACATGGCAGTTATTTGGCATGCTAATTATATATTTGGTGTTCATAGCTAATTTAACTTTATGTTGGCATTATGAATTGAAAAAATGTCATATATATATTTGAATGTTAAAATTCTAACAAATATTTAACATGCAAAATTGCTTGTTTTTTCTACTTTGTGTTGTTTTTAGTTATTGTTTTTTCTTTGCATGTGGTATATGTATGGGTAAATTTTACCGTATATTTTACATGGAGGATGGCATGGCATCACCACATGGCGATTTCAATGGGCCCTAGGATATAGGCTACCTGATAAAGTTTAAAAATTTGTTTACACAATACTTCTACTGTCCTAAAATATAATTATATTTAGTTATATATACTCCCTATAATTACATTTAGTTATATACCTGGGAGTAGTAGAAAAGACCAATGACTAAATTCATCTGAGTAAAACTTTAAGGATAGCATTGATTATTCTCCCTTAATAAAACTTATACATTTTTTGTGACAAGTTATTATCACTCTAAGGTACTATTCGAATCTAAAGGAAGGGATAAAAACTTTTATCGTTTTTCGTGAACATGTTTTTCAAACTGTTAAACGGTGTATTTTTTACAAAAATTTTCTATATAAAAATTGCTTTGAAAAATCATATTAATCTATTTTTCAAGTTTACAATAGCTAATACTAAATTAATCATATACTAATGGCTTATTTAATTTTACATGATATTTTTCCTTGTCTCTCTTTTATCACCTGTTCGACACAGCTTATAAACACGGCTTACTTTCTCGTTTTTTGTGAGCACGCTTCCCGAACTGCTAAGCAGTGTATTTTTTATAAAAATTTTCTATATAAAAGTATAAAAAAATCAAATAAATCCATTTTTTAGATTTTTAATAATTAATACTTAATTAATTATATGCTAATAGCCAACTCAAACACTTGGCTAAAGGTAGGAGAAGGAGCGTGCATGCGCATGGCCGGGCCGGCCAACATTCCCAAGGTGATGGGACGACACATGGTAATGTTGGAGTTAGACGGCGCTGACCACGACCAGTTTGCGAGGATCGAGGGAGGTCACTGCCTCCGTGGCGCTGTATAGGTCCTACCCCACGTGTCTCTGCGGTGTGGGCTCCAGCTGCGCGGCGAGCCTGGCGTTGTAGACCTGGACGAGCTCGTTCGCCTCCTCCACGCAGCTGCGGCCGTCGACGAGGTGCAGCCCCTCCCACATGACCCGCGGCGCGCACCCCAGCGGCGCCACCCCCATCACCGCCCTCCTCCTCACCCCCGCCTCGTACAACTCCTGCATTGCATTGATCAATCCAAGAACACAGCAGGATCGATGCTCGGTGTAACATACCAAAATCGAAATTTTGACCAAAATAAGTTAATAAAAGCTCTTGAAAGTAAAATCCTATACTTTCTATACAAAAGAGTAAAATACGAGGTAGATTTACTAAAGTAAATCTTAAAAAAAACACTAAACTTTTATAGTTAAATTTTTAATTACTTAAAGACTTACCCTAGGTCACAATATAAAATAATAAAAAAATATAAAGCACAGCTCTGGAATCCATAAAATAAATTTTTAAAACCTTTTGTAGGTCAAATAGGAATAGAAGTAATTCATTCAAATGGGTATAAGAGGTTTTGATCAAATTAAAATATCTTAGAATTGGTGCATAAAGATTTTAGGAGTTAATTTATAATAATAGAAAATGCAATATGACTAAATATGTATAGATAAAAGTTTGACATAGAAATATGGAGATAAATAAATTTATTACTATTTCATGTACAAGCTTTCTTTTAAATTCTTTTTGATCTTAAAGTCCATTTTCATAATAGGGTGCATAAGCATTTACATGGCCTAAGGAATTTCTAAAAATAATTGATTTAACATAAAATCATGGGAAAATTCATGTAAGCACTATACAACCCATTTAGTCTAGTATAAATTTTACATGATTTTATCACTTCAATAGATACCCCAATAAAATCTCCCAAATTAGCAAAACTAGAGACTAGCCAAAATAAATTGCTTAGTTCTTATTTTCACCAAATAAAAATCATAACTATCCAAGTAGTGCCTTTCAACCAAAATGTGTACCAAGATGTATCCTACAACCAGAAAATTTGGCTTAATTTAATTCTCAAAGAAACTACATAAAATGATAAGAGCAAGGCACTAGGAAATAATTGAACTGCAGAAAACTGTGTCACTAAGCCTATTTCATCTTTTTGCCACATTAAAAATATAAGGCTTCTAGCTTTGAAACTTGGCAGTTTGGTAGAACATATATTCACCTACACACATAAATTTTTCCAACCCCAGAAACTCTCTGTAACTCGGTGAATTTATCAGTGCAAGACAGTTGTTCACACAGTCTCCCAGACTTAGCATCCTAGGACCCACTTGTCAGCCAGAGGAACTGCTCTAGCTCAGCCTCTCTACCTAGAAAACGCCAGGAATGTCTCCACACGTCGACACTGCCCAGAGCCACCGTAGCCAACTCTCCACGTCAAACTTCCCTATTTGCGGTGAAAACTCGCCATTAGTATCCTCTCCTCGGCCTAATCATGTTCTCCCAAGAAACTCCAAGCTTCCACCTCGGATAAGCCACTAATAGCGTCATCTTCCCCGACGCCAGTGATTGTTCAATCCAAACCGATTCAACTCCGGTGAGCTCTACTCACTCTCGACCATAAGAACGTCATCACCGTCTCCTAATCGTTCCATTTTTGTACATCTTGCCCTAGGACTCGTCGGCTGAAATCATCACCGCGCACTGTCTTTGTTCTGCAGAGTGCCGCAGTGACCTCGCCGCCATTCTGACTGCTTCGAGGCAACCCAGGCTGAGCCGCCGCGTCAGTGAGGTCGCATCAACTCTAGGACCCCAAAGCCCGAAGGAATCGAGTCGGGAAGCCCCAAGTCACGAGATCCAGCTCGTCTTCTTCCTCTCCGGCCGTCCATCGCTGTTGTTGATTCGCCCTCTCTGGTGAGCCTCTACCTGATTCCCCGCTCCAGTACCTTCCTTAGGACCCCACTAACATGGTTGACACCGTTTCCCAGTCGCCCGTGGGCCGGAGTTAGATGACGCCGTTGTCCTGCCGTCTCTACCGCCGCCGACCCGTTCCAGAAGCCGTCGTCGCCGCCCTAGCTTCGCCAAGCCCCATGCGACCCCTTGGTGAGGTTCCTAGTATCTCTTAGGCACACATGCATGCACTAGCTGGACCGAAATATGCCTGTAGCTCGGATTGCCTCAACGTCCCGAGATGCTCCTCCGCTCGTGCCGCCGTTGCATCTGATTCTAACCACCATTGGTGACGAGACCACCACCGATAGCTTCGCCACGACCTCCTCTTCACTTTCTCTTTTAGCCACTCGGCGAGATGCGCCGCCGTTCACCGCCAGCACTGCTATGAAGCTCGCCGCCACAGCTGCTCTGCTCGCCTCACCGCCGTTGCTGCTCCACCTCACTGACGTGTGGACTCGTGTGAATAAGAGCATGAGGATGTGTTTAAAAATAGTTCAAAACTTCTAAGGTTTAAAGTGTAAAATCAATTAGACTTACATGTGGACCCAAGGGCTAGGTTGGAAATATGTAAAAACTCAAGTATTGTTAACAAAGTTTCTTTTCACACGTGGACAGGATTGCAGGTTGTATTTCTAGAAACTTCAGGGACCTTCTTGCAAAATTTCTTTCACCGACCGGTTCACCGGTGGACCCGGCCAATTTGAAATCTGAGAAATTATCAGAAAAGAGTAAAATTTGGGATCACAAATTGGATGAAATAAAATTTGTTGGAATCACAAATTTTCAAACTTTATTTCTGTACATTAAAATTTGGGAGCACTAGTACTTAATGTGCCTAAAAATAATAGAGAATATAAAAGTATATAAACACTTTACAAAGTTTAATCTTTTCACATTAATTTTAGCTTTGGTAAATCAAGGCTTGATAAACTCACAAAGATGTTGAACCTTGCTGCTGAAAGCTGAAATTTGATCAAACATGTACAAAAGGCACTTTTGTAAAAATTGGTAATAGCGAAATACTTTGATTAATTATAAAATTGTATACTAGCCTCTAAAATTCATAGATAATTCATATTAGCTCCAAATAACATGAACCCAATTTTGTAAGCTTCAAAATATCTTTTCCTTTATTTCTGAAATAAGATTATTAGCTAAAAGTAATACACAAGACGCCCTTTGGAATTTGTATAATAGATGGATATTAAAAATAGGGTATAAAAGATAAAGGAATTTCTCAAAATTATAGAAACTCTATTTTAACTCCAAATAAGTTATTTTTCCTTGGATATATATAAAGGTAGATTTCGTAGAAACCTAGTCCTAAAGCACATGTATAATAAACTATACGTATAGGTACCGAATATAAGTCTAAAATTTGCAAAATTCATATCTTCTAAATAAGAGTGGATAAAATAGAAATTTTCTTCATCAAAATTTATATATAACCAGTACCAACTCACTACATAGCTTCCACATACATTAAAGTATTTTGGATATTTAATATGGTTTGTATTTGGACATACTCACGTATAAAAAAATTCTAAATACAATACCTCACAAATGTAAATGTTAAAAATTAGGACCTCTTCCACCACCCTTCTTTGAAAATAGAACTTTTAATATTAAAAAGAATAATTTGACAAAACTACCTCCTAAGGTAACTCTAAAATCCATCCAAAGTATAAATATCGTATTTCCACCAAAATGCTTGTAAAATTCATAACTCACAAATAAAAAGGGACAAAATAAAAATTCTTTCACATAAATTCATCTTAGGTCATAACCAACCTACTGTATAAACCTCATGCATATTAGAGCATTTTTGATTTTTCGTATTATTTGTTATTTATACGATCGTACGATAATTTTGTTTTAGAGGATGAATTCGAAGTCAGTGAAGGAGTGGATTTGATTATTGCTCTAGGTATCCAAGAATAAGGCAAGTATTCTCCCCTCCTCCTTTGAACAATTTGAATCCTATGTTTTGGGGAATGAAATATGTTGTTTACAAAATTGCATGCGTATTTATAACTATTGGTATCTAAAATGTGAAAAATGGTAGCTATACCCAACTTGTTGCATGATCCACCTTGACAATTTTGAATTCCTTGCTGGTTGAAATCTTAGGATTGGTTAGAGTACTTCACTTGTACTCATATGGATTTATTATTGCTTACTTAAATGCAAAATTGCTTAGCTATGCTTAGAGATTTGCTAGAATAGAATGTGATTACTTTATAAATGAGATTTTGGGAATATTTATAACTCATGTATAGAGGTGACTTCTCTGTTTATTGGTGAACTAAAATGATGAAAAGTGATTTCAGACTTGGACGGCAAGTGGTGTGCATATGTAGTAGTTGCACACCGATAGGGGGAGTATTCGCCTGAGTCGATTAAGGACCGAACTCTATATCACTCTCTATTGTTTACAGTGCAACCACATGTGCTGGTATGGGACAGCCTTAGCCTATTAAGTTGTTTAGGCGTCTAACCTTGCATTCGGAAGGCGGTTGTAGTATAAACTACTCTTGGCGATGGTTTATAGGAGCTACCCATGTATGTGTGTTAAAAATTTTACGGGACCAGAATCGTCCCAGTGTGCGTGTGTTATGTAAGTAGGTTGTTTCTCTACTTACAGTATGGAGCTATCCAATACAACGGTGAGTGCCACGTGGGTTGTTTCTCCACGGCGTCTCGGTGTATGGCTAATCACCGTGATGACATTAAGGACCTGGACTTAGTGTGGATTCTCGCTCATCGTGCTCACGCAAGGTTAGACAAGTAAACAATGTAACGGCTTTATTGTGACCTCTAGACCACATTCAACGTGTAGAGTGTGGTAGTGCTCTGGCCAGCACAAAACAAACTAGAGATTTCACATCATGTGGGTAAAGTTGTACAAACTCTATAGAATCAAAACTAATCAGTTAGTCGTGATCGCGGTCATGAACGATATAGAGATGTGTTATGAGTATAGTTTTATGATTTATAACTGTGTTTATGAAATTGGGATATGGATTGGTGATTTTGATGATTGTGATGCCTTGTTGCCGGGGAGGGTAACAAGTATGACACTTATATTATGTTGATCACCTTCTTTATATACTATACATGTTTTATTGCTTTATCAAATACCGTTGCAAATGCTTGTGAATAAAAATTGGCTTTATACAAATATAAGACTACAAATAGCATTTACTTGATTTAGAACTTGTATGTATTGTAGGATTGACATTGCCAGTGCATTATTTCGATAATGTACTGACTCTTGCTTGTATTACTGTTGATCACCTTGCTATAGCTTGAATACTACGAGATTCGTTGCTTCTTCAGAATTGATTCTTTAAGGGGTCTACCCCTAGTCGGTTGCCTGTGATATGGGTAGACAAGCCTCCGCTGGATCATATTATTTGGCCGATTGGCCTATATAACTCTGAGGTTGTAGATTTAGTTATTTACTTGTACACCCACTTATTGTATACCATTGCTTAAGATGAACGTGTGAGACTAGTACTTTTCCTGGGAGCTAGTCAAACACAAGTATGAGCTTGAAATAATTGAGATATTTGCTTAATAGCTGGTATGTATCGAGTCCTCTGTGATATGTACTCTCTTGGTCGCCACTATCGTGTAGTTTGACGGACATATCTCGGAGAGGACTGACAAAAATTATTCTATCGAGTATCTCATTTATTTTATATTCGGCGCTATGAATTTGTAACATATTTGTGGTTCACGACGTCAAGTCAGCTTTGAGGTACAGTGGTTATAGTATTTATTTGGTTTTATTTAAGATCCTACCACTCCAATAGTTAGCATTGACGTGACGAGCTGTAAAATAACGGTAGAAGTCTCAGGTGCCTCTCTGTCACGCCCAGAATTTCCATCCAAAATTCTGGGGTTTTATTGTGTGTAAATCCTCGTCCAGGAATCAACCGAGGCACACATGATAAAATTGATAATCAAAGTAATTGTTTACAAAGCGTAAGCATTTATTACAGAGGTGAATGGTACCTCTCAAAACATTAAAGTTCTAACAGCGGATAAATAACTAAGTAGCGTGACAATTCCCACTCCACGCACTTGACCGGGCTCCCGCTCAGTCCTCCAAGTAGTCCTCTTCACTGTAGTCCTCCTCTGAATGATTGTTGATTGCAAGGTGAGCATATGACATACTCCGCAAGCCACACAGCAAATATGCAAGTGCAAGGGATAACCAAGGATGGCATAATATGACTCAAGTTTGTATAAAAGAGAGTAATAAAACATTTGAGAGAGTAATAAAACATTAATTAAATAGCAGTATTAATCAACACTATACCACTCACCAAAACGGTATAGGCCCAACCACTCCAACCTGGGGCTACACATGTTCCACTGTTCGACCATCGAGTTTTATATAGTGTGGGACTAATTACAGAAAACATTGCTAGGCCGCCCTTAACCGTGGGCACGGCTATTCGAATAGTTTTACTCTGGCCAGAGGTGTACCAATTTACCCACAAGACACAGCTCTACAACACATTACTGTGCCCCTTGATACCACTGCGGTATCTCGGAAAGAAATTGTGATAGGACCCTCCATGTAATCCGCACAACAAGGGAGCCACCCACTGGACCACTAGTTTCCGGCAGAAGCTGATCAGGCCCCCAACAGGGAAACGATCCAACGCCCAAGACATGGACTTATTGACGCAGCCATGGTGGTCTTATTGACACAGCCACAACACACCATGGTGGGCCCCGGTTGAACGTACTACACTTTGATTCCCACCATTATCCATACTAGCTTGTGGTTAGCACGAGTATTGCTTCGCAACGGGTAGTCCGCGAACCGGTCCTTAACTATCACGAGCACCGCTAGCAATATTCCAACCCTGGTGCTCGCAACCCACCTTTTATTCAAGTTTTAGTGAACCATTAAAATGTCCTCGTACGACCACTGCCATAAATAGAACATCATTTCATGTGACTGAATATTAGTATAGAAATTACTGTAACAACCCATAAGTTATTCTATTAATTGCTAGGCATGGCTAAGCAGGGTCCTAGAGTTATTCTAGCTAACCAGTAAATAAAGGTAGCTAGTCAAAATTATCCCATAGGTACAATGTCAAGTGATCAAATCAAAGGGGCCATACACAAAGGTTAGGGTTTCCCTGTTCCGATGACATTCTAAAATAAATGCAGCGTTCAAAGAAAACATAGCTTTAATTATAGGAACAATATGTTCAATGAGAAAAGGGGGATCTGTGTGACTTGCCTTGCAGCTCCACACAGTCCTCAACACCTGCCTCGACAAACTGCGTCACTTCCTGAACGTCGGTAGCTATAGGCAATAAACAAAACAAGCAAAAACAGTACATCAACACATATGAACAGTACAATATTATATTTTTAATGGATAGTTCATGATTTTTAGAGAAATTAGAGACTTGAACGACCTCAATCCGAGTTCGTATGAATTAGTTATGATTTTTAGAAGTTTTAACCCTTTATAGCCTATTTAAAAGAATTACCCGATTTATTGCGTCATAATTGAATTAATTTTATTTGGAAAAATGGATTTATGACGTCATAGGAGAGAGGAGGCTCTCGGCTGACCAGTGGGGCCCACTGTTGGCGAGAGAGAGGCATCGGGTCCATGGTAGACCGAGTCCACCGTGGTCCATGAGAGGAATCCGACGGCTAGGGTTCTAGGGTTTGGATCGGACGGCCACGATCTAGCCACGTGTCAAGGTGATCTCACTATGATCGGACGGATGGGATCTAACCGCGAAGATCCGACGGCTGACATCGATCCCGATCGGATCGGCTGACGGCACTGAGGTGGCGCCGAGCTAGCGCACACACGGCGACCACGTCGGCGGCCACGGCGGCTCAGCGACGGCAGCGGCACTGGATCCGATGGTCGACGACGATCGGCGGCGCGGCGATCCACGGGGAGAGCGGGAAAGGGTAAAGGAGGTTGAGGCGATCGTTACCGAGGGTGAAACCGCGAAGAACGGCGACGGAGACGGCCGGCGGCGAGCTTGAGGCGGCGGAAAGCTTCGGGTCTTCGTCGACGGCGGTGTTCCGGCAGCTTCCAGGGGCTAAAAAGGCGGCGGCCTGGCTTCTACGGACTCCGGCGAATCTAACCGAGGCGGCGGCGGGCTCGAACAGCGGTTGGGGCAACGGTGGAGCAAGCGCGAGACACGGGGAAACGGCTAGGGCAGGCTAGAGCTTGATCTAAAGCGCGGAAACCAACCTAGGGGTTCCGGGAGTCGCTATTTAGGGCGGAGAGGGACGGAGTCCGGCTCGGACGCGACGGATTTTGCAGCGGCGCCGGTAAGAGATAGAGGTCCGACTCGGGAAGCTTCGGGTCTCCGCTCCACGCACGATTTGGCTCCGGAATTCTTAGGGATTAGGTAGAGAGGGATGAGGACTCGGTTTTTCCTCAACTGATTTAAAGAAACCGCGGCCGAATCGAACGGATTGCGCGGGATTTGCAGTGGCGGCGCTCGGGTGCTATAGTGCCTTCGAGCGGGAGGAAGACGACGATGACCCGACAAGCGGGCCCCACCTGTCAGCGGCTGCGGGCGACGCAAGCGGCCGCGGGCCGACGCGCACGCGAGCGAGGGGAACGGGCTGCGCACAGTAACGGGCCGAGAATTGGCCTAGCGACTGTGGAGGGGTTTTTAAACCTTTTTCTTTTTATTTTAATTCTGTGAGTGTATTTATTTTGCCAAAAATACTTCCCCTAATCAATTAATTCCCAGAAAATTCTAGAAATTAAATAATTAAGCAAAAAAATTTATAAAATTATTTTCAAGCCCATTTTTCTTTAGAATTTCCTTTGATTTTATTCTTTTCACTCCTTGAGATTTTTAATTTTATTTCTAAAAAAAAATTCTTTTTTCATAATATTTTATATAGGGATAATTTGAGGGTGTTACACTCTCACACTCGGGAAAGGATCGCGCGTACTACGACGGTGCGGGCGACGCGGTCGGCGAGGAGGCGGCCGTGCTTGGGCGCGGACGCGTCGGTGCCGAAGGACAGGACGAACACCGCGCCCGCCGCCGCCTCGTCCGCGTCCTGCGGGGTCGCGGCCTCCAGCCGCAGCAGCTGCAGCGTCTCGGTGGCCAGGCGCAGCTGCTGCCCCACGGCGCCCATGAGGAAGAATCATGCCGCGTGCCCTCCTCGCCGGCGAAGTTGACGCCTCTGGCCGCCTCCGCCGCCGAGTGACCGTTGAGCGTGGTGATGAGGGAGAGCGACGGAGGCCCATCTTGGCGGCTGCGAGAGCAATTGTTCGGCCGCGCGAGTTAGAGCATTTTGCGTTCGTGGGGTTCAGTTGAAGAGGTGCTTACCGAGGAGTCGGGGAGAAGGCGGTGGGCGAGGGGAAGAGACATTTGCCGGAGGAAGGTCAAGAGAGAGATTGAGGGGACGGTGGTGGCAGCGCAGCTGGCGTGGAGTCGCCGAGGACGAAGAGGCGGTGTCCCGGCGATGACGTCGGGGCGGAGGCAACGAGGCGGAGCAGCAGCGGAAGCAGCGCCATGCCTGGGGCGTTGTGGCGCCAAACACCTGGCGTGCGTGGCGCTCGCGGGCCGCTTTAAAAGGAGATGAAGGGTATAAATTGAATTTTATTTTTCTAGAGAGGGTTAAAGTGCAACTATTCTATATCATGACATATTTTAGAGACACCCCTTCAACAATTCAAAAATTACTGCAGCGGCGTGCGCTGTGTGCTGCAGGATCTCTCTCTTCCTTCTCCGACCTCAATCCGTCGCCCCGTGCTGAGAAGAAGAAGAAAGGGGAAGGAACAAGTGGAACTCGAATTGGGATCTCAATCGGAGCGAACAAGTCACTTCAACTGCAGCTCGATCGAGGAGGTGGGGCAATGCCTATGCTTACCTTTTTACTTTTTTCCCCTTAATTTCGCCTCTCTTCCCACTTGAGCGCGGAAATTTTCGTTTATGTGTTGATGCATTCGCGGCGACGCCAAAATTTCTGTTCTTTTTCATAGTTCTTTGGCCCTCGACGGCCTTAATTTGGGGGGACTAATTCCTGTAGCTTTCGGCGACATCCAATGATGGCTGTTAGGTTTGTCAGCGCTTGACCACGTGCGCGAATTTGTGCAAATTTCTTTCATCCTTTTGTTGAATTGGGCATAAAATTTGATGTGTGCCCTTGCCACATATTACTGGTAGCTATGTCTGCAACACGTCGAGCCTTAACAAGTTTACTGGTCTCGTTTATTACACTATAAGTTCGTTGTTTCTTCAATTTTGGTTGGAGATGTCAAATTTTGTTCGTTACCCCTAGCTAATGGCTTGCTTGGTTTTGTGACTGACTGCAGGAATTTCCTATTGCCCGTGAGCATGTTATCTTCACATTGTCTTCGTGGATCTGTACTCCAGATTTGTTAGTTGCTGCACTATCTATTGGTTAGTAACCTAGTTGGTTCAATATAAAATTTTAAGTAAACTCTTTTGACATTCCATCTTTCCTATTATAACAGGCATGATATCGCACAGATTCACTGACTTGAACAAGTATGGCCTCAAAAGCTATAAAAAGAAGCCTTACACTGCTGATATCCTATAGAGCGCGAAAAACAGATGTGAGACGACATATTAGATTCTGCAAGAGAACCTCTTCTAGGAAACAGTAGTCATGAAAGCAAATCCGAGGTTAGTAAATTTTCTCCAAATCATATGAATCCAGGTTATTAACCACATTTTAGTTGTTCATGCTCCTTATATGTCCTTTTTAATTTGTTTTATAGAGATATGAACCTCCTATGCAGCCAGATTTATTCGGATGGTAAAAGACAAGAGACCTTGGGTTGGATGCATCTCATATCAACTTTTATTGCTCGATCTGAAGCAGAAACATTAGGTAACTATCATGATATGAGTCCAGAAAATGTGGTTTTTTTATTGTCGCTGCTGCCCGTCCAATGTACACAAATAGAATCGTAAACTTGACCTTTTAGATTACTTACTGTCTGAAAAAATCAATTCTTTTTTTTTCAGGAATATTCATCTCTCAGTTTGGATCATTGCTAGCAAGGTTCTTTAGTTGGTCTTGTGCTTCCATGGTGTCACATAATGAACAGGAGTTCTAGTGATCTTACTAGTCCACTACAGGTATAGTCAGTGGTGGCATATAACAGATCTCCTCTTTGCATTTGAAATACCGTTATGATGGACAGAGAAGTTCTCCCATTAAAAGCATGATTTTATGAGTATCAGATGTGACATTTAAGTCATGTAAATATTTTGGAGACCATTTCATAACTTTTACTGAAGGATGAATGAAAAATATTTTCTCCTCAGATAGCTTAAGTATCGAATGATGTTATTATCGAGCATTACACTCAACATCTTTGACGCTCAATTCACTTTTATTTATTTTTTTTCTGGACACCAAAATAGACAGTTCTTCAATTTGCTTTCAACATTATTGATGAACATAAAAAAGTGTTGAAATGTCCATAAACATGTGTTGTTATTTTCCACAAACGTCCTAGGATGTGTTGACTTGCATCCTTAAACTCAAATGACTTTCTTGAGTTGGTTATTAATCCAACCCCTCATTTTATAGAGTAATTGACATCTTAGTGTTATTCTAACTGTGTTCCAAGTTTCCCAACAAGTTTTTACATTTAGGAGAAGTTCGCATGATTACATGGTTTTTGAATTTATCCACATACTTTATAGGAGAGAGACTAAGGTCCTTGAGACAAGATTAAATGTGCCATTTGACAGTCTCCTCTGTCAGCATCAGGTCCCCCTTCTTTACAGATAGGCCCTATGGATATTCTTGTCAATGTTCTCACCAATGGACACCAATTTCTTGAACAATCTCAGAAATATGATAAACCGAAACTTTCATTTTTCTATGACAGGATGCTCTGAAAGAAACTTTTGGAGACTGGGCTTATCCCAGCCGACAACTTCCTCCTCTGAAATCACGACTATGAGAAGGAGATGGGCTGCGCAGTAATTCTGATCCAGCAACTGATTTTAGGTTGCATTTCCCTAATCCTAGCTGATGCATTGTCGATAGTGATAAAGCTGTCATGCAATAGTCAACACCATATCTTGAACCTCGACAACTAATCTTTTGAATGTATCTAATGCTTGCAGAGCAGGGAGGTTCATGTCCTTGGAAATTTAATATATTTTGCTAGAAATTACCCGCGTATGTTTCTATTAATCATGGACAACTTACTCCGCATGATGTCGTGCATTCTATTGGTATGCGAGTAGGTACAATGCTGCCATAATGTCTGCTTAACATGCAGGATTTCCTCTCATTGTTTATTACACAAGTCGGATGTAAGAAGAATCTGAATGGAATATCCCTTTGCAGTAGCTGGCGTGAACATATCTTATAGCTGTTTGCAAATGCTGGATCTGCAATCAGGTGAAATTTTGCAGAGTAGACACTTTTTAATATTTCCTTTGGATTCAATTTACCTCCTTTGCTCTTGAATTTGATCTTCTTTCTTTTTTTTTTTTCAGCTCTTGAATCAGGGGACAACGCTTATCTTTCACTATCTTTGTAGAAAAGATGACACAAATAGCCATGTTCGTCAATTTGTTCAACATACTTACAGATGACGAGCTGGCTCTTGATAACCTTTTCTGTGTGGCCTTTACAGATGCGGACAGCTCAGTTGCGGCTCGCAAGCAAGCTGCTATACTGGAACTTCAATGTGGTGTTCTCTGTAGAACATCTGGTCTACTTCGGACTAATGGCCATCTCTATCAATCACCTTATTTCAGTTCACTTCATTTCCATTTTTCAGGAGGTATCTAAAGTCCCACAGTAATTCAGTTAGAACAAGAACTATACGCATGGGTAGCATTCTTAGTGTTTCAGGGATATGCCGTCATTATAGATTGCTAAAAGGTGAGGCCTGTTTGTTGTTCAGTAAGGGGCGATGCCTTATACCCTACTTCCAAGTAGGTATCTTGTGGCATACTACCCATTCTTTCATTGGTGTGTTCATACAGCGTATGTCACTAAAGACTCTCACTATATCTGTCAGTGGGAAATAAAAAAAATCATATAATATTAGGACTTACTTATGGGAAAGGTTCCTCTAATGAAAATTGCCCGAACAGGCTGATTGATGCTTTTACTGAGAACACGTTTGCTAAATGTAACGGAAAGTAAAGGTAATATACACATATTTTATTAACCATAACGTATGTTGTGGTACCAATCAATAAAAGCTTAGCCACATGGTTATGCAGCAATGCCGTTCAACAAGAATTGATACTAGTACCGTCTATAACTGGGTTACAGTTATTACCATAATGTGAAATTGCTAAAAACTAACAATATTGTGACCTTCCATTTACCTAACTAATAGAAACTCGATGAACTCGCCAGGTCTTGCCCCGAAAGGATCTATACTCCCTATGTATCTCTCTCTTTGT